>NQII01004472.1:190031-203651 GCA_002778355.1 Clitarchus hookeri
GCTAGCCTACACTTGCAGGCCACTCTGAGGTCTGCACATTTTCACAGACATCCGATGCAAGCTAGCAAGCCTATAGTGGGTACACATCGTTTGCCCTAAAGACGTTTGTCCTAAACGTTATGGCAAATGCCTTTAGGGCAAACGCCTTCTGGAAGAAAATATTTTAGCCCAAACGACTTTACGGCAAAAGATGATAAGGGCAAATGCTTGGCTGCAATGTTTATCAGTATTTGCGAGAGCAGACAAAATTTTAGGGAAAAGACCAGAGATGAACCTGAAAATATTAAATTAACTTTTAGGGCATATGCCTTTAGGAGAAACCACTTTAGGACAAACGCCTTTAGGGAAAACGAAGTGTACGACAAATGCCTATTTGTGTGAGTCATGTGAGAAAAAGGTTTAAGGGCAAACGCCTTTAGAGAAAACGACGCCTCCCCCCCCTTTTTTTCCAATCCCCCTTATAAGATGACAGTAACACCAGTTCTGTTCGGCGTGGTACTCGCGCTTACTGCAGTACTACCTGTCCGTGTAACACAGGAAACGCTCACAGTTATTTCTGAAGCCCTACTAAAGTTCTACTTTCAAGATATTCTCCACCTCATGCTAACAATTCTTAATCGAGTCTAGAAAAGTACAGAAAAGGGACAGCGCACTGTATCCATGCGCACTCTATTTAATAATACTTTACACAAGACCTATTTCTTATTAGGTATTACCAACACATTTATTTTCTACCAGCTTNCACTCTATTTAATAATACTTTACACAAGACCTATTTCTTATTAGGTATTACCAACACATTTATTTTCTACCAGCTTTTATTCATACTCATTATAAATTAAACATTATAATTTATTCGTAAAATATAATTAGAAGTTCAAAGTAACAAAAAATATATACTTTTATGCAGCCAGAACAAAAAAACTCCTGTGATACATGACATATTTAGGGAAAATCAAACACATCATATAAGGCGATTTTTCAAAGGTTTGTTTCTAAAAGTGTGGATAAACTTCGAATATAATANGAAAATCAAACACATCATATAAGGCGATTTTTCAAAGGTTTGTTTCTAAAAGTGTGGATAAACTTCGAATATAATACAAATTCACTGCGCAGTGTTTTCCTAAGCTCCTGAAAAACACTAGCAAAACAATGAGACTACATCCGGCAAATGGTATCCTTGAAATAGATAAATCTTCGCAATGGCAAAGTCCGAGCTACACTCCGCGATAGTGCTCCAAGTGTCAGGAATAGGGAGTTGAACCAGCAGCTTACTCCGAGAACTCCAGCAGCGTAGAATCGTGTCGTATGATGCAGCTTGTCGGNCCGAGAACTCCAGCAGCGTAGAATCGTGTCGTATGATGCAGCTTGTCGGCTGATCTCGGGGATCTCCCATTTCCCCCGCCCTTGCATTCCGGCGCTGCTTCATACTCACCTCGCCTCACCTTCGTCGGCCCTCAAGACCTCGCTGTTAAGAGCCGCACAAATCTCTTCACTAACTCACTCACTTAACAACGAGGTCTTGTGAGAGCCGACGGGGGTGGAGCGAGGTAAGTAAGGAGCGGCTGCGGAATNACTCACTCACTTAACAACGAGGTCTTGTGAGAGCCGACGGGGGTGGAGCGAGGTAAGTAAGGAGCGGCTGCGGAATGAAAGAGCGGGAGAAAACCCACCCGCCAGTGGCATCGTCCGCCACGGTTCTCACATGCGAAAGTCCGTGAGCGACCCCGCCGGGAATCGAGCACGGTTCGCCTTGGTGGGAGGCGAGTAGTCTGACCACTACACTACCGCGGCTCCCACCAGCACCTCAGGCAAGTTCTAGCCCACATGGTATCACGCCAAGTCACTTCAGTACGTANCACTACCGCGGCTCCCACCAGCACCTCAGGCAAGTTCTAGCCCACATGGTATCACGCCAAGTCACTTCAGTACGTATGTGCGTGTGTTCCCGCAGGACACTGCACGTGTGTTGTGCATCGCGTGGAAGATTGTTTACTTATGCAATAAGTTCTTGTAGACTATTTTGCCTAGTAAGACCTAGGACATAACTTATTATTTTTTGCGTGGTTACTATCATAATTCTATTAAGTTATGTAAATAAAGTAACAATTTAAGTTTGATTATTCTAATTTAAATTAAATATTTTTTTCGTCCAGCTATGAACCTGGCTAGCCAAACGTATGCAACGATATACAATTTCGTAAAATATGCTAGTGTACGTTCAGTGTTGGGTGTCAGTACTTTGAAAGGTGTGTTGGGGCTAACTGTGCCAACACCAAAAAATCTAAATATTCTTTTCTGCTCCTTGATTTGCCTCTGATTGAATAAATTTTTTAAATATTAAATATATACTTATTGAGCTAACTTTATTTAGGAGGACAGAAGCGTTATTTTCCTTTAGTAATCCGCTATCACTTAGTAACTATCAGCAAATAAGTTACGAGGATGTCAGAAAATGTTTTATAAGTGTCGCCAAAGAAACTTAAATATATTTATTGTAAGTACACAATACATCCTCTATATAGTGTTTATATGCAGCTTCCTATTTGTCTATGTGTCTATGTATATTTATTGATTATTATTTTTCCTTTTTTAGTTTCAGAAAATATGCTCCTGTAATTTGTCTGTATTTTACTGGAGAGGAAGACGCATTTCTTGAAGCAATGTGTTGCCGTGTAGGAAACAGGAAGTAGAGGGAGCGAGTGTGTATGCGACACTGTACAGTGGAGGATGAAGGGCGTGGCGGCACTGCTCAAGGCTGCCAACTGCTGGTATAAAAGGCCCTCACTTCCCTACACACTCATACAGTTGCTGCAGTATCTGACCACACTAGCATCACTATGAAGTTCCTGGTGAGTGCACAAGACATTTGTTAACCCACAAACAGCTGGGGATACACACTGCCCACTGTTCAAAAAAAGAATATATTATAAAAGAGAAATATTTGTATATGGTTATATATAAATGCAATTACAATAAATATTGCATAATACGTATAATGTAACTAAAACTATGCAACATGTTAAATGGTAGAAGTATTTTAAAATATTTTATTATATATATATATTAATTATGTGAATATTTATATAATATATTTAAATTTATTGGAGATATTACAACAGTAAATAATGATATAAATTATATTAAACTCAGATTAATGGCACTCAGATTACTCTACCAGTTAATCAGTTATTGCACTGTCTAAAAATTTCAATTTTTGTAAATTTGCGGAGTATCGTGTTGTTTATCAATTAAAAAGTAGTATTTTTTTTTTCATTTACATTAGGTTACTGATTTTAATGTGTATTTAAAAAGACTCTGACTTTGTATTTTAATAATAAAAAAACCACGAATTGTTAATTAAGTTCCTAAAAATATCTTATAATTTAAAAATATTTAAATATCCAGATTTACACTTAAACCCAATTTTGCCAAGTTCAGCGTAAACTTAAGGACAAAGTTAATTCAAATAAAAATCTCATTTAATATAATTNTTTTTTTTTCATTTACATTAGGTTACTGATTTTAATGTGTATTTAAAAAGACTCTGACTTTGTATTTTAATAATAAAAAAACCACGAATTGTTAATTAAGTTCCTAAAAATATCTTATAATTTAAAAATATTTAAATATCCAGATTTACACATAAACCCAATTTTGCCAAGTTCAGCGTAAACTTAAGGACAAAGTTAATTCAAATAAAAATCTCATTTAATATAATTCTTTGAGAATCATATTAATTTATTTTGCTAAGCGTAAAAAAACGGTTGGCTAGCGGATATATGGTAACCAGAATAACAATGGTCGAGCCGTGGTAACAGCAGAAATTATTCATAATGTAAACAAATTCTCCCTCGTTCCATTTTTAATGCCTACCAAGTGACCAGAATCAGGTGTGTTGCAATTCACCTTTTTACTGTATGTGATTTCACCACTTAGACAATGCCTGTAGTTATCTGAATTTTTCATTTTTCTCATGTATGTTTGCAGGCTGTGTTGTTAATGGTGGTGGCAGCAGTGGTGGCCCAGGAANCTGAATTTTTCATTTTTCTCATGTATGTTTGCAGGCTGTGTTGTTAATGGTGGTGGCAGCAGTGGTGGCCCAGGAAGGAGAGCAGGCCAGGGACAAGAGGAGCCCGTAGAACGACCGTCCTCCTAATAGAGGAGAACGGCGTCACGGTCGGATCAGTCCCATACTGCCAGCTGCTCTTCCTGCTGCAGTTCCTGCTATAATCCCTGGCGGCCTGGCTATTGGACGTGGCCTGGTTATTGGAAATGGCCTGGGTATTGGAAATGGCCTGGGTATTGGACATGGCCTGGCTATTGGAAATGGCCTGGCCCTAGGACACGGCCCTATCATCGGCTAGCATCACCTCACTCCTTCCACCACACTGCTGTGAATCTCTTCAGATACGCTTGTCAATGTCGACTTATTGTCAGCTGATGTAACAACATATTTGCATGTGAATAAATGAAAGAGACCAAAAATAATGTTTTGCAATTAATCAATGATGTAAAAGATGTACTTTATACTATTATNGTGAATAAATGAAAGAGACCAAAAATAATGTTTTGCAATTAATCAATGATGTAAAAGATGTACTTTATACTATTATACAATAACAACTCCTGATATATGTGAGTCCAAACATTAATACTTTTCCCATCTCTACGTTTGTGGAAATTTGCGCGTATTCATGATGTCATTCTGGATTAAGCAGGCTCCAGACACTTAGTTTTAATTTAAAAATTCCTTTCGCTGTTGAGTTATTTGTTGCATTTTCCCTCTTCATTATTTTTTCATCTTTTAATATTGCTCGTTTTAGTAGCGAGTGTTGAGGCAGCAACAACACACATTATTTGCATGCAAGGGGTTAGATGCCTGATATAGCCATTATGATATAAGTTTTCGATGACTTTACTTAAATCACTTAAGGCTAATGCCAGACTGTAACTACTACATTTCTGCTTGCCGGAAATACTGGTTTCATTTCAGCCCNTGTAACTACTACCTTTCTGCTTGCCGGAAATACTGGTTTCATTTCAGCCCCGCTGTTGAAGCACTAACACGACCTACATGACACTAGTATGACTTGTATAGGATGACTTTGGCTGCCAGTGCAAGAATAGCATACCTTTACCTCTTATCTGGAATATCGCCGTGCACAACAGCAGGTAACTTAAAGATCTCTCGAGACTAGGAGAACCTTAGCAAATTACAAGTCTCTAGTTTCAGTGTTGAGATACCCTGAAGATGTCTTCTAAAATGTATGGCGACTCATTGGTTACCGAGACCAACGCAATGAGTACGTTATCGAGAAAATCAAACGGATTCTATCCCTCCATTGCCATAACGGATTGTTGATTAATCAAACTCGGTACGAGATAAACCCCATTGCTAGCCGCTCGCGAGGACCTGAAGACTTTCGAGCCGCGAGCTGTCGACACATCGGCGGAGATACATTAATGCGAGCAAGACTACTTTGCCTGAATACACCAGAAGCTGTTTAAAATACACTGCAATGGAACACAATTTATACACTGCTTCCGGCGTGTATAGAAGTACTGGAAACCTTTCTGTGTATAAAATTCAGCTCATGTATTTATTTATAAAGAGAGAATTACCAAAAACTTGCACCTCAAATATTTCGGAAATGAAAGGTGCTATTGATGTGCTTGTTTCACACAAATGAATTTTGACAATAATCATTCTAATGAGTGTTAAAATATGTTTTTGTGCTGCAAATGGAAGAGAGATTATTCACATTAAGAAAATACATTTAGAGGAAATTGGAATGTAGTTGCGTTTTTTACAGGATTCAAGTGCTAGTGGTTTATGGGCTATTGTAATAAGACACTTACTTACCTATATATGTCTGCTCCATTTGACTCCTTCTTTACTAGGCTACGATGTTCGTACGTGTGTTTAGGTTCTGCCTCCTTTACACTGATTGCATTGGGACCTCGCTGTCAGTACTTTGTGGTAGTTCATACTATCTAGACGTAGGAAGTACTGGAAGATGGTATTTACTAATGTCGCGAAGGACTGTTTTCTCTTTCTTCTTCATAATTCACAGAATTTGTTTATCACTTTTGTGTTTCTTAGGAGAGTGCTGATACATTAGACAGTTAAATTTACCAGATAACTGTAGGTATTTAACATTGTCATATTACTAGAGACCTGAAGCATCTGCGGATTCCAAGACGCATAGGTTTGACTTAACTTTCTAATGGTGGAATTATTAAGGTATTATCTGCCCATTGGCTGCTTGCAGTCAGTGTGTGAATTAACGACTGCGCCTGCATTTTGTTGCGTTTTTGTTATTGGGTGAGTGTTTACTAGGAAGTGTTAAATAACGCGTGTACCAATTGGAAAAGTAACACAAGCGTACACGTTATTTAATTATAGTTTGTCCTGAAATAAATCCGCTTATACTTCGGGTCTCTATTAATTGCCTACAATAATTACTATGCATGTAAATGGCAAAATAATTTTCAAATATACATAGCAGACTAACATATATGAACAGGGAAAGTAAGAGTACACAAGACACGCTTCTCTTACCAGAAAACATTTCTTCTTGCTGAACAAATTATGCGAACTGAGCAGAGTCAAAATTAAATAGTCCGTAATTTTCTCTCAAAGAACTACTTTGCACTTCAATTTTATTTTTTAATTGTTTTGTTTTTCGTAAGAAATCATATGTATCGAAAACATATAACATTTCAGACTGCAGTAGATAATAATGTGCACTGGTTTGTAGTGAATGAGATTTTTTCTTTAGTATATCAACGACTTGTAATATGTATTTCTGGATGACTGCAATTTCAATGTTGTTTTGGATTTTGTTGGAAATGTTATTGATTTTGTTTTATGGTTTAACGACATTTTAGCTAAAATCTTACTGTTTTACTGTAAGATATTTTTTTTTACCTAAACTCTACATTTTACCGATCTGATGGACGGTTTTGTCGTTTGATATGAAAATCGTTGAATAGTGTTTAAACAATTTCGTGTTTACATAATTTCTTAATTTTTTATACTCACGTCATATTATGATAGCGATGGAGACAACTTCAACATCGCTGATTATTTCACTGAGATGTCTCAGATTGATTGTATGATGGTGGCGACTGAAAAGTTTGTCTTCAGCTTTGAGGTTATCTCTAACAACAATACCTTGAGAACAACATGCCCATATGGAAAACAGTGCACTTCATTCCTATCATCAGTCAAGTTTGGGTAGAGATGTACTCCAATATGGAGTGAACTCTTGATGTTCATAAGAAACATCCAGCACAGCTGAGGACAAACAGATACATTAACACTAAACACTGTGTAGTACGAAATAATACTGACATGGATAAGCTTGATAAAATTTTGGTACTGCGGCTGTCGTTCACTGGCGGTCCTAGATGTGTATACGAGCAGAGCAGGGTGCTTTGACATCATTCACCACTATGGCCACATTGATCTGTTCGTGACTTTTACATGTAACCCTTGTTTGAAAGACGTCACATATGACCTACTTGAGCACATTATACTATCAGAGCAATGTCTTTGCCAGGGTACCATACCTACAAGTTCTGAAACCGGCGGTACTTTTGACGACAAGGCAGTACGCTAGAAGAGTGTGCTGCTGTATGTACATTGTGGAGAGGCAGAAACTAGACAAGCTCCACAGCCACATCTCGCTATGGTAGAGCAGCACATTCTTGCCAACATGACACATTAAGTTATTAGTGCCGAAATACCTCACAATCATGAATACACTCTCCTTCGCGACATTGTCAAGGCCAATATGATTAGTGAAAAACATTGCAGTTTAATCTACAAATCCACGTTAATGAAAGAAGATAGCTGTATCATGAAGTACATTGAGCCTTTATTGAAGGGAACTAAGATAGATGATGATGGATACTGACAGAATGGGCAGATGTCTCAAAATTAGTGGTGACTTCGCAATAATCATTAATGGTGTGTATCTGAACAGTCGCTGGGTGGTATTACACAAAACTATGCAATCATGTGTAGCCAATTCTCGTATCGACATTGAGAACTGCAATGCGGTCAAGTCAATCACATTCAATTGCGATTATGCAAACAAGGGCAATGACTGGGTGGCTTTTGCACTGGAAAACGAGAGGAATGAGATGAAGTTGTACGAAAGTGGTCACTGCATCAGCAACTCAGAGGCAAATTGGAGGATATTGTCCTTCTCTGCTCATGAGAGTTACCCCAAAGTCTTTCATATTGCTGATTTCCTTGAGAATTGTCAGGAAATTCATTTCACTTCCAATAATTTGGCTAAAATCTTGAGAAAACCTTCTCACACAATAGTTTGAAGTTCGTTGGTCTATCCAAAATTGGTTATTTTGCAAGTCCCCCTTGTCTTCTTAGATCTAAAAGCTTCTGTCATAAATGACATTTTGGTTGAATCGCTGGGAAGTGTAGAATGGAATACTAGTCTGTGGATTCAATTATAAAAAGGGATAATATATTTTAATATCCTGTGTAACTATTTGGCAGTTTAATATTTTCTTGTCAATCTACTCTCAAACTTCTCTTATTTGGGGCTTCAACGATGAATGAAGGACTGCAATCCACCGAATCTCTACAGTAGCCCCAGACTGCAGGCGAAGGCTCTGAGCAGAATTGTAATCACAGCTACAGTCTTCACCAGTTCTCGGGTGCTTACCACTAATTCCGAGGACCTTTTCTGAATTTGGGGTACTGAAGTTCCCCTCAAGGCCTCTCTTTTTGCTACTACAGACATTATCCACGGGCAGTTGCTGAAGTTTGCTGGGACATAGATGTGGGATGATTGCTTGCATATGACAGATCTGTGAGGCTTGCTGAAGGGTAAGTTCACTTATCATTTTGGGGATCCTAATGCCTGAGCGAAGAACCACTCATGTGGTGTAAAATGAAGTACTTAGATAAACAATTAGAATAGATTTCTTGTTGTACATTAGTGAGGATATGCGGGTGGATAACTAGTAATGAATATATCATGTATAATGTTGCTTCATCAAAAACGTACAGGATCAGTTTTCAAAAAGGCAGGATATAATCTCACTTGCAATACAAAATACATTTATAAACATTTTTTTAATATTTTTCACAAGTGTGGGACTATGCCTAACCTGGAAAATGGAAAACATATGATACACGAACAATTGAACCTTTCCGTAACATTTATTCACTTGCAAACATTATGTTACACCAGCTGACAATAAGTCGACATTGACAAGCGTATCTGGAGAGATTCACAGCAGTGTGGTGGAAGGAGTGAGGTGATGCTAGCCGATGATAGGGCCGTGTCCTAGGGCCAGGCCATTTCCAATAGCCAGGCCATGTCCAATACCCAGGCCATTTCCAATAACCAGGCCACGTCCAATAGCCAGGCCGCCAGGGATTATAGCAGGAACTGCAGCAGGAAGAGCAGCTGGAAGAATGGGACTGATGGCTGGTACTGCGGCAAGAGGAGATAATCCTCCTGCCAGTAAGATGCCACTCCTCTTGTCCCTGGCCTGCTCTCCCTCCTGGGCCACCACTGCTGCCACCACCATCAACAACACAGCCTGCAAACATAGCATCTGTGTTTATTGTCAATGTCCATGAAGAAATTGAAGAATTTAGGTTATCCATATAATTGAGGCATTATAGTACTCGAAACTCAGTAATTTCAGGAATATAATAGGCTGGTCTGACTAGCAAGAAATAATGAATACATGTCTGAAAAATCTTCAATATTTAAGAGCTGTGCACAAAATAATATTTTTGTCATAGTTAAGTTTATTAACATCCTGTACAGTATTTTTATATGCATCATAACGTGTGTACATTCGAGCAGTCGTTCCGACTGTAAGCAATGTTATTGTTACTGAACCATTTTGTGACCAAGACTGTACCTTCAGAATGATACCGTGGTGGTTTTCTGTTGCATTACGCAGTAGAAGGGGAAGATACAACGCTCTATTTGGTCCTGAGCACCCAGTAAGGAAATGAAACAATTTAACTATGTCATACTATGGTTCAGCTGTTGTTATTTAATTTGTCCTTTGTTGGTGTATCAGCAATTTATACTACATAGGATAAAAGCCAATATTGACAATTTTTAAATTATAAATCCCGTATGTCAAATATATACAGTAAATATACTTTAGCTCATAAAAGTCTTGTCAAGTAAAACATTTGACTATAGTCACACATGCCGTGAATATATTATTTTAATACTAGCTAAACCACACAGTTTGCAAATGGCTTGACATATATTAAGTTTAGTCCCTTAAATAATATTAAATTCATAAATTTTTTTTAATAAACATAAATATCACTTAAATATCCTCAATAGAAGTATATTATCTTTAAACAGTTCGTCTGGTGAACTTTTGTATCTAACATTCAAACACCTGATAGTTTAAATTTCTTATTAAATCAGCATCGACACTCGCATAGAACGTCCAGCTGTGCAGCAAACAAGATGCCGTATGAATATACACAGCTATTTGTCCTCTGTTGTTTCCCCCCAGTTTCTATTGTCGCCAAGAGTGTCGGCGTCAACGAAGAAGCCTGTGCACTCACCAGGAACTTCATAGTGATGCTAGTGTGGTCAGATACTGCAGCAACTGTATGAGTGTGTAGGGAGGTGAGGGCCTTTTATACCAGCAGTTGGCAGCCTTGAGCAGTGCCGCCACGCCCTTCATCATCCACTGTACAGTGTCGCATACACACTCGCTCTCTCTACTTCCTATTTGCTAACACCGCAACGCCCGAACATCGCGTTCAAGAAACGCGCCTTCGTGTTTATAAACTGTTGGCGAACTGAACACTTTTGAAAACCTTCCTTATACTTTAAGTGCATTGTGTATTGTTCCACCATATGTAATACTGACTCTGCCATTGGCCTGATCACTTTATTAATGCTTCGGTCAATTGAAACTGTGAAATTGTTACAAAAAGTAAATATTTTTCAAATTTTCCATTTCTTAGACATATGCATTAAAAAAGTAATAATTTATGTGCTCGCAAGTGTTTACCTAATACTTTTAATTCAACTTTAAGACATGCTACAATTTTTTTCTCCGTAGTTACCAACATTACTGGGCATTTTCCATTCAGTATGCCCGCTACAATATTTTCAGGAAGGGACAGTGACATTTTTCAAAGGTTGATTTCATAAGCGCTCAGTTAACCGTGAAGAGTGAATAGTAAATATTAAGAACTTGATAAATTAGCAGATTTATTCCAGGACGAACTAGACTCAAAAACTAGTACATTTGTGTTATTATCGCAGTTGGTTCTCGACATACTTGACACGTCCAGTACACCCTGAGCCAATTATCAACCTGCAACAAATGGTGGCACAGTCATAGATAAATAAGTACCACTTAGTTGTTGATAATATAATCCAATATGGCGGGCAGCGACCGCACCATTCATACTTTAAAAACATATACAAATATGGCTACCACCTGGTGGCTAAATTGGCAGCTCGCATGGCAACGAAATAAATTATTAATACACTAGTGTTACCTATACATTGAAAAATTAATCCAGTATGGCCGCCTATAGAGATGCAAACAAATGACAAACGAAAAAACAAGCTTGTACTCGAACGAAGGCGACAAACTCCAGCAATGTAGACAAATGATAAACGTAAAAACTATGATAGTGTGTCGAGCAAAGGCAAGAGGGAACGACAGCTCGCCTGGCGGATAAATCGGGGGGAAATTAGCACTGCCTGGCGGCGAAATCGATAATTAATACAATAACGTCCCTTTGGCGATGAAAAAGTAAACATATAAAATACAAGATGGCGTGTCGAGTATAGGCGAGACACAAACTCCAGCAATGTAAACAAATGACAAACGAAAAACCAATATGGTGGGTGGAGTGCACGACGGAATGAAAGGAGGAGAGATGGTAAGATAGGGGTTGGTATAGTGAATAGGGTGGTGGGTCATAGAGAGGGCATGATGATGGCGAGGAGCGGGGGATGTTAAGACAATGTGAGTGATTGGAGGTGGGTCAGTTGTCTGCTGGACGTGGTGCTGGGGGAACCTCCGAAAATGTCAATTTTTAAATTTTTTTATAATTATCTAATAATGTTTTTAATAATTATTTTATAATTTCATAATTTTAAAAAATTTTTTAGTAACTTTATTTAATTGCTTAAATTTTTAAATTTTCTGGAATTTCCAATGCCAAAGTTACCGGGGTCGAGATCAAAGGTCAAGGTCACTGGGGTCAAGGTCAAATGTCAAGGTTACAGGGGTCAAGGTAAAATGTCTAGGTCACTGCCATCCAACATGGCGGACAAGATGGCCGCCGCCCGACCGGAATTACAACATGAACAGCTTCGAGCTCCAACGTCTCACTCCCTTGTTCCAGACCCCAAATCCTTCTACTTGTAAAATAATGTTGTGTACACCACAAGAAAAATCTAACCAGTAGACTTTCTGAAATATTTTATTGTTGTTATAACTATTTATGTGGTAAACATATTATGCAAATATATATATATAATTGTTTATAATATAAACGGCTAAGAAGAGATTATGAATAACTCCAGAATAACAAAAATAAGATCATCGACTAATTTTTTTCTTTTAAGGAAAGGTACTCTAATTATATCTGCCCACTGTGGAGTTTGATTTGAACGAAGATTAACATTCATAGTTTAAGGAATTCTTAATAATAGATTCTATGGAAATAATAAAAAAAAACTTAGTTGCAGTTCTTATTCATAGATGTTGTAAACGTTAAAGAAATAAATACGATCTATTAAATATTTACGTACTGTGTAAAATGAAGTGTCTCGACTGGCTGACTCACATACTCATCAACACACGGCCGAAACAAACCCCCTGAACGGAAAAGTATGACAATTTAGGAATGTCTGCCCCTTAGTGTGTAGGCATCCACTACGAGAGGTTTCAGAGAAATTCAGCTCTTTACGGAGTGAAAAGGAGTGAATGTGATAAGTCTGCTCCTAGTGTAATACTGCAATTGCTTATGTGTAGACATCCATTATAAATATGGCATTTGTATAATAGCACCTTGAAAGTAACTAATGTGGTGCACGAAAAGATTCCTTGATTTAAAACATGAGTATCTCTTTCGTGTAGTACATACGGATGAAGTCGCGGACGCAAAATCTTTATAATCGCAACTGACATGGAAAAATTATCAGTTGGTGTTTAGGGTACATCGAGGAAAAACTTAAGTTTTGCAAGATTCGCATACATTTTTGTTTGAATGTAATTCATTTCCGTATCGATTGTTAGAAACCGCTAGAAAGAAGAGAAACTAAAAAAAGGCTGTGCTGTTCATCACGAAGTTTTTAACGATAAATGTCAGCCGTCTTTTGTTTCGTTACTTGCACATGCCCAGGCAGTAGGCGGGTTGGTAACAAAGCAGAAGTAATTTAGATATATTGAGTCCAGTCGCAGTTCGTATCCTGCATTAGTCGAGTTTACTAACATTTAGTTGCCTTAGGAACTAACTTTGCTTTCTGCCTGATATATTCGAAAACTAAAATTATTCAACTGAAAGCGGCGTCGACTTGAAATGGGCTACAGCATTACATGAAATATACTAATTTGTAGTGC
>NQII01004473.1:0-112636 GCA_002778355.1 Clitarchus hookeri
TCATAGTCATGTTTGTTTATGATGTTACCCACTAGAGAACGCTGGAGTCGTGGTGTTTATACTTATTTTTATAGGCGTAGTTTATGTAAAATGTAATATCTCTAAATTTCATCCAATTTCAAAAATGCTTAAAACAAGCAGTTTGTCTAAATATTACACTTAGTAAGGTACAACTTTTATTAACTGTGCTTTTTAACATTTATAAATCGTTCTTGATATTATAAACTTTCAAATCGCATGATTTAACAAAATATTTTTACTTATTTTTCATTAAAATCGAATTTCCAAATTCTTGAAATCCAACAACACTTTGTCCTACGCTACGGCGATAATCAATTTATTTAATCAATAATATAATTTTATATTTTAATATCATATTTGTTTTAAATAAACGGAATAATAGAAAGTATAGTTCAGTAGGCAAAGTCACAGATGATGTCATTAGTCCGGCGCCACTTACTGCAAACGGCGCCACGTCTTGCGACCAAACAGTCCTATTCCATCTACTAATTTAAACACGGGGGACAAATATTATACAGACCTACGAGGTTACACCCATAAATAATCAAAGCATCGATGGGGTGGCATGAGATGGAAATGGAGTAACGATGGAATGCTGTGGTGGGAGGAACAAGAGTACCCCCAAAAACCTCGCAGCGACCACCACGTTTCCCATTTACGAAAATCCGAGGCGACCCTGCCGGGAATCGAACTCATTTCCCTCGGTAAAATCGACTAGTATGATCCCCACAACACCCGAGCTTCCAGCAATCCGTAAGAATGGCAGGCATCGACACCTAGGTTGGGGCCCAGAAATTGTTAGCCCCATACCTGTTACTCCAAATCAATAAAAATAAGTTCCGTTTAAAAATAGGGTCAAAAACTCTCATCGGATATTTGTGTGTTTTTAGAGTTTTTTCTAAATCAAAATAACGGTACACAAATTAAAAAATTTCCTTAAAAAACGAGCTGAAATTATTGTCAGAATAAATTTATGAGTCCAATTCCTCGCTAGTGTATCGATTACCAGTAGTATCCCTGCGACTATGTAAGATAAATTATTTTAGATTTGTATTTTAATTTTTGTGTGTATGTATGTGTATAAAGTATATATTCATATACAATATATATGTATATAATTTCCTGACTTAATACATAAGAGACTATATAAAGAATTTTGTGTTTACTTAATATGACTTATTGCCAGAAACATCACCATCAACATGCTTTCCACGTTTTCTATATATATATATATATATATATATATATATATATATATATATATATATATATATATGAGAAGGGAACACAATAACCTTTGTATGAAACTCTTAAAAGCAAGAAGGAAGTTAATTTGCCCCTCCTATTTGAATAACACATACATATCTCGGACGCAACTTCTAGACGCTGACGTCTAGGCATCATCTTAGAATTACAATGTCCGAAATCGAACTCATGCAACACATTGATATGTCTACCAATTTTATGGTTAACTGTACTAAGTATTAGTTTTTGTGAGCAAGGAGGTGACGTCATGCGATCAATTAATCAGCAGTGCTGAATTAATTTCGACGTATCGCTTACGATGTTAAGTTCTACTACAACCGCGAGTTCATTGCATAGACATCAAACGTGACATACGCGACTGCTACATGAATTTACTTTGTCGTGTTCGCATATTCTCGGTGTATTTAATATGCTGCAAAAGCGGTTCACAGTAATGCATCCCCTTTCCCTTCTAATGAAAAAACATGTACCGCCACTCTTCGCTAATTTTACACCCACTCACAATACATTTATATTCTTATTTCTTATATCTGACTTACCTTTCATTTGTATTCGCATAACAGTCGTCACGTGAGTCTCTACATGGCGGATGGTCAGTACACGACACGGAGGGTCCCGAATCAGCTGTTTGGGCACATCCATTGTTTGCAATTTTGTCTGATTCTTCTTTACTTATCAGACGTGTTCTGCAAAAGATAAAAACGTGTCAGTAAAAATAGTTTAAAAAAATGTTGATGTTAATTAGTTAACATTTAAATTGTATCTAGGAAAGAAAAAAAAGAGAAGCATTCGTAAGTAAGAACCTGAGGACTAAACAGTAATAAGAGTGCTTGCCACTTAGTTAAATCATCTTTTTGCGTTATATTAAGTTACAAAATTTATTATATTACGATTTGGAGCAATTACAACAGACATACACGCATTGCGGATCCGATAACAGACATACACGTATTGTGGATCCGAAGGTAATAACAAAATTTGTCTGTTACAAATGCGCTCGTCATATAGCATCAACGCGACACACTCATATTAGATTCATAATTTACACACTTTAACACTTCAACATGTGAACCCCATTGGCAACACGCACGAATTAGTATGCAAATGATGGCATAACACGCAAATCGGTCCAAGATTATTTTCGGTTGTTAGAAATTATCAGAGTACAAAGTTTCTTAAATACTGACTCGAAAATAAAAGGAAAGACAATATCTACACATACGTTTATTTTATCCGAGAAATTTGCTTGACGCATTTTTAATAAGTACTTAGTCAAACAAACGCCTTTAGCACTAAGAAGCTGAGTTTCCTTTCGTGAAAGGTGAAATAAATCCTGATTGTTCAATAAATGTGGTGGTCTTGGTACAATACTTTGATCCGCATACATACAGTGTTTTATGAAAACACTGTAACACTTTTAAACTAATTTTATAAAAATTTACAAGTGTAATATGCTGTTTTATTTACGTGTCAAGTTACAGTAACTTTAACTTCCTTTTAGTGATTTTCGTGAAATAAAGATCAGTTTGTTTGGAAATACACTTGAAAATATGATATGAAAACACACATGTATAAACAGCACTCCCACAATACTTTTATACACGAATAACACCTACCTGGTACCGTCGAAATATATAACTCTTCCTGTATTCCACTTTCGTTTCCTGCGATTTGCGTGCAACCTTAGCCTGGCTTTCTTCCCTCGTCTTCTCGTATCGTCAACACCATTCATTCTTCCAGTGCTGCAATATGACTACTCAAAAGAAAAAACTAACAATTGTTCACATAGCAGAAAGCATTCCTTGGTTCCTTCACCCGGCTCAATGCACTTCACTAGGCTCTACTAACAGCCAGGGCGTTGGCTCAACTCGCACGCGTTTACTGCACACCCTGTGCGGCGAGAGGGAGGGGCTGCTAAGCGCGCCAGAGCTGGTCCCTTTCTCCCCCACCCTCGTATTCAGGCTGGGGCGGGCAAAGGCCCAAGAGAGCACCACCTGATGGATACCGAGCAAGTGCAAAACATGCCGCAGAAATACGCGTTTCTCTTGAAATTTATTGCGGTGACCCTATCATTTTACTTGTGCAAATGCTGTACAAAACTTTAACCCATGTTCTTAAACGAGTTTCATGCAACTTTTCTAAGTAAATTTTAAGATACAACAGCTTGAAAAAGCCTTTTTTAGCGATTTTTAGGACCTTCAAAATCATGTTTCCTTGGCGCGGGGTGCCTTGAAAATGGTTTGCAGACATGGACTGAAATGTGATTTCTTTTCTTACGAAAACAGATTGCGAACACGTGCAGCAGTTTCTGAGAAAAACGTGTATTTCAGACACACTGCAATGCTGTTCACTCATTAGGTAGGCGGGCGCCTTAAGCCATTTAGTGTGTTGGTACGACCACGTGGTCACCACGTGTCTGTTTCGGTTAAAGTGTTAAATAAAATAATCATCTTTCACAAGTGCGTTCATTAATCCAGGCGTGCGCAGCGGCCATACAGCTCGCATTTTCCTAGTATCTGACGGTGTGTTACCTCGAGTCCCTAGGGTGAGAAACCACGACCTTATCTCATTGCTCAACCCTGAGNCGCACATTTACAACTCGAGGGACACCGAGCGCTCAAAGTCTCCCTTCGACAAGGGACGTAACTGGCGCACGTCAGCTGTCAAAAAGTGGCCTTCTTCTATGGTGCAGAATATACCTTCAACCAAACCATTAGGCACCTGACGAATAAAATCTGCTTCATCAGGAACTCTTAGGCATATAACGACGGATGCTAAACAAGAATATATACATCGTATGAGGGTATATGGTAAACCAAGTTTAGACATTTTACCATAAAGGAGTTAAAGATTGACATTATTAAAAGCCGATTCCAAGTTAAAAACACTGTACCCAATACAATCCGGTGAATGTAAGCGTCTCGAATACGTGAAAACAATCCAGTAACAGCATCTAGAGTACTAATACCAGAACGAGAACCGAATTGTTCTGGACGAAGTAAACAATAGTATTCTAACCACCAATCAAGCCTGTGTTTGACCAATATCTCGAAAGGTTTTGCCAAACGAGAACGCAGAGCAATCGGCCGATAAGACTCTGCTGATAAAGGAGATTTGTCTGGTTTCAAAATCGGGACTATTTGAAAATCCCTCCACACATCAGGGATACGACCATAACAGAACACCTTATCATAGAATTGAGTTACCCACAAAAGAGTAGTGCTAGGGAGGTGCTTAAGGAAGAGATGTAATCCAAACCAGGGGTGGTATTACCTGTAGTGTACAAACAATGGCTTAATACCACAACTGTAAATGCCCTATAAAAAATCTGATGATCATGTGAAACCACATGAGAAACAACTAAAGGACCACAAAAGGTGTTATCCTCCGGGACAGTATCAGGGGCAATGTGACCCATAAAAGCAGGAGCAAGTGAAAGGGGGGATATGCTGAGACCGTTGTCCCTCTGTACTAGCACAAAAGGCTTTTGATTTACCCCATAATATACGACAGGAAGTAGTAAAAGAAAGTGAAACACAAAAAGTATTCCAGTTAGCCTTTTTACGTTCAGACCACAACTTCCGCGCCTGTGCTTGGCATTGCTTAAGATGTAGACAATTGACTAATGTAACCTGATGTTTATATTTGTGAAAAGCATTCAAACGACGACGACGACCAACCTCGTCACATCGCCCACCCCACCAAGGGGAACCATGTTTCCGAACACCAATACGAAAAGGGCGAAAAGGCATAAAACTTTTAGAGGATTCCAAAAGGGGTGCATAGAAGATTTCATAAACCACATTTATGTTAAAATTTGTGTTAGGAGGGAAATGTGTAATTCCTTCCGACATTAAGGAAGAAAATTTGCATCAATCAGCCTTTTAATATAACAATCGGTATCGACGAAACGTAGGGGAAGGAGATGGGTGAGTTAGCGAAGAAGTAAGGATAACCGAAAAGTGATCACTACCCCAGGTATCATTATGTACCGACCAGATAGGCAAAACTGCAACAAATACACATGTGTGCACAAGAGTGAATTATTGGTGAATTAAGCTTCTTCAGGCGATTCTATTCCTCGGAGGTTTATTAAATTTTAAGTTTTCTTCACGAAATTTCCTTGGCATTTTACCATTGCGGCCGCTGGCAGTCTTTGTTAGACAGATCCACTTAAATTTGATTATGTATATGTCTCTTTGTATACTGAACTCAAAAATATAACTTTTCTTGAGTTAACTGCAAGTGGGCGTTCTCATTTAACCATATTGTATTATGAGCCCTGGCCCTATCCAGGGATTCCGCACCACCTTAGGAGGCGTTCTTCATTTACAGTGCAAATGGTAATATCAAGGCATGCTGGGGAGCCTGAATACCCCAGTTATATTTACATTTTTCAGTAAATGTTGTGCCTTGTGTGTCAGAGGATACAGCCACATGGTCGTTCGGCCCACTATCCTGAGAACAGAAATCACGTAATCACCAGATGAGTTGGCGCCCATTCCGTTAAAAAATTCTGAGTAATTGTGTTATATTTTGACTTTCATTAACAGGAACACCGAACACTGTCTGTAATGTCTGTCCCCTACTGCTCAGGCTGTTGGGCTGACAGACTGCTGTATTTTGAGACATTCTCATAAGATATTTCTTGCAACAAAATAAGGAATTCCCCAATGTTATTTCACACATTTTCCTTCCTTGAAGTTGTAATTATTTCAGTCAAAATGTAATTAACAAAATAATAAACTGGTTCGTGCTCAACTTTGTGCACTAACTGAACTATTTACAGTGTGGCTATAAAATATCCAGATTCCCACATACCTTTGAATTCTTTCATCAGAAACATAAAAAATATGTTCATAACAATAGTAGATGTCATGCATTGCAAACTATCTATACTGCATGAGAACCTTACTTAGCCTATAAGCAGTCCAAGGTAGGGTTGAAGCACTACCTTGTTGCATATTGTTTCCCAGATCTTTACCACAAGATGTTTCCTAATGAAGTTTCTCTGAGCTTGAGTTTAACTATTTTTTCTGTTGACACCGTATTTTTTTAGGAAGTGGTTGTAAAAAGATTGGATTAGGCTACAGCTGAAATACTGGTATTCGTTAAACATGAAATAAAGAGATCTGATTTTGCTATTACACTTGAGTGAACTCTTTTGCATAAGGCCATCTCCTACATAAATTTTGTCATTATAAGAATATTTTGCTCTCCAAACCACGGCTAGCAGTTAAACTAGACTTACAAAAACACACATATTATATACATATATATTTATATATATATAATATGTGTGTTTTTGTAAGTCTATATATATTTATATATTGACGTGAACCACGCATCTACAGGGTCCTTGTGTCCACTCTGACCGAAGCAGTCACAACAACTACACCACTTACACCGGGCCACACCAACATCAGGCCAAGAGTGCGTAGTGCAGGTCGACAAGAAAGGAACTTGAACCTTCTTGCAGACAAGGTTTACGTACTTCTAGCGACACCTCCCTACTCAGCTATTACAAGAGGTAACTCTTTTAATAAATAGGTAGGCGATCCGAAACTGTGTTTACCCCAAAGCANCCCTACTCAGCTATTACAAGAGGTAACTCTTTTAATAAATAGGTAGGCGATCCGAAACTGTGTTTACCCCAAAGCCACAGCCATTGGACGCACTGGCAATTGGTCGTTGCTTTGTAGCAGTTCGCACCACGACCTACGACGCAACGCACCACCAAATGGCGTCGATCTTGCTTGTAGGCTGAAGTTGAAGTGATAAGTGCTCCAAAGTATCGCCAGTAGTGTGCAGCATTTTTACAAACACATTAAACATAGTCACCGCATTCACAGCTACAGTCAGGGGTGTGTTCTATTGTATTAAAAGCATGGCATTTCACACCCCCTTTGCCCAGGTGGACTCGTCCAGCCCTTCAGGAGACTGCCACCTGACAACACTGTAGCCAGTGAAATTCAGACACGTCGCAAGTAGTGAAATTCAAGAACTTTTTATGAGAAAACTTAATAATTTATTAATGTGTATTTATAAAAGGCAAATTATGTTTTCACAAAGGGAGATTGCCTATAAAGGCCTCCATCCTTGTAACATGTCATTTAGTATGGTGACTCACCCCATCAACTTAACAACTTCAATCTTAACAGATATTTATTTAATAAAAGGTGTGTCACCGATGTGTTTATTTAATTAATACAATTTTTCACCATTGCAATTATATCGCATAGTGTTCGTGTTATGTTTCATCATTTGCCGTTTGGCTTCGGTTCTCGTCACTCATGACGGAAACCGAGGTCACTCGGCCAGTTCNCCCTACTCAGCTATTACAAGAGGTAACTCTTTTAATAAATAGGTAGGCGATCCGAAACTGTGTTTACCCCAAAGCACAGCCATTGGACGCACTGGCAATTGGTCGTTGCTTTGTAGCAGTTCGCACCACGACCTACGACGCAACGCACCACCAAATGGCGTCGATCTTGCTTGTAGCCTGAAGTTGAAGTGATAAGTGCTCCAAAGTATCGCCAGTAGTGTGCAGCATTTTTACAAACACATTAAACATAGTCACCCAATTCACAGCTACAGTCAGGGGTGTGTTCTATTGTATTAAAAGCATGGCATTTCACACCCCCTTTGGCCAGGTGGACTCGTCCAGCCCTTCAGGAGACTGCCACCTGACAACACTGTAGCCAGTGAAATTCAGACACGTCGCAAGTAGTGAAATTCAAGAACTTTTTATGAGAAAACTTAATAATTTATTAATGTGT
This sequence comes from Clitarchus hookeri, assembly GCA_002778355.1. NCBI lineage: Eukaryota > Metazoa > Arthropoda > Insecta > Phasmatodea > Phasmatidae > Clitarchus > Clitarchus hookeri. The sequence goes on from NQII01004473.1 coordinate 8,067, forward strand.
ATTTATAAAAGGCAAATTATGTTTTCACAAAGGGAGATTGCCTATAAAGGCCTCCATCCTTGTAACATGTCATTTAGTATGGTGACTCACCCCATCAACTTAACTTCAATCTTAACAGATATTTATTTAATAAAAGGTGTGTCACCGATGTGTTTATTCAATTAATACAATTTTTCACCATTGCAATCATATCGCATAGTGTTCATGTTATGTTTCATCATTTGCCGTTTGGCTTCGGTTCTGGTCACTCATGACGGAAACCGAGGTCACTCGGCCAGTTCNTGTTATGTTTCATCATTTGCCGTTTGGCTTCGGTTCTGGTCACTCATGACGGAAACCGAGGTCACTCGGCCAGTTCGTCTCAGCACTCGGACCAGACCAGCGGCTATGGCACATTTGGTAAATCTTATTGTTTAACAAAGTATGTGCTCAATACTTGAATAGGATGCCGAGTGTATGCATATATTGCCAAGTATTTATCCTGTGGGCTACTGATACTTTTGTTACCATCGCTTTCGAGAAAGAGGCTTCGGTACTTTGTGCAAAATACTTTTTATTGAGAACACTTGTTATCAGTGTCAATAAAATAAATCCAAAATGCATAAAAGAAACTAAATTATATATATATATNTATTGAGAACACTTGTTATCAGTGTCAATAAAATAAATCCAAAATGCATAAAAGAAACTAAATTATATATATATATTTTTTGGTATGTGTAAGAATGTGTTGTGCCCAGGGAATCAGTGTAATTGTAGTGTGGTGCCCTTCCGGCCAGGAGNTTTTTTGGTATGTGTAAGAATGTGTTGTGCCCAGGGAATCAGTGTAATTGTAGTGTGGTGCCCTTCCGGCCAGGAGGTTCTTAAGGGCAAATCATTGTGCGTGGGCGAGATGGCATGGAGTGCTGGGGGATGGATTCAGTTTGTGTGAATTTTTATGAAAATTGAAAAGAAATTCTGAACATGGTATTTTTAGGCTTGGGATAATGTTACTACCCAATACCAACAATAAGCGAACACATTATGATGTCACAAACATGGCACCAATGATGTAACACATTTTCCCCCACCCTTCCCCTATTACATCGTCACAGTGCATTCATGGGAACATGGGGGTTTTTGGTCGAAGACTATTGGCAATAAACCACTTATGTCGGTATCACATAATAACATTGAGCAGTTAGGTTGAATTTTACAATCTGATACCAATAACCTAGTATCGGTTAGTAACATACAACCCACCTGCTCTATGTTACCGTACAATACTGCTGCATTTACACAGAAATATACATCCGAATATTTTCTAAAATACACATTACAACTCCGGTATCGTAGAGTAACATCGAGTGTACTGTACGATACCGCCTAGGCCACGTGAATATTTTCGCTCCTAGTGTGTGTTTCCAAATGCTTTTTCATAATGGTATTCAAAACCTAACAGACCCTAACCCCAAGTATAGCAGTTAAAACTAACCCAGGCTTTTATAAATGTNCATAATGGTATTCAAAACCTAACAGACCCTAACCCCAAGTATAGCAGTTAAAACTAACCCAGGCTTTTATAAATGTAAAACTAACCTAGACTTTTTTGGAGTTAAAAATATTGTAGGAAATTTGGGGTTTAAACTAACCTGGCTGTAAAGGTCTCACATTATGTCAATATACGAATTATTTTCCTTCTATGTAACCGTTAATTGCTCATAATTTTAGTTTCCCCAGATTGCTTATATCATTCACTACAAACAGTTTTGTTATTTTCAGTATTCCCTTTAACTTTCAAACTATCTTGACGATTTGCATTTCTCAATGTTTTCACACTGTTTGTTTTAACGTTGTTCTTTTATTACTCTTGTGCTGGCATTCGCTGATGTCATTCGTATCAAGATTCCTTCCTCTCCTGGTGGTATCGTATAGTAAAATTGACCCTTAGGTTCTACAGAAGTTCTTGATTTATTCCCACATATGCCCATTATTGTATTCGACCTACTTCCTAAATAGNACCCTTAGGTTCTACAGAAGTTCTTGATTTATTCCCACATATGCCCATTATTGTATTCGACCTACTTCCTAAATAGGCCTAATACCACAGTGGAGAGGGCTATAAAGATCAGGGAAATAATATACCACTAAAGTTAACCCCACTAGCTCCACAAAACAGATTGCATGCAAACCTTTTTTAAACTCTGCATAACAAAATGTGTGTGCGGAGTGCCACATCTATTTATCTGCATTATACAAAGAATGTAAACAACCGATATGAAGGCACTAAAGGACGCTTCACTTGTGCTCTATAAAGCGGAGTGACAGTGCATTTCACCGATTTTCTGAAAATAAATGCAAATTCTTATATATTTTTTCATGAATTTATTTTGCAGTCTATATGTTTCTATCCTTCAAGTTTCTTTATTTTCATAGCCCTCCACACTATGGCCCAACTTGTAATGTCGACTTCTACAAACACCCATGCGAAAATTAACCAGCTGTCCAAAACATTGTTTTCAGTATCTTTCTTCTTCCCAATCTTCAGAAAGTCGCTTAATTAAAAAAGTAGCCTAATTCTGATAAGCCACTAATGGACCATGTCTGTGGGCATTAAATTTTGAAGCATTGTGAATCAAGGTAGCTACCACCTAGGTTCCATCCTAGATNTGGGCATTAAATTTTGAAGCATTGTGAATCAAGGTAGCTACCACCTAGGTTCCATCCTAGATAAATTTCAAAATATAAGCTATGGCTGTATCTGCAGAGTCTCGCATCACAAAAATGTAGGACCTTTTTAAATTATTATCTTAAAAATATATTTAGTGTTAGATTATTATCATGTCAACTTTTTCCATAATTTCTGGTTGAACTTCTATAATCCACCAATTAGTGCCTATTTTCTGTTAATATGGACAACCTAAATTCACATTATGGCAAGTAATTTGTAATGGACATAATACTATTGCTTCCAAAACATTTTTATAGTCCGTTTAGGTTTTTTAAAGTTTTGAGGGACTATTTTTAAAATTACACCTCAACAGCCCTAACCAATGTTTATGTTCATCATTCTGTGCGAATTATAATCCCTTAATAATGTTTCTGGGAACTTTATTTACTTGTTGGCAATTAGGTCATTAAGCCGTAATTTACATACAACATACAGAATTGACCAAGTCTAGCATCTAGCCCCACCAGGCTCAGGATTATTGGTTGGTGCCTACTTGTGAAATGTGATTTTATTATCCTTTTCAAACTCCAATTGCTTTGCTCCCTTACTTGCTTTCTTGTTGGTACACCGATACGCTACACAGGACGACATTTTCCTTCAGTTTTTCAGGCATATATTGTAACTGAAGTCCATTTTACTATACAGCAAATTACACAAGCGAAAAACTTCTAGATGTAATTATGCATATCATGACATTAAAAACGAAAACTGATCAACTGCTGTGTATCATATATATTACTCTCAAGAGACAGGAATGTTATTAATAAAAACGAAACTCTTTTACATCAGCCGCTATACAACTCTTATGGGAAAACACAATTTTCTTCATGTTCCAATTTAGTGGATGTCTACTCCCTCCTTCCAGCTCTTGGCTTCAAAACAACAACTCAAAATTATGCATCATGTTCCATCTCAACTTTCTCTAATTTCTGTTCTACTGCAGGTTGGGAAGCAAAGTGGTCAGGTCTTTCGATTTGTTGGAAGATTTTCCGATATTTAGAACATTTAGGATATTCAGATTTTTTTATCGGAAACATTAGATTTTCACTTTGAATACTTGTATTTCTCAAATTATTATTAAAATAATAGCATTCTTTCGGCTTAGGACCATAGAATTGGCTTTTACTAATGACAGTAATACACAAATAAGCACTAAAAGTTTGGTGCATTGTGATATCACATGTACACTGAAGAGCCAAAAAAAAAAACTGGCATGCCTGCCTAATATCGTGTAGGGCCCCCGCGAGCACGCAGAAGTGCCGCAAGACGACTGGGCATGGACTCGACTAATGTCTGAAGGTATGCAAGAGGCAATTCACACCATTAATCCTGCAGGGCATTCCACAAATCCACAGGAGTGCGAGGCGCTGGATATCTCTTCAGAACAGCATGTTGCAAGGCATCCCAGATATGCTCAATAATGTTCATGTCTGGTGATTTAGGTGGCCAAAGGAAGTGTCTAAAGACAGAAGAGTGTTCCTGGAGCCACTCGGTAGCAACTCTCGACGTGTGGGGTGTTGCATTGTCCTGCTGGAAATGTCCACATCCGTCGGAATGCACAATGGACATGAATGGGTGCAGGTGATCGGACAGGATGCTTACATATCTATCACCCGTCAGAATCGTATCTAGACATATCAGGGGTCCCATTTCACGCCAATTACACACACCCCATTTCATGACAGAGGCTCCACCAGCTTGAACAGTCCCCTGTTGACATGTAGGGTCCATGGATTCATGAGGATGTCTCCATACCCATACAGGTCCATCCACCCGATACAATTGGAAACAAGACTCGTCAGACCAGGCAACATGTTTCCAGTCATCAACAGTCCAATGGTGGTGTTGGCGGGCCCAGGCGAGACGTAAAGCTTTGTGTCGTGCAGTCAACAACGGTACACGTAAAGTAACACCCAATCGAGCATGGTAAGCCAGCCCCCTTGGGCCGAGTAGGAATCAACCATAAGCGAGNGTACACGTAAAGTAACACCCAATCGAGCATGGTAAGCCAGCCCCCTTGGGCCGAGTAGGAATCAACCATAAGCGAGGGCCACCTAGCTTGCATGGCCACCAGCCTAGAGTAGTGTTATTATTTTTAATTGCAAGTGTTTTGAATTGTATTTTTTGTGTTCTGTTTCCTTTATTTGTATATAGCGGACCTAACGACTTAATATGAAAATTTTTAGTGATTCAGAATGGAATTTCAGTGCCCTTGTTTGCCTCGTGTTATTGTATCAGTGTTTGTTTATGTCCATAATAATCATGGTTACTTTTTTATTTAGATGTGTAATTTTTGAGGGCCTTTACTTTGTTTGGTAATGGGATAAACCTAAGATAATAATTATTTTCTCAAAAGCGCGCACGAACCATCCACTCTTTGGCTGGCTCACCGCCATGATGTCAGTGCGAATTTTGTACCTGCAGGGGGTAGATGCGGCAGTCGCGATCTCCTTGACACTTAGCTTTTGTTGGCTCGCCAGCCATTAAACTGAATAGCCTTTAATAGTATTGTTAAATCATCATGTGTACTGCTGTTTGTGTGAGTTAGTAAATCACCATTAAACTTAATTCTGTGTGTTATTATTTCGTGTGCCATCTGGTTATGTGCTAAAGGGAACTAAGTATCAGTGTGCGGAATGGCATAACCTAGCAAGGGGCGTACGGTGCAGCCCAATATGCAGCTGGACATAAGGCCGATAGGCAAGGTATAAGTGTCTATATCGGGCTGGGGAGTGGTTTAACGCCCCCCTACTTCAACCAGCAAGATGCTGCCGAGAGGCTACTGGCCCCTTTTGGCAGTCGACAACACCATGTTCATCTCATGCTCTGTGAGCTGGCATCATTGGTAACAACCGTAATCTAATCCTAACCAATATCGCTCTCTATCCTATAGCTACCGCATCAATTTAATGCTGATTGAAGCCATAGCCATTACTCTTCGCATATCCACAAATTATTGTAATGCTTTACTGTTGCATCAATGCAATTGTAGCCAAGAATTAAGCAAATCTCTAACACTTGGTTAATATAGTCTATTCGCAGTTTATTCATACTTTTTGAATCAAACCTTTGAAAAATCACCTCATCCATGAGGTGCTTGGTTGCTTCCTGAATATGTTGCACCGCTAGCGCCCTCTGGTTTGTGTTGGCACTGCCGTCCGCGATCGNTGGTTTGTGTTGGCACTGCCGTCCGCGATCGTGGCTCTTGGGTGCGTCTTGGTTGTCCATCCTTACTGCTAGCTCTTACCTTGTTGTTCTTCCCTCCTTACCTGACGTTACGAACTAGCTTTTCAGCCAATTCGTACTTGAAAGTATGAGAGTATGCTGGGGGAGTATCTTAAATAACGACTCATGATTTGGTAGAGCAAAACAGTATCTGATGAATTTTTTACAATTTACGGTTATACAATTATTATTTATGTTACCATTGACCGGGGGAGCTTTACATTGAATTTAATATTATGTTTATTATTACTTCACTCACGCCATTTTAAATAACCCTACTTGGAACGTCATAACCTTGTTAATGTTGCCGGAGGCTGATTCTAAGAGACGGTTAGCGACGGCCGGACACCCATCTTCCTGGTCTGCTTGGCTGGTAGGGTCGCCCAAAGGACTAAAGATGACTGACGACGACGAGACGGTTAACGACGGCCTATATCAAGCGCCTGGTTCTGCGGCCCCGCTCAGTGACCGGTGGAGGGAATTTCTGCAACTGTCGACGACCAAATGGTGGCGTTGCAATCCCGCTCGTTTATGTTTGAAGGTGTGATCAGGCAAGCCGTTCAGCTAAGGCCTGACCATACCATAACACTGAGCATGCGTGCCTCGTAGGCTCACCAACCTTATGTGTATATATAAACGCTGTACTCACTGTCTTAGTGCCCTTTTGTGATCCGTCATCCTTTAATTGCGGCTTTGGGAGTGCAACATTTATACAGGTGAGTCGTGAATTGCTGCTTATAATGCTTAGTGTTTAGTGGCACAAGGTTAGGGACCTTGCCATTTGGTTTTTCTTATTCTAAATTAATGTTTCGCTGCGCCATTCAAAATTTCGTATTGGGTCAATTTTAAGAGATTCCACGACAGTGTGTATTCTTTCAGCATCTTGCAAGATTAAGTGTAACTTTGTTGCTTTTAAGTTCATTAGCATTGAATACTTTCATCGAGATTTTGGGGTCAGACTCAAATTTTGGCAGTTTTTGGCTCCGCCTGATTCTATTAATGCATTATTTTAGGCTGTTAATTGTGAAGGCCACTTTAAGTTCAAAGCCCAAATTTTTAAAGTTAGCTGAAGCGTAGTCAGGAGTTTTGGCATTTGATTGCCTGGCACTATGAGCATTCTTTTAATGTATTTGTCTTTTGGCGTTTTTAATGAGTCGCTCTAGAAGCAGCTCATGGCCTTGGCATCAGCAATTACATTGTGTTTTGCTGTCGTGATGAAGTAATTAACTGCTATTTTAATGTAATTTTTAAAGATTTACCAAGCCATATAATATGGTGTGCTTATTACATTGAATTTGTGTAAATTTAATTTTAAGTGATTTCAATTATTTTAGAGTTTTACGGTTTGTTATTTCCATAACATATATACTACCTACTTTAGTGACCTTGCGATACAAGGTCGTTTAGTGANAGTTTTACGGTTTGTTATTTCCATAACATATATACTACCTACTTTAGTGACCTTGCGATACAAGGTCGTTTAGTGGCAGCTTCGGAGTTCTACCCTCCTTCCCTCCACCGAGTGTTCCTGTTAAATGCATATGTATGCCGGATAGTAACCAAATGTATCTGGCCGCTAGTGTTGACAAAGGCGGTGAAAACCGTCGTAGTAATTGCGCGACGCTATCATTGCCGTATTTCTGGTCGGAGTTTGCATAAAATTCTGCGAGGCTGTAAGGTTTGCAGTGTTAAAATTGTTTGCCGGGATGAAATTTTTCCTGCTTTACATGATACAGGGGCCACTTCTAGTGTCATTAATAATACATTTTTGAGAACTTTAATAAATAAAAAAGTGGTGAGGTGTAGGCGGATACGTGCTGTTAAAGAGACGCAACTGTGTATCACCAATGGGGAGGTATTGAAAAGTTCTACCGTGTACATATTCACTTTAAAATTTCACATTTTTCTTGGACGTTTTCCTTTTCTATAATTCCTTCCTTAAAGCAGACAATTATTTTGGGATTAGATTTTTTGGGACACTCGCGGGCAGTAGGTCATTTAGATGAATATATTTTATCTTTTGGATTTGCACTAAACACTAAATTTAGGTTGTGTTCTGAGTCAATGGCAGAGGAGGCATGTCAAGTGAAGTGGCGGAGAATGATTCAGCGAGTACGTCGAATGCGGATGCATGCTTGTGAGATTGAGACAAACTGTCACTCAGTTGTATAGTCTTAAGTACATTTATCTATGCTTATACCGGTTTTTTGTTGTTGTTGTTCCGCTTGCCTGTTTTTGTTATGATAACGAGTTCCAGTGTGCTTTTTGTCTTTTGTGATTACAGTTTCTTTCTAATGTGCTTAACGTGTTGTTATTTCTACAAACCTTCAATATGTGAGAGTTACATAATGAGTTCGGTGCCGTTTTGACAACCAAAAATGGAAAGTGCGACGTTCTGCCTTATAAATTTTCATTAGCGGATGACATTCCATGTCTGCGCCCATCACTTTAAGAGTCCTCCACAAAAACTACTGGCATTCTATGAAATAATAAAGAAATTGTTGAATGCAGGGGTGATTGTTCCTTCAAAGTCCAATTACTTTCTCCGGGTTTTTTTTAGTTAGGAAAATTGTCAGTGATAAATTAAAACTTATAGTTTATCATTATTTGGTTAACAAGAAGATACATATTGATCCTTTCCCGTTGCCAACCATTGATTTCTTCAACATCTAGGTAAGGTGAGGTTTTATTAAGTGCTTGATTTAAATAATAGCTTTCATCAGGGCCTGTTAAAATCCCTCCTGTTGGAAATATAAAGCATTTAGCACTGCATGGAATAAATACGAGTTTACTCGTATTTCCATGGGGGAAAATTTTGGTAGCTAACCACTGTCTCGCGTGTTCAATTATTTCCTATCGGAATTTAAATATAAGTGCGTTTTGAATTACTCGGACGACATTATAGTGTATAGTGAGGATTTTAAGTCACACCTGTCACACCTCCGCCAAGTATTTGAGAAATGACGCGAGACAGGATTAACAGTGAATCCTAAGATAAATTGTTATGTTACCTATTGTGTGAAGGACGTTTTTTAATTTATCGCGATCGATACGCACTCGTGCTCAATTTTCCAATACCCCTGAATCTAAAAGGCGTTCAAAAATTCTTTGGAATATTGGGTTATCCCCTAGGGAGTAAGATCACTGCTGCTTTGCTTCAGCATCATGTACGCATGTCCGTGTGTCACGTACACGAGCCATGGCGATTCATGCGGGAACTGGATCACAACCCGCTGGAGTCCCGCTCCGACACGAGTAATCTTATGAGTGTGTGTGTGAGTGTGTGTGAAGTGCCAATCCATTCATCACCCCACAAAGTAGAATAAATGTGTCACCAGGACAAATGTTACCTCCATAAAACCCCTGCTAATTAGTGTATGGATTGCTTTTGGGTGCACACCCATGTGGCTATGAAACCACTTTCATACTGCGTGCGATCTCTCGTAATTGATTTTCTAATTTTCCTTCGATGGTCCTGTATTTGGTTTGTTTTCAAGTGGGCAAAATTGTAGTAATGAATTTTGATAACCCGGACATACAAAAACTTTAACAGTTCCGGTCTCCACCGTCTCAACCTGTGAAACTGAAATTCTTGTATTATGTTCTTGTATTAACATAATTTAAAATATTTCTTAATGTCTCTTTGCAAATTCCAAATCATGTTTTTAATTATTATATGCCTTCTTGTGTCTTGCCCGCCCACTCCAGCCTAAGTAATGTAATAAATAATACCAAGTAATAAATACCCAACTGACTAAGATACTTTTGGTACAGAAATTAACATCTCAGTAATTGTTTCTTATTTTATTGCAGTGCTTCTTGTCTGTCTAATTGTGTTTTACTGTGTATATGTTGTGGTAATGGTTTTATGTAAATTTCCCTCTCCAAGATGGAGTGAGGACGCTGGATGTTGCCTGGTCATTTTTCTCCAACTCGTCAGTCACGACTTAGCGGGAATAGGGAGTACAAGTGCATTGCGGGAGACTTCACCTTTGTNATTTTTCTCCAACTCGTCAGTCACGACTTAGCGGGAATAGGGAGTACAAGTGCATTGCGGGAGACTTCACCTTTGTTCGAACACCAAGTAACTATCTATAGTGTAACATAATATACCAGAACCTCTTCTTCTTTTAATTAGTTCCACTCCCACGATCGCACTCTCCACTCTGTCTGGCTCGTTGCCTCTGAGATGTATTTCAATTAATTTATACATTTGCGAAAAGGTACCTTTCTGCATCGGTTTATGGCAGGCCGAAATGCTGTCTGTTTAAGTCTTGGGCAGTTTTATTCGATGCACAGCGTTCTGTCACTTTCATCAATATAACTATTCGTTACCCGAGTTACTGCTTATCATTAAGTACATACATAAATGCCTTCGGTACATAAATGCCTTTCAGGGCACTTCGCCTCTACGTATAGTATTCATATTGATGGTGTAGCAGTGTATAGGGAACATAAATTTAGCAGAACTAGATGTGTGTGTTATGAGCGAGACGACCACGTGACTGACGTGGCTGACAACCAACCATCGCCCTGAAAAGAAAAGTCCACGTGCTCACCCATGATGTGTATAAGCTGCCGCCCTAACGGTATTTTCTTAATTTCGCTCGACATCAGAAAATTTATTCTGAAATTGTGCATAAGGCGTTATCCTTAAACTGGCATATCTCTGCACCTCACTCCTGACGCATGGTGTGCATGGTATGTGTGCACGTGGGCCAGCCAGCGGTCGAAACCGATGCTTCCTGCGAAGATCTCCGCTCTCCGCATGATACCCTCCACAATGCATCGTGAGCGTNAACGGTATTTTCTTAATTTCGCTCGACATCAGAAAATTTATTCTGAAATTGTGCATAAGGCGTTATCCTTAAACTGGCATATCTCTGCACCTCACTCCTGACGCATGGTGTGCATGGTATGTGTGCACGTGGGCCAGCCAGCGGTCGAAACCGATGCTTCCTGCGAAGATCTCCGCTCTCCGCATGATACCCTCCACAATGCATCGTGAGCGTCCGACAACCTGAACAACCAAGACGTGGCATTCACACCGCCTTTGTGGAACTCAAACAGAGTGTGCGAATGGTGCGGAAAACTGTATCACAAGACCCACATGCAAAGTTCGNGTCCGACAACCTGAACAACCAAGACGTGGCATTCACACCGCCTTTGTGGAACTCAAACAGAGTGTGCGAATGGTGCCGGAAAACTGTATCACAAGACCCACATGCAAAGTTTGACCTGCAAGCACCTATCTATCGCTGTTTATCACAAGGAGGAGCCGAGTTGTTCAACCCGCGGCCGAGCTTAAGGCTCCTAACGAGATTCTGCCACTGACTGAACGTTCAATGTGAGTGCAAAGCTAACATGTGTAACAGGAACGGACATACATTCGTTTCGTGCAACTAGTACAATAACAAATATCTCATATGTGTGATTGACAAAAACGGATTCATTTCAGAGATGACATTTTCTAGTGTATGGAGTGTCAACCAGCTCATGCACAGAAGACATTCAGTTTTGGCCAATCCAGTATATGAGGCAAGAATTACTATGTCTCATATCCGGACATTGTGTCAATTCAGCTTTCCACTGAAGTGAAACGTCGCTTCGTCACTGAACACCAGTAGTATGGCAAATTCGTCTTCCTGCATAGCTTCTTGCATTCACTCACAAAATACAAATGGGGTGGCGTAATCTTTTGGATGCAAGTGTTTAATATGAAACTTTTTAGGTCGACCTTGTATCGTTGGATTCGAAATGTATTGATTGGGCAGTTTGGATACGCAATACGAAATAATCACCAGTTGTTTGGATTTTTTGCCAATAAATCCCTGGTGAGTCTCTCAAGTTCCAGCCAAATGGAGGAGGAAGCGGAGGAGACTCTCTCAACTGCAGTAAATGTGTCGTCAAGCAAAGCAGTCCCTGCCACATCAATCTCTTCAGATGGATATGTGTAATTATCATAAATAATTATAACAATTTTTCCAATGTGATTGTAATTATTCTTGAGAATTACTAAAAAACTTTTTTTTGCCAACAAAAACATTTGAAGATCACTGAGGCGCAGATCAGTAGTCGTGCCCTACTAATCGAAACCCCAAATAAACTCCAACGTCCGCCGACAGAGATGTTCAAAGTGAAAATCAGCACCAGAAACCAAACAACGGGTTCGAAGCAAAAAGTAGCAGTGGATATCACAAATGAGTGGGTGTTCGAGATGAAGATCAGCAGATGACATCCCTCAACATGGAAAAAAAAATCCTAAACCTAAAACAAAGACGGCCCGTGAAATTTTTCGTCGTGAATACACCAAGGATCTAGCCGAGAAACAAGATTCACTCATTATAATTTTCAAAAAACTGTTCAAAAAACTATCAGAAATATGGTTTGGATTTTGTATTGTGAATATCTCTATATATCGTTTATAACAAAAAAAATGTCAACTAATTTTTTGTAAATTTTTTTGGCTTTATTTTATTATATATATATACACATAACAAATTATTAACTTTTTTGTATAGGGTTTTATTCCATGGTTAATCAAAATTTGACAAATTTCATCAGAAGTATTCCACTCAATAGCATTGTCACCACTATAATAAATAATTAATAAAGATATAAATCCGCACAAATCAATTATATTTTATAAAATAAAGTAATCAATAATCGACTACCATTCATCATAAAAAGCTCATACTCAATAAAATAAACCAAATCGTTAAATAAAAATTTAATACTTCCTAAATTATAGTTATATTTTCAAACCCAATTCCATTCTTGGGGAATCCCTTCCATTATTTCGTCTATTTTTTCCACCAAATACACAAACACATGCCAATTTTCAAAGAAATAGTTTGCATAGTCATGGTGTTTGAATCTTTGGCCACAACATTGACGCCTTCCGCGATTAGGAACTTCACTACTTCCAAATTACCATTCGNATGGTGTTTGAATCTTTGGCCACAACATTGACGCCTTCCGCGATTAGGAACTTCACTACTTCCAAATTACCATTCGTTGCAGCTCTTTGAATTGGAACATCTACTGACAGGATCCTTTTCCTCGAAATTCACCTCCATCAGCTTCGTACATTCGAGATCATCGAGCCGACCGCGATAGGCGGCTAAACTCACGGGCGATCACAGACGATAGATCCGACTCGCCAATGTAGTGTTGTTAATCGCATTCAGCTCTCATGGTGTCTTCACTATCTAATTCACCGAAAACGAATGTGGCTAGTGTTTGATCGTCTCATTTTTATATCCTCACACTGCATGAGTAAAAAATAACTTTCCCAAGCGAGATTAAATTCGGATGTAAAAATTTACTGGGATATATTTACACAATCTTGCCAATGAAATGTGCAGAGTGAAAAAAATATCCAGTTTATGTGAAATATTGAAATGCTGTTTGTTTCGTTTCGGCAATCATTACACAAATTTCATTGCAAGCTTTTTTATACTTTTTAATTTTCAAGTTATTTTCGCGTAAATGGCAAATATATTCATAAGATAACAGTTTAACACGTGCTGTCGACTTCGGCATTCGAGTAACAGAAGTTAGTTTTCGTTTATCGAATTTACCGAATAGTGCATCGACTACTGACGAACCATATTTCATTATAACACCTACTTATTACTTTTCAAACATCAAATAGTTTTGGCATTAATGACGAAACTGATCGAAAAATCTTTCAGGTTTCTAGACTCCTCGGGGGGTACGATCACAATTCGTTTGTTATCGGACCCTGATGATTGATTTCTCACAGTGTTACTGCTGTTGTTGATGAATGTATTCGTCTCGTAACTGGAACTTCGGCATTGTTAACTGGAACTGCCGGTAACATGTTGTGTCGCTCATAGACACGCGTCGCTCGNTCGTAACTGGAACTTCGGCATTGTTAACTGGAACTGCCGGTAACATGTTGTGTCGCTCATAGACACGCGTCGCTCGTAGACACGTTTGGAACTGTCGGTAACTTGGTTATGTGATGCTTCGATGTCGCTATGTTTGTAGATACCCGAGTCTTATGGTGCTGTTAATCGTGCCCCACGTTGGGTGCCATAATTGTAATGATGCCTATGTCGGGGACGTTATATTTGTAAAGTGGTTAACGGCACGTTAAGGGCGCTATATTTGTAGCTTTCCACGCCTGGGTATGACACATGGAAATTACCACTCTATTAGCTCAGTGGTAGCAACACGAGACTCTTTAAAAAGNTTCCACGCCTGGGTATGACACATGGAAATTACCACTCTATTAGCTCAGTGGTAGCAACACGAGACTCTTTAAAAAGGCGCCAATGAAATACCACATAATGTAGTCAAGTTCCGATTTATTATTCTTTACTTTGATTTATTAGAAAGATGCCATAGTTCACAAACAGTGTTCAGGTATGTCGAGTACGAACAGGGTTCACCGATACGCCAATAAAGTAGAGAGCAGCGCCACATTCGTTGTTGATTATTTACGATTTAACACTTTTCATCGCCCGAAGAAAAACAGAAGCAGTGACCTCCCAAAATTGCTGAGAAATAATCTAGCAAGTTCAAGTTTGCCGATGTGGGGGTTATGCACCACGCCCGACGCAGCCTCGGCGAGTTGCTGCTGAGAGGCTACTGCTGAGAGTCTACTGCTTCAGTCTTGAGGGTCTACTGCTGGATCACTGGGTGACGACTGACTTCAGTGGCGAATGGCACACGAGTATTTGTCGCGTGCTTATCACTCCCCTCTGCGAAGATAAGGGCTTGGCGAGGTCCGCCATGAACGTACTTCCCACGCTATCCAATTTGCATAGCCCGCTTAACAGCGCTGTCAGTTAAAAGATAATCGCACTACTTTCGACGCAGTCAGAAAGTTTCTAATCTAATGATGACGCTTACTGAAAACTGAGATTTTCCGAAACTGCAACCGGATGCCCGATAAACAAACTACGGTGGCTTTAATTTTGAATCCCGATAACAAATTATGATGCGTGGCAAAGCGAAATAAAATGAACGGGGTATCCCGAAAATTAATAATACTTAGTCATTACAACCCGTAAACTAGTTCATGTCCGTTCTCGAAAGTTCACTAGATGTAAAATTGCTTGTAAATTAGCGGTTTGTCATGCAAAGTGTTATAGTTAATTTCGTTCTCATCCAACGAAACCTTAACTTGGCCATCTTAATTATAGTTTAGACGAACGGTGAATATAGTTTGTGAATGCTCGTCCAAACGGTANAAACCTTAACTTGGCCATCTTAATTATAGTTTAGACGAACGGTGAATATAGTTTGTGAATGCTCGTCCAAACGGTAGGAAATTGTGTTAAACGCTCCAAAATTCAACCCGCTTCAAATTCTTAAATACCAACCGAGTAAATACACCCCTGGGAATAATTAGAGTGTATCTTTTAGCCGTTTAAAAACGAATCATACTCGCTTCTCCGGGCTTTATGATGGACGAACTTATCGATGATAGTTCTTCGTCGGTCAAGCTAGATTCANAATCATACTCGCTTCTCCGGGCTTTATGATGGACGAACTTATCGATGATAGTTCTTCGTCGGTCAAGCTAGATTCATTGGTATTTTCAAAATCATCTGTTTCCATTGTAAATTCATTTTTCTGAGACGCGATCGTAGTCGTTGAGACTTAGTTGTCCCTTTCCATCCCACTTCCTCCTTCGACTGATTCTATTATAGGGGTGTCAAAATTGTGGTGTTTCTTCCAGATGTATATACCGAGTGAAATTACAATAACTATGGTAATGATGAGTAAACCCAATCCTACGTAAAGTTATTTCCTTTATTCATAGCTCTTATCTATATATTGGCAAACGATAGTAAAAAATTCAAAATTACATAGAGCGGATGTCTGTTGTAAAACTGTCCATCATGTGACATGACGACANAAACGATAGTAAAAAATTCAAAATTACATAGAGCGGATGTCTGTTGTAAAACTGTCCATCATGTGACATGACGACAGCGATCGGATCGCACCTGATCGTATGCAAACCATAAAATACTTGCCGCGCCGGTGTTCGAATGGCATTTTTATAGTATTTTATAGACAGGTAAGCGAAAAATACGGAGATTATTACTAAAATTTGAAGATAGCTCAGGGAATCGACGAGAGGCAACATAAATTTACGTATTTTTGNAAACGATAGTAAAAAATTCAAAATTACATAGAGCGGATGTCTGTTGTAAAACTGTCCATCATGTGACATGACGACCGCGATCGGATCGCACCTGATCGTATGCAAACCATAAAATACTTGCCGCGCCGGTGTTCAAATGGCATTTTTATCGTATTTTATAGACAGGTAAGCGAAAAATACGGAGATTATTACTAAAATTTGAAAATAGCTCAGGGAATCGACGAGAGGCAACATAAATTTACGTATTTTTGGGGCTCTCTCATCTTTGAAATGCCCTCCCATATTGTATTGATATCGGCCAATATATCATCATGGTAATTGGAAAATAAATGAATTTTCTTCACATGATCGAATATATTTTCGTACTTGTGTCGTACGGAACCAACCTTTCTTCTAAACTGCTCGATTTGGGACGATATGGAATTCTTCGTATAGTAGTTTTGTCAACTGCTTAATGTTTTCGTTTTCCGCTTGTTCACGTCTCAAAAATATTTTAAAATTTTCGGGAGTGACGTGTGGACCCAAACCATTTTGTTGGCTAGTGTAAGGCTTCAGATATAAAAAAAACTTAGGCGATGTGTCAATTGCGAAATTTCTAATTTGAATTCGGAAGTGAGCTTATCGCCTTAAGATATTAACGAGTAGGCGTTTACACCATTTAGTCTCAATATGGAAAAGTAGAACTATTTATTATTTATGTGAACAATAAGATGTAAAAAAAATCGAAGTGCAATAGTGGATCAAGTTTTATGAATTCGACCGTTTCCATAAACTCAGAATGCGGCACATTTTTGTTTGATTTTTTTTTATCGCCCTTTTGATGCCAACAATTTTCTAATAGCAAACATATAATCACAAGTTATTATAAATTTTTTTCATAGCTTATACGAGTTCTTATCAATTTTCATTTTATTAGCTCCAGTTCCTGAATTAGCATTAGCGTTGAAATATGTGCTAGCACCAAATTGTGTATTAATCGAGTCTTTGATTGTATTTGTTAATTTCCGTAGTACGAAACCTTAAACCCCAATAAGTAAAATGTAACCGATAATGGTACACGCATAAATTTAGTGTTTTTTTTTATTGCCTTATATACAAATATAATGAGATGAATGTCAAACACAATGTCGAGGTAATTTTTTTAGTGCATCTGAAGTTCCCTTGACTAGGCGTTGGAGGGGGATGAAGATATGAAACCTCCGTGTGTTGGGAGAAAGAAATGAACTCGTCTATCGTGACTTGGGGGAAAATCAAGGGAGTGTTTTCTTTATGTGCATCAGAATGTTTTTTTTTTTTTCCCCGCAAAAAAAGAACTTAAGTATTTACACTTGAACAAATTTCAACTTGTTCTTTTTCACTGTTCTGGATAGGACTACGTAAATCTCGCCCAGTGTGCATCCCATCAAATTCCCATAAATGGTATTGTCTATGGTCAACCCGATACTACTCTGCACTTCATTTCTGCAGCACATTTGCACCGGATATCCGTACAGTAAAAGTTTACCGTTCTTAGAATCTTGGCATACATGTTGATACGCAAATTTATGGATTGTGTAGAGAGTCATCATGAAAAAAACATGTGGGTATTGAAAAGAGGTTGTTTTTCCCACGTCACACATGAGTATTTCGTCCCCAAAACGTCCATAGTAATATAAAACTTCCCCGATGCACACACCGTGGCCATGGGTTAAACTACGGTACGGAACACCGACGATCAGTGGCATGTAGGTGGGTTTGAGATTGTCATTCTATTACTTCGTTAATATTTTANAACTTCCCCGATGCACACACCGTGGCCATGGGTTAAACTACGGTACGGAACACCGACGATCAGTGGCATGTAGGTGGGTTTGAGATTGTCATTCTATTACTTCGTTAATATTTTAGTCGTTTGAAAAAAAAAATTGGAGTGAACCAGAAACGTTTCTTAAAAATGTTTTGTTTATACGTTTCATTAATTTGAGTGAGAACAGCTATCGACATGATAATATTCACAAATTGTGCTTTTATGTTCGTGAAGGCGTAAAACGAAAACGAGGGAAATTTCACCAAGTTTTTTTGCGCTAGTTCAAAATATATTTTTCGTTGAGCAGCAAGTGTGAACCGGCTTAGATTTTCTGCTCGATCAGGTCGCCAACAATTCTACAGGATACTCGGAATCTAGAGTGAAACAACTCATATTGCGATTGCGTGCGCGAAAATGACATTTAACAGTTTCTTCCAGTTAGGAGTGGTGTTTAGAGTTGTCAGGAATTCCCGGTATTTCGCATTCACGTTCCTAAACTGGGTGGCCAGGAAAAAATTTTTCGCTGCACATTTCGCGGATGAGCGAGATGTCACTAAGTTTATTTGTCATAAACAGTTTCAGTTGGTACTGATCGCTGCAAAACACAATCATCATCTTACGGTGGGTTCGCTTCGCAGTTTGGAAAATTCCAACCATGAACTTTGCCAGACAGGCGCTGATCATGGAATATTCATCGACGAACAGAACGATGGGCGTATCGCAGGGAATGCTATAGTAGTTGTTGCATTCCACGAAAAAAGAAAAAGAAGCCATGTTGTATCCGAGACCGCAAAATTTTCTCAGTTCCTACACCACGACNTGCATTCCACGAAAAAAGAAAAAGAAGCCATGTTGTATCCGAGACCGCAAAATTTTCTCAGTTCCTACACCACGACGGCCATCTTGTCGAGATCGATCAGCGATAAGAGATGCATGAATTTCAAGTATTCGTAATAGCTGAATTTAGTTTGTCGAATCAAGAAACTGGATAGCGCCAGTCCGATCGCCAGTTTTATTAGTCGAAATTCATTACGCAACAAAATGTGTTGCGGAGTCGTGCAACTCAGTATTTTTGTTCCTCGAGAATAAAACGTATCAATGTTGATTTTCCCGTTCCCGCAGGACTGTTCGAAGTCACAGATTTAAGTTTACCCAACTCCCCGTCGTTGTCATTATCGTCGAGCCATGCATACATAGTCGTTTAAACATGTTACTGTTCTTTCGACAGAGTTATTTTTACCGATGCCAAAATTTTCATTTTCGCATCTTCCAGTTTGAAAAACGAAGATGAATATGCACAAGTGATTAACTTTTCTTCGAGATTTCCGCGCGGAATCTTTTGCACCCATAAACACATTTCGTTACTACTCAACACTTCTCTAAAATGTGAGATCCAGGCTCGTCTCGCCACGAGACCGTTTCTCACTCGAAACTTGTATTTTACGATTTTTCCAAATGTGTTGATCCGCGAAATCAGCGTTCTGGGCTTGCCAAGGAGGTTTTCCAACAAATCCCAAAAGCTTGAAGTTATCATTAAGAAATTTTAACATTTTACTTCATATCGTATCATATGTAATACAACAGCTATTTACAAACGTATACCTTATGTAGTATGTATTTTTTTGTAATAAATAGTTGAAACAAAATAAAATGATATTTGTAAAAAAAAAAAAAAATCAAGTTCACTAATTGGCTATATAAAAACGCGAATAAAGAATGGACTAAATTATTCGAATGTTCGGTTCAAATCGCTGCAAGTGTGACGTGAAAGCATTTCAGTGTGCTCCTTACAAATTGTATTTTTTTAAATAAAAATCATGCATGTTCACATTGTTCCCTCTAAAATCAGATGTTACATAAAACCTCTGGCAATACTACAGTGTGCTCCTTCTGACTTGTGATTTTCCAGCAAAAAACACACGTGTTCACATCAGCGGCCCGAAATTTGAAGTTGGATGGGTTGTTTATTTCTCTGTCCCATTACATGTTATTAATTTTTTTAAGTAGATTGCACACCTACAAAAACAAGTAGGACTTTGATTCTGGATAAGTCAGATTAGTTCCCTTAAAATTCGCAAGAGTGCATTAGGATCGCCATACTCCCTCCACTCCACTTTTCGCATTTCCCTTTGCTATACATCCTTCCCACACCAGCAAATCTGCCAAAAAAGTGCGAAATCTGGAAAAAGACTTATGTTGGGGTTGAACTTTTAGAGGATAAACATCTCCTTTCCAAGAGCATACGTAATGAGGAACAAGAACAAAGAACAAATATGAAAATATAAAGGTATTTAAAATAACCTTATAAAATGTTAAATATATATATATTATATAAGGTATATTTATTAGATGTCTTTACCTTTTCATCTTCCCACTCTTGAATTTATCCCTTATACTCTTAGAAAGGAGATGTGTATCCTTTAAATGCTCGAACCCGACTAAAGTATTTTTCCAGATTTCGCACTTATATAAACAGATTTTGGAGGGTATTGACTAACATGGAAAGTGTTAGCATAAACCATGTCAGTTGAAATAAAGAATGGTATAATCACATGCGGTGCGAATAGAGTTTTGAAACTTCACATGTGCCAGTGGTAGGATACTGAGATTGTCACTAGAGCGGAACATAGTTGTGTGTGCAAGTAATCGATGTAACTTTTTCTATACAAAAAAAAAAACNGCAAGTAATCGATGTAACTTTTTCTATACAAAAAAAACCCCTTTTTTTAGCACATATTTACACCTGTTTCCGGTACTTGTCTGTCTGTTTTGTGTTATTATACACATTATATTCTGTTGATGAAGAACAACGAAAACTTTTCGGTTTATTTCTAATTATTATTCTCGCTGGACCCAACCAGTGTGGTAAATAATTCATGAGAACCTTGAGTTTTTTCCGACTGTGATCTCCGGCCGCGCGCGTCCATTATGTCATCGCCCAGATTATTATAGTCGCACGAAGCGTTATCGTAATAGCTACATATCCGGCCGCGGATACGGCATCCATTACATCATCACCTAGTTAAAAATACCAACAATCTGTGGTCTAGTGACCTTGGGTTTCAAGATGAAAAATGCCATGATCTGAAATTTGATGTCTAATTACTGCAAGCAGCAGGGCTAGTAATTATACCGGATGATTATAAAATAGTGGGCATGATTGCAGGAATGAATTCCTCATATGTACCTACTCAATAAAATAAGTTCAGTACAACACGGGTCCGGAAATGCTTGGTTTCCGAGTTCTGGCATTCAAAACAATGCTCTTAACAGGGATGTCTATCTTTTCGCAGGTGATTGCAGCCAGTAGAAGACACATATCAGAGACACCCTGACGGTTTGCAATTCCGAGGCGAAGAGTACACTGAGTGATACAAGTGGTGATTGACTGTGCGACATGTACTCCTATCAGGAGCTAGCTGATGTGCAGGCCTTTGGGATCGTANTGATACAAGTGGTGATTGACTGTGCGACATGTACTCCTATCAGGAGCTAGCTGATGTGCAGGCCTTTGGGATCGTATTCGCAGGGGCATGTGATGTCGATGTGAGGTCTGTATACACGAAGGTGGTGAGCATTTTGAACATGTCCTTTAGGGAGATGTAACAATCTATGTGTCATAGATACACATTCATATCTCGGAAACCAAACATTTCCGGCCAGATGATGTACTAAAATTATTTTATTGTCTGCATATGATGAATTGATTCCTGCAATAATGCTCACTATTTTTTTAATCATCCAGTATAATGAATCTGTGATGCTGTAGCTTGTTAAATTCACATATTGNCAATAATGCTCACTATTTTTTTAATCATCCAGTATAATGAATCTGTGATGCTGTAGCTTGTTAAATTCACATATTGAGTTTATAATGGTATGAGATTTACCGAAGAAAATACTGAGAATATCAATTTCCTAAATGGATTTGAAATATAAATGGAAATACTAGTATATCATACTGTCTGAAATTCTTTCTTAATAGTATTTTCACAACTGCAAGTAAACTGTTTCAGCATTTCATTAGCAATTTTACTAAGGCTTGGTTAAAAACTGTCAGAAATATCATGTTTGATTCTGGTTACTTTTTAATTAGTGTGCAGGAAATTACTTCCTCTTAAATGTGTGAAGTGTTGCGGACTTTATAGTAAAATACATAAATTCACATGAATGAATTTACTCCGAATATAAAATCACCCTTTGGAGCAAGCAAGAACACCTCATTCAATATTAAACCTACTACTACAATGATTTAAGGTACTATCTACAACTGGCTTATCCCTATCCCAACCTGTCTACAATTTTAATGACCAATACAGAGCTTTCTGAAACTGCCATATAAAGTTTATATGGAAAACCAAACACGGATTTTTTTTCATAGGGGTTTCGTATACACGTGTTCATTTGAAACGAACTGACTTGTCAAACGGGTTACAATAGTAACATTGATTTTTGACTGATAATATGTACATACTCGAGTTTTTCAGTGCAATGCATGATGCTAGTACTGTTTAAACTTATTGCATTTATATTTTATATTCTAGTAAATAAAATATTGTACAAAACTGATTAACTAGTGCTTGTGTATGTGTTGAATTAAAGTAGTAAGACTTTGTATATTTGAGTTTGTCAATATTTACCTCATAATCTTTTAGTATTTCTTATGAAAACATGTACATTTTGAAGCCTTTATATTTTTCTTGATTAATCCTATCATTTTAGTATACGGCTTGGGACACAAGTTGGGATAGCACAGTTATAGGCGGCCTTATCAGGCACACTTATATTTACTAATACAGGTAACTGATACGCATTTTAACTAATTTGATTCTAAATCAACATTAATCAAAGTTTCTGCTTACTCCTGCAGGCTCTGCACATTCGGGTACAATATATATCACGAAAAACCGTGTATATTTAATGCAAATTAGTTGTTATATCGTTACTGTGAATGTTTACAAAAATTNATATATATCACGAAAAACCGTGTATATTTAATGCAAATTAGTTGTTATATCGTTACTGTGAATGTTTACAAAAATGTTCTCTGCTAACTGCTTGGTGAAGTGAATGCAGTTGTTGCAGACCAACATATATATAACAATTGAGAATTTATGAGAATTGAGCTTCAGCAGTACGGATTACAGGCTAAGTCCTTACACCCGATTATCTTGTGTATAATTAACTAGTTGACTAACCACAAATATTTNAGTACGGATTACAGGCTAAGTCCTTACACCCGATTATCTTGTGTATAATTAACTAGTTGACTAACCACAAATATTTCACTTGTATTAATTTCAACTTAGCCTACTTCACAATTGAAATACTTTCCCCATGACAGACATCTCATAGCCCCAAAAAATGCCCTACAACAGCCTCATGAGATACCACGACAGCCCCAACAACATGATAACTGAAACTGAACAGCCAATAAATACACGATACATCGGATGTAATCATGGCAACTTCTGTCGTACAACTTGTCTTTTTGGATTATAAACTATTTCTACTTTTAATGTTTCATTTGGCACGACAAGCAGAGCATAAACTTGTAAAATTAAATTGTTGATCACTTTTCCCTACNTACTTTTAATGTTTCATTTGGCACGACAAGCAGAGCATAAACTTGTAAAATTAAATTGTTGATCACTTTTCCCTACAGTGGCATGTATGCTGCCTAAAAGGTTGACTCAGGAGAGGGGTTGGGGGGTACAGCTCGCAGGGAACTGCTGTGCTGCAAATTCAAGCAGTGACAATAACAATAATAATGCAGTGTCATCCTTGTGATTTTTGTCGGGTCGTGTTGTGTTGCTACTAAACAAGTGTAAGTGCTTNACAATAATAATGCAGTGTCATCCTTGTGATTTTTGTCGGGTCGTGTTGTGTTGCTACTAAACAAGTGTAAGTGCTTCTGTCTATATAATTAGAAGTTGCACACAGAACAGTCTGCAATCCATCACACGTTATCTTCAATTTTGGTTTAAATCTAATGTAATTGTAATCACAAATACAACAGGAGAGCATACCCAAACAATATTTATATAACAGCAACATCTGTGAGACTGAAAACAGCTTCAGGATTCTAACTACCTAGATATTATTTTCCCAAAATCTATGTTCAAAATGTCACCAATTAAATTACTTTTAAGAAGTTCCTGTTCAAAAGTTTGCCTGTTTAACAAATTGAAAACATTGTACACCCAGTCCATAAATACAACAATTGACACTTTCGAGGAGTTTATAGCGAAGTCTAAAGTGTTATTCACTTCAGAAAATCTTTACAGTAGCATAGTTTCAATGTAGCCTTTGTATGAGCTTTCAAAGCAAAACTATCAGTTAATTTTCATTGACATCTAAATCATTGAATTACTTCATGAAAACCTGACCTCAAGCAATTTAATTGGCCATTTTATACCCATAGCTACACGACTATTTCATCAAAATCTGCTAATCATTGTTTCCCTTAAATTAAAAAAAAAATATTAATATGAGATAAACTAGCGTGATGAAATATGTAATGAACCTGCAACTGCATGTAATATTGAAATATGTTCAGAGCAAAACTTAGTTAACAAAATATAATTCCCTCATAAAAATAATTATAACATTAAAATTAAACAACTTAATTGGCAGAAAAAATATTATCTGTACCTTTCATTATGCCAAAAATATGACAGTATAAATCAAATATTTATAATATATCATGAAATGTACCAAAACACACATAGCAACTATCTACGAGATACAGTACCATAAAAATTACAAAATTTGAAGAAACGAAACGTCTCAGACCACAAATCTAGAAATACATGGATTAATGACATAAAATTGAGGCAAAAAATATACATATATCAAATAGTTCATTTAATGGTTCTTAAAATAAACTGAAGATTGCACAAACACCAACTGCTGTATTAGTGTCCTAGGAATAATGCTAGTTTTGTTTTAATACTCCTTGATTTGTATGACTGTAGTTCAGCAGTTTTTGTGTNTAGTGTCCTAGGAATAATGCTAGTTTTGTTTTAATACTCCTTGATTTGTATGACTGTAGTTCAGCAGTTTTTGTGTTCTCATGATGGTGCAGGCGAATAAAAAAATATTCTGACAACACACTCTTTAGCAACAGATTTCTGTGGTTCTTTAGCGGCACATGTTCAGTGACGTAGTCCTCAAAAATATACAAAAGTCTCCAGATACTTCACGCAAAGCACGAGTGAGCAGAATTTCCATCAGGTTATTTTTATTCCACTTTCCCATGGCCTGGAGGATCCTAAATATTTTATTCTGCAACTTGGCACAATTTAATATCTGGTGATGGAGATGTCAGACGTTCTTTATCCTTCAAATTGATTAGTATATGTGCGCAGCCTCGCACGATGTAACGGCTAGAGGGGTGGTGGTGGTGCCATGATATTCCAGTGCGTTGTTCATTGCAGTCACACAAATTTCACATTTAATTACACTTTTAATTTTCTTTTGTAAAAAANAGTGTCCTAGGAATAATGCTAGTTTTGTTTTAATACTCCTTGATTTGTATGACTGTAGTTCAGCAGTTTTTGTGTACCCATGATGGCGCAGGCGAATAAAAAAATATTCTGACACCACACTCTTTAGCAACAGATTTCTGTGGTTCTTTAGCGGCACATGTTCAGTGACGTAGTCCTCAAAAATATACAAAAGTGAGCAGAGTGAGCAGAATTTCCATCAGGTTATTTTTATTCCACTTTCCCATGGCCTGGAGGGTCCTAAATATTTTATTCTGCAACTTGGCACAATTTAATATCTGGTGATGGAGATGTCAGACTTTCTTTATCCTTCAAATTGATTAGTATATGTGCGCAGCCTCGCACGATGTAACGGCTAGAGGGGTGGTGGTGGTGCCATAANACTTTCTTTATCCTTCAAATTGATTAGTATATGTGCGCAGCCTCGCACGATGTAACGGCTAGAGGGGTGGTGGTGGTGCCATAATATTCCAGTGCGTTGTTCATTGCAGTCACACAAATTTCACATTTAATTACACTTTTAATTTTCTTTTGTAAAAAAACAGAAAAGTTGACTACAACATTAGAAACATACACAGAGGTGACAAAAGTCATGGGATAGCAATATGGAAATATACAGATGGCAGTAGTATCACGTACAAAATGTATAAATGAGCAGTGCATTGGTTGGGCTTTCATTTGTAGTCAAGTGATTCATGTGAAAAGGTATCTGACGTGATTATGGCCGCACGACGGGAATTAACAGACGTTGAACACGGAATGGTAGTTGGAGCTAGATGCATGGGACATTCCATTTCGGAAATGGTTAGGGAATTCAACATTCCGAGATCCACAGTGTCAAGAGTGTGCCGAGAATACCTAATTTCAGGCATAACCTCCCACCATGGACAACGCAGTGGCCGACCGCCTGCACTTAATGACCGAGACCAACGACGTGTGCACAGAATGGTAAGTGTTAACAGACAAGCAACACTGCATGAAATAACCGCAGGAATCAATGTGGGACGTACGACAGATGTGTCCGTTAGGGCAGGTTTTTAAGGCCCGAAGGCCAGCGCACCCTCCAAACCTCCCGCACTGTAACTGTACTCCGAAGAGTAAAACAGTGAGCTGCACTTTTTCTTTCCATACATAAGGGTCATTCACTTTCTTGGTACCAGTAACCGGTAAATTAACCGATTTTCTCATTTAAAAACCTGTCCTCCTCACCAATCCGGGTTCCACAATTTACCCGTCATGGGTCATCAGAAATTTGCTGGTACCATTTGTCGAATTCCTCTAGTCGTTTCCCAATTCGAGTAGCGAATTAGTTCCATATCTTATGGAGATCTTTATTGGTCATTACATCTTCTAATCTCCAGTGAATGCCCTTTTCCCGAGTTTGTTCCTCAAGCCAAACTCGTAAATCCTCTGTCTTGAGGCAGTCATCAAGTACATGGTGCACTGTGTCATCCACACCACATACATCACACAGCGGAGATTGCACATAGACGAAGGCTGTTCAACTTCGCTTTGAAGTTACCATGTCCAGTTGTTAGTTGCATGCTGTAGTGGTTCACCGTGATCCACTTACAGCTCATCCTGGCTTTAATGTCAGGCAATAACTCGAAAGTTTGCCGACCTTTTTCAGAATTTGTCCATGTATTCTGCCATTCTTTCAAGATGTCATCCATTAGCATTTCCTTATATTCTTTAGACAGCCCACCGTTCCGAGCCCTCTCCGCCATGAGTCCTCTATATTTTATGAGTAAGTCCACTGGAAGGACCCCCGCTATTACTGGGAGCGAGTCATTTGACACAGTTTTATATGCTCCGGTAACGGTCAGCAGTGCCGCTCTCTGAGCACTTATAAGCTTTCTTCTATGCCACGAAAGCGCAGCTCGGTGATGCCACATCACCGCGCCATAAGTTATTATGGCTTCGAACACTGCCTTATATATGGTTCTAAGAGTGCCATAATTTAGGCCCCAGTTGGTATTGCCAATTCTCCTGAGTTTTTGAAACACCAGGACTGCCTTCCGTGACACATATTCAATATGCTTCAAGAAGCTCATGTTTTCATCCATGATGACTCCGAGATACCTATATTCCTTTACGTATTGCACTGGGCTCCCCCCGAAGTACACGGTCGGGTTTCACTTCAATTTGCCTTTAACTAGCATGGTCTTGGTCTTCTCTATCGAGAATTCCAATTTCACGCTTTTCGACCAGTTCCAGGTTTTAGTCATAATCTCACTTGCTTTTATCTCTAGCTCTCTCCTTGCATTTCCAGAGACTAGGATCAGTCCATCGTCCGCATATCCGAATACAGTGCACCCCGAAGGGAGACCCAACTCCAAGAAGCCATCGAAGAGGACGTTCCATAGGATAGGTCCGAGGACCGATCCCTGGGGGCATCCCTTCGTGAGTTCTTTTCTTACTTGTGCTGTCCTGGATGAGTAAACACTCCATCTTTCGCGAAGAAGTCCAGGACCACCCTGTACAGGTTGGCTGGGCAATTCTTAATCTTTAACCGGTGCATCACCTCCGGCCACCAGGCATTATCGAACGCTCCAGATATGTCCAGATATATTTCCATCATGTATTTGGCAGAAGAACTCCTGATCTTCTCCATTACATCATGAAGCGCAAAGTCAGTGCCAGTTCCTCTTCTGAAGCCATACTGGTGTTCGTTTAATGTGCCTTCTGCTTCTAAGGCCATTATTAAACGTCTGTTGATCAACTTCTCATATACTTTGCCAAGTACCGGGAGCAATGTCAACGGCCTGTACGCTTTAGGGTCATCTAGATCTCTCTTGTTTTCCTTTTTCAAGATTCTTAGGCATCCCAATTTCCAAGGGGAGGGAAACACACCAGCTTGGAGACAATAATTATAGATGTCTAGAAGAACATTCTTAACTCGTGAATAGCACCTTTTAAGTATCTCTGTTGTTATACCATCCATTCCTGGTGCTTTCCCGTTCTTCATTTTATAGACGATCTGCTTCAGTTCTTCCATTTCGAAGCTTGGTGCATCCTGCACCTCTGGAATTACTTCCATACTCTGTCTCTTTGCTGTGTGCTCCTCCCCCTCTTCCATCATGGAGTCATCAGGCAGGAGAGCCTGGAGCAGGACTTCCATTGAATCCTTCTGATCTGTTAATAACTTCCCATTAAGTTTCATGCATGATGGTGGCACTGCTATCTTAGTCTTGTTAGAGGCCAACTTGTACACAATACCAAACGGATATTCATTTCCGGCCCGAGTTACAAAATCCTCCCATGATTTTCTCTTTTTCTTGNCCCGAGTTACAAAATCCTCCCATGATTTTCTCTTTTTCTTGCGAACCCTGCTGAAATATGCCTGCTTCTTCATTTTATAAATCCGCGAGAATTGCTCTCTTTCTTCTCTATGGAACTGGTGTAACTTCCTTCTGTCTTTTCTTAACTCTTTCCTCTCTTGTTCCAATTCCTTATCCCACCAAGAAAGGTTAGTAGGTCCTCGAGAGGTTTTCTTTAAATTCCTTTCGCATGTGTCTTGAATGATCCTTGTGAGTTCACTAACTCGATCATTCAGATTTGCATTTTGGCTATCAATTAGAGCAATCTCTTCCAGCAGGGTCCTATCGAAGGCCGCCAAGTCTGCCATATTGTGCACAGATCGGACCTCTCCTTCAATCTGTTGTGACTGCCGTCGTTCACCATTACCACCGGTGAATACATTAAATGTAATCAGGCGATGGTCACTGGAGCTTTCCTCTTGCACCTTCCATTCCATGATTGTGTTATTTGCTTTCCTGTTCGTCACAGTAACATCCAGGTATGATTGCGTACCGTGGGCCTGCGAGACGAATGTCGGCAGATTTCCTTCTTCGTTTGCCACCTCCATGTCATTTGCCAGGAGGAATTGGCTTACTGTGTCTACAGCTTCATCATCAATGGGGGAGTGCCACAGCTCTGATTTGGCGTTTACATCAGCACTTAGAATCAGAGGTTTCCCNCTTCATCATCAATGGGGGAGTGCCACAGCTCTGATTTGGCGTTTACATCAGCACTTAGAATCAGAGGTTTCCCTTTCAATGTGTTCATAACGATTTCCCATCGATCGAGGTGCGTCTGCACGTCATCCCCGGACCGGAAATACGAGGATACCATCCAGATCTGAGTTGTGCCCTTGGTTATCTGTGCACATACGTGGTGGGTGTCTGAGACACTCGTTAGTACCATTACTTCCATGTCTTTGTTAACCCTCAGTATCCCGGCCCTGGGGCGGGCACCGACAGTAAATACATCACCCTGCAGGCCCACAACATCTTCAAAAGGAACGTATGGTTCCTGAAACATTACAACATGTCCGTTAGGACAGTGTGGTGAACTTTGGCTGTACTGGGCTATGCCAGCAGAAGACCGACTCTAGTGCCTTTACTAACAGCACTACATCGCCTGCAGCACCTCTCCTGGGCTCGTGACCATATCGGCTGGACCCTAGACGACTGGAAAACCGTGGCTTGGTCAGATGAGTCCCGATTTCAGTTGGTAAGAGCTGATGGTAGGTTTCGAGTGTGGCGCAGACCCCACGAATCCATAGACCCAAGACTTTGCGATCTGGTGGTGGCTACATGATGGCGTTGACTGTTTTTACATGGAATCGACTGGGTCCTCTGGTCCAAACGAACCGATTATTGACTGGAAAGGGTTATGTTCAGATACTTGGAGACCACTCGCAGCCATTCATGGACTTCATGTACCCAAACAATGATGGAATTTTCATGGATGACAATGCGCCATGTCACCGGGCCACATCTGTTCACGATTGGTTTGAAGAACATTCTGGACAATTCCAGCGAATGATTTGGCCACCAAGATCGCCCAACATGAATCCCATCGAACATTTATGTGACATAATCGAGAAGTCAGTTCGTGCACAAACTCCTGCACTGGCAACACTTTCGCAATTATGGACGTCTATAGAGGCAGCATGTCTCAATATTTCTGCCGGGGTCTTCCAACGACTTGTTGAGTCCATGCCATGTCGAGTAGGTGCACTTCAACGGTCAAAAGGAGGTTCGACACGATATTAGGAGGTATCCCATGACTTTTGTCGCCTCAGTGTAAGTATCCAGTTAACAAACAGGAGGCAGAGAAATATATGAGTGATCACTGTTAACATTTATGACATCCTGTTCAGANAAGTATCCAGTTAACAAACAGGAGGCAGAGAAATATATGAGTGATCACTGTTAACATTTATGACATCCTGTTCAGTAACTAGCAGTTCTTTACATGTACCTCACTATTTATCTCAGCTATGTAGTTGTAACTTCTGCTACTCGAAACAGTGAAGATTAATGTTTAATCTTCTGGTAAACAGTTGGAGGAATTTGGCGCTGAAGTATGGTTATGTATTAACAATCTTTTGTATGCTGCTTCAAACTGCTGTGCTTTATGGTTGTTATTGAAACCACCCTTGTTCCTATTGCTGCTAAAAATTGTTTCTTAGCCATCTTGAATTATCTNGCTTTATGGTTGTTATTGAAACCACCCTTGTTCCTATTGCTGCTAAAAATTGTTTCTTAGCCATCTTGAATTATCTTGCAGGCCAGAAGGTAGTTCATGCCTGTACTTCTCGATTCTGTAACTTCAGTATGCACTGAGCAAATCAATGCAAACAAGAAATCCCAAAGTTATTTTTGTTTCTCAACGAAATTGGTTGACTATCAACTGTTTTGAGGTGCAGTATGTAATTATTGGTCTCAGCTAGACGAGAGAACACACATTCTTTATTTTCAGGTTTGATGGGAGCTTTAAATCCCTTACCCAACAAATTTAGACTGTTCAGCACATCAAAGAAATTATTATTTGTTCTTATAAACTGAACTGTTGCATGGCTCCCTTCAAATTTACGAAATACTAAAACTTCGTATAATTACCCCAATGCATCAGCCACACTATTACTTAATGTCTGTGCTGCCACCTTCACTTTAATTTTTCCCTCCACCACTGAATATGGCGCTTCCTAAATTTAGTAGCTGCATGTAGGACTTGTTTTGTTTGAACATCTTCAAGTTTGACAATGACTTGATCAAATCCCCAATACAATCAACTAAAATTTCTTTTGAAACAAGACTGTTACGTACAAGTTTCAGTACATGATGTGCATTAAGGAATATGAAAATGTCCATGTCAGTGACTGGATGTCTAAAATAAGTTTTCGTGACATTCTGATTTATGTTAGCACCCAAAATATTTCCTAATAAAATGTTTGACTTGGTACTGTCAAATGCTAGTGCTACCATTTCCACTCCAGTGTCATTAACATACTTTAGTACTTCATTTAACAAATGTGCACGCTGTCTTGTTTTAAGCCCATTAGTTAAGAAATAACCAATTAGGAGCTTCCAGCTTCCATTAACTGCAAATAACATATATGTAAGTGCATCTTTTGCTACAGACAATTCATCACCATCAAGATCAATTCCAGAATCATATACCCTCTAAACTTCGACCCATCCAATTTAAAATTCTTATGTATACTCATTTCATCTACAAGAAGAGCCCAAACCACTTTCTTTCTTTGCTGGCGACCTTTTTCTTCATTTGCTTTCAACAGTGACAAGAATTGAGGTGTGAAACCAGGAGCTCTATCAACGACTCTACAATACTTTGGTGTTTTTGGGTGTGGCAAAGAAGTATTGAAAGTTTTGCGAACATACATGTAGGCTTTAAGAGAGTAGAAATGTAGGATGAGAGCAAATATGCTGAGCTCAGAAGGGTACTTCGCAGGTGTTTCATGATCTGGCTTATGTTTTATCAATTCTCTTATGTCTCCAAGAAGTGATTACTGATGGAAGGAGAAAAATTATGCAAATTAATAGTAATGAAAACAACAAACTCTGAAAAAAANCCAAGAAGTGATTACTGATGGAAGGAGAAAAATTATGCAAATTAATAGTAATGAAAACAACAAACTCTGAAAAAAAACAAAAACCCATTACTGTTATTTATCACTTTAAAAAGAAAAAGCCTAATTTATTAAAGTTATTTTTTGTTTGGAATAAAAAAACAACAGCTTGTTAAAATATCAAAACTGAGGTTGTAGAATAAATCAGAGCATGGAAGTGATCAATCAAGTGATGGCAGTATATTAATATATGCTGTATTCGACTTCGCTATCTCCTTGGTTTTTTGCCTTAGAAAAGTAAATCCTGGATGCGACATCACATTTCTGCTGTTTGAATTCAAGCAATAAAAGTATGTATGCACCTTAGACTGTCGCCTTCAGCCAAGGGCGTGAGTCACTTGCCAATCTTGGGTTCTTAAAAGGTTTATCGAAGTCCTGCTGTTTGAAGTATTTGTCAGTGTCAAGAACTTTGCACTGCCATGGAAACAACTTGCTGCTGTAAAAAGACAAATTAAATTAGCACAGACGGAGGATAAATTGAGGCGAAAATGATCAAGGGCATCCCAATTATTAAATACAATGTTGTTTAGCAGGGAACAAGGGCTCATCACTAGAGAATGAATCAAGGACNCAAGAAGTGATTACTGATGGAAGGAGAAAAATTATGCAAATTAATAGTAATGAAAACAACAAACTCTGAAAAAAACAAAAACCCATTACTGTTATTTATCACTTTAAAAAGAGAAAGCCTAATTTATTAAAGTTATTTTTTGTTTCGAATAAAAAAACAACAGCTTGTTAAAATATCAAAACTGAGGTTGTAGAATAAATCAGAACATGGAAGTGATCAATCAAGTGATGGCAGTATATTAATATATGCTGTATTCGACTTCGCTATCTCCTTGGTTTTTCGCCTTAGAAAAGTAAATCCTGGATGCGACATCACATTTCTGCTGTTTGAATTCAAGCAATAAAAGTATGTATGCACCTTAGACTGTCGCCTTCAGCCAAGGGCGTGAGTCACTTGCCAATCTTGGGTTCTTAAAAGGTTTATCGATGTCCTGCTGTTTGAAGTATTTGTCAGTGTCAAGAACTTTGCACTGCCATGGAAACAACTTGCTGCTGGAAAAAGACAAATTAAATTAGCACAGACGGAGGATAAATTGAGGCGAAAATGATTAAGGGCATCCCAATTATTAAATACAATGTTGTTTAGCAGGGAACAAGGGCTCATCACTAGAGAATGAATCAAGGACNAAGGGCATCCCAATTATTAAATACAATGTTGTTTAGCAGGGAACAAGGGCTCATCACTAGAGAATGAATCAAGGACAAGAGATTGCAGGTGCATTGCACTGAAACTGGACATTGACCGTTAACCCATTCGCCACTGGTGACTCTCAAAGCATCAGATTGTAATTGCTAAGAATGTAATTTTTAATAATCAGGGATTTTCCCAGAATTGGGAAAATAATATGTGAATATGGTGTATATGCGCGGTACTAATCAAATTTAGTATGAATTTCATGGGGCCATCACTTAATTTGCAGTATATTCTAAAAAATTGTGACAGTGAGAAAAGCTATGAAAAACGCATAACATTTATGTAAAATATATTTTTATTGGGCTGCTGAAACATGTTAAATGTAATAACACCTTTGGAAACCGAACATTAATTCAAAATATGTGAATCACAGGGTATATTTGTGCCGACATACTTAAGATATACATGTATAAATCACTGTAATCAAGCAGTGTCAAAATATAATTTAATCCTTTTGACTTTTGCAATGCTTACCTTGTTGATAATCACGAGAGGATTGTACTATGTAATGTGGAAGTAGTAGAAAAAAAACACTAAAAATACAAAAAGACATTCTCAGGCTTAGTTTCTGTACCATTTATGTACATAGTCATGATAAATTATTGAACAATTATTGTCCTTCGATTTTGGTGTTCCATTTTGAATTTTACAGTTGCATAATATTTCACTTGACGGTTGTATGCTGGTAATCATAGTGACCCATGGAAAAGAGTGTGCGGAATTTCTGTTATCGTGTGAATTTGACTGTGAAGGCTTATAATTTACGAGCGATATTATGAGTGTTTCTTTGTGATTTTTTCCTTGTGAAGTGTTAAATCTAATTACTGTGCAGAAATACGAGTGTTACTGTGCGATTATTTCCATGTGAAGTGTTAAATATAATATTTGTGCGGTAAAACGATTGTGTGTGGTGCTTATACACATTAGAATATACAGGAAATATGTCCTATACATGAGTTATTGATAATACTTCACCAAGGAGCTTTATTCGCCACTTACATGGGTGAATAATGTAATATATATTCGAGTTTAAGCATGGAATATGTATTGCATGTGGTAAATTGTACTATGTATATTGCATGTAAGTGAAGGGTGTGAAGGACTTACATACTACAGCCACCTAGTAGTATCAAATGCATAAGATCTAATCAAATTATACCTTACCTCACTATAGGTTGCAATTTTTACTCTGATCCCATGTAAATGATACACATGCATAGCCCCCTCGTGTTCAAAAATATTGTACGAGCATAGCCAAACATTACCCACCGAGTCAGAGTCCTAGCACCAGCAGGTAGTAAATCCCCAACACAGTGATTCAAGGCATACTAGTAGTGCACTCGAGCACCCTTGAAGTTTGGTGTTTGCATTAAAAAGAATAACAGAGTTTGTGTATGTACTGACTTGCGACAGCGCATTGGCACACGCATTTGTTGTGACAGTACATGAAGTTAGGTTAGGTCTTCCTGCGTTTAGCATGGTAAACCAAATATTTTGACACAAATTATATGTAATTTATATGCATTTTGCCCCACAATTTCCCCAAACTTCATAGTCCTCCATACTTTCACGTTTGGTAGTATGTAATGCGACTATCATGATGTCCATTGTAAATTCGTGCTGAGTATGATTAGTAATGTCTATTTATATTTATTTCCAAAATTTGTTTTTTCAGAAAAGCTGCGATTCTAAACAATTAACGTAAAGAATCACTGCTTTCCCGAACAACGGAAATATAATACCAGGAAATAGAAAACATCCAAATTACTAATCACACTTTTTATGAATTTCATGAGGGCATTACATTATTCATCCTATAAACAATGAAATGTGACAGTGGAGATGACCATGGAATTAGGAAAATTTGTGGTGTATATTCATAAATTTATGTATAATATATTTCAATTGAGTTGCTGAACCATTTAAATGAAGAAGACCTTACAAAACCAAACTTAAAATTGGAGAATGTTATTCACTGGCGATGTATGTTCCGGTATTGTCGCCGTACTTCCTCATGTTCCCGATACCGAACCTCACACGTGCCCCGAAGCACGAGCACTACATCAGTCCGCCATGAGGAACACCGACGCATCGTATCAACCAACAACTCATGGCAGCGAATGATGGGGTAGGGGCCACGAGATCTAGAAGATGACGACTACCAGCATAACCAAATCAGCTTATGTCCCGACCACATGGCCACTATATGGTCTGTGTGGGAATTAAACCAACAGTGAGAGCATTTGTGATTATGTGGTAATTTGAAGTGCAATTAGTGTGTGTCGGGGAAATGGTCGTTTCGCTCGGGGGCCCAGAGCCGTGATACAATGCGACGTAATATCCAGGTATGTTTTACCAACACCGTCATGATTGTTGAGGACAACAAATTGTAAGTAAATTCAAAAGAGAATTTACTAACAGGGAATGGGGCACATTGCTTGCAATTAGATTTTAAGCTTTTACAAAAATTGACCAGGCATTGGATTGACACTGGTCGGGGGCGACCTCCCTTAACATTCACGTAAAACTAATATCAGTTTCTTTTAAAAAAAGGCACATGTATTCATGCTTCATTTTTTTTAGATAAATGCTTTTATGGTCACCATGTTTGTGTTTATAAAATAACGTAATTTTTAAATTACAACTGTCCCAACTTTAGTAGATAAAGTTCAATGTATTGTTTTCAACTAATTAAAAATCTACTGTATATATAAATTTGGTAATTTTGTGTGTTGAGCTTTTGTACTTTGTATGCTTTCATTTAATTCTCACCATTAACGACCACACACGAGCGGCTAGTGGCTGGCCACCGCGTCCAGCCGCATCGATTTCGTTTCGGGCTGCAGCTGGGGTAGGACATCCACGTAAGAGGCTCACAACTTTTGCCACATCTGAGTTAGCTTTCAATAGTAGAATATTTCTAGAACCATTTTATTTTCGCCTTCACGCCTCCTCCAGCCCACCCTTGTACTTCTCAGGTACAAGGGAGCTTGAATTCACCATTTTGGACAAAGTCATCTCTGTGCACCGGTGTGTGAACCCGCAATGCGGTCGGCCTTCTTCAAAGTTGTTTAACCACATGCTTCAGTAATTTCNTCTGTGCACCGGTGTGTGAACCCGCAATGCGGTCGGCCTTCTTCAAAGTTGTTTAACCACATGCTTCAGTAATTTCTGTTTAATTGTTTGTAACCAGTGTGATCGGGAAAAAGTATTTTATGCGGAATTAATGGTGCAGTGCTCATTTTTGTCGTACAATGTGTCTTAATTTATCAACTGTTGAATTAAAGGTACTGTAAAACCGACATATCTGTAGTCACCTACATTATTGTGTGTGCGCACATAGGCTAGGCATCGCCTTTCAGTGGTGTGAGGGTTGGGGTGTGATCCATTGCCCCAGTATTAGCGAGTGTGTGGCTGTTACGTCCTCCGATGGNCAGTGGTGTGAGGGTTGGGGTGTGATCCATTGCCCCAGTATTAGCGAGTGTGTGGCTGTTACGTCCTCCGATGGTTTTGCGCATCATGACGCGCAAATCACCATCTAGCCGCCAAAAGAGGAAACAGCTACACCGGACACCTGCGCCGAGGCGTCATGCTCTCCTGTCACAGTCATAGTATAGCTGGATGACGCCTATCTAATGTACTTCTACTTCGATGCACCCCACTTCCCTTTTGGACTTACATCGGTTNCAGTGGTGTGAGGGTTGGGGTGTGATCCATTGCCCCAGTATTAGCGAGTGTGTGGCTGTTACGTCCTCCGATGGTGTTGCGCATCATGACGTGCAAATCACCATCTAGCCGCCAAAAGAGGAAACAGCTACACCGGACACCTGCGCCGAGGCGTCATGCTCTCCTGTCACAGTCATAGTATAGCTGGATGACGCCTATCTAATGTACTTCTACTTCGATGCACCCCACTTCCCTTTTGGACTTACATCGGTTGCAGTATGTTCTGCTTTGATGGCCGGCACTGCCCTGGGAATAACGACAACGTGCTAAGTACTTACAGGAATAAATGGCGATAATCGAACTTTGTCAGAATAACATTTAATCCTGTTGCATTTTGCAAGGCATATATATATATATAAGCCTTGCAAAATATAAAGGTCTTGCGAAATACAACATATATATATATATATAATGAAGAGCCAAAAAAACTGGTACACCTGCCTAATATCGTGTAGGGCCTCCCGAGCCCGCAGAAGCGCTGCAAGAAGATGTGGCATGGATTCGACTAATGTCTGAAGGTATGCAGGAGGCAATTCACACCTTGAATTCTGTAGGGAAGTCCACAAATCCAATCTGCACCAATTTGAGAAAGGGTTGCATGTCTGTCATGTTGAATGATTCTCGTCAGTCGTCGTTTGTCCTGTTCTTTCACGATCTTTTTCCGGCCGCAGCGATGTCGAAGATTTGATGTTTTACCGGATTCCCGATATTCATGGTACACACGTGAAATGGTCGTACGCGAACATCCAAAAGTTATCGCTACCTCGGAGATGCTATGTCCCATCTCTCTTGCGCCGACTATAACACCATGTTCAAACTCACTTAAATCTTGATAACCTGCCATTGTAGCAGCAGTAACCGATATAGCTGCCGACCACATCGCGTTACTCTGATTGATTCCTCTGTTATATGCACACGCATGCCTATACCAGTTTTTTTTGCTCTTGAGAGTATATCAGGTGTACAAGTTTGCTTCCGCCGTTTTTCGATCGATGGCTGCAGCGGTAAGTGCTGGTGGAAATATGTAGATCAGTTAATGTCACGCAGTAAGCTTGGACATATGTCAACATAACGACATCACAACATTAGTGAATTTGTGTTTGCATCATTAATTTATTCTCGAGCGAAGATGTCATTTTTCGAGCCAAATGCTCGGCATGTGCGGGAATTATTGATTTTCAGCTTCCATTTCAAGAAAACGTATGGTGAGGCTGATCTTAGTGAATTAACGTATCTTGATTGGTTTAAACGCTTTAAGAGTGGTGATTTTGACGTCTAGGACCGGTATGGTGGTGGAAGAGAGAAATGTTTCGAAGCTTCCGAAATGGAGGCATTACTTGATGAAGACTCGTGCCAAACACAAGAAGAATTGGCAGAATCATTGGGAGTGACGCAACAAGCCATTTCACAACTCCTCGAAGCCATGGGAATGATTCAGAAGCAAGGAAATTGGGTTCCGTACGAGTTGCAACCAAGAGATTTTGAACGAAGTTTCTTTGCTTGTGAACAGCTGCTTCAAAGACAGAATCGGAAGGGGTTTCAAGATCGCATTGTGACTGGCGACGAACGATGTTTCCACTACGATAATCCCAAGCGCAGAAAACCATGGGGAATGCCCGGACATGCCTCCACGTCGACTGCCAGACCGAATATGCACGGCGCTAAGATCACCTTGGTGTGGTATCTTATGAGCTTTTGAAACCGAGTGAAACCATCACAGGGGATCGGTATCGAATGCAATTGATGCGTTTGAGCCGAGCTTTGAAGGAGAAACGGCCACAGTACAAAGAGAGACACGATAAAGTTATCCTTCAGCATGACAATGTTCGGCCACATGTCGCAAGACCGGTCAAGACATACATGGCAACGCTGAAATGGGAGGTCTTACCCCACCCACATAACTCTCCAGATGTTGCTCCTTCCGACTACAATTTGTTTCGATCGATGGCACACGGCTTGGCCGATCAGCATTTCTGCTCTTATGCAGAAGTCAAAAAATGGATCGATTCGTGGGTCTCCTCAAAAGACGCATCGTTTTGTCGAGATGGTATACGAAAATTGCCAGAAAGATAGGACAAAGTCGTGGCTAGCAACGTACAGTACTTATTTCATAAATATGTAATCTTGTTTTAACAATAAAGCCTCAAATGTTGCGAAAAAAAAACGGTGGAAGCAAGGTTGTACACCTGATATATACATACACAAATACCGCACAAAGAGGCATTATGAGGCTTTATTTACGTAGACTGCCATGAAACCTTTTTGCTACAAGGGTATACTGAGAGAAAGAAATGTTCATCCATTGTGCCCATCTATTTGAATTTTCCAAACTGTATAGCAAAATAAGAGTTTTTGTGGAGGTTAGATTTATTAGAACAAAAGATAAACATATTCACTAGGTGAGTTATCGGTAATACATCATTTACATAAGTGAGTCAAATTACTGATATTCTATTAATCAGTTTAATGGGCTGTACATAGAATTAGTGGAGTTTTAGTGTGCAAATTGTATTCAGTGTTGTACAGCATGTTAGGGTAGGAATGGTAGGGCTCATATACTTCTGGTGCCAAGCCATTTACAATGCAGACCTATTTTAATTACACCTAACTTCAGAAAGGGTTACAGTTTTTAGTTTGTGTTTAATTTCTGTGATCCTGTATAAATTATCTTGATGCATGGTCCCCTCACTCTGAAAATACTATTCAAGCATAACCAAACATAATGCACCGAGTCAGTATCCCAGCACCAGCAGGGGAGGAAATCCCTAAAACAGTGATTCAAGACACAGTACCCACTGTCGCGTTAAGTAGTATGTACTGTGAATATCATGATGCCCCTGTTAATATGCATGTTCAGTGTGATTAGAAATCTCGAGTCGTACATTTTCCAGAAAAGCCGCGATTCTTAACACTTGCCCTTTTATGCCACATTTTTTTATTTAGTGCATAACATTTTATGCTTACTTTCACGACATTTGCTGTAATGAAATTGTCCAAAGAAATATTTTTCTTAAATTGAATGACAAAAAAAAAAAAAACTTTTGGAACAATGCAATTTTAAGTTTTTAACTGCGAGTAAAATAGGAAAATACGATATACACTGAGTAATGATACAGTGGAAAGATATTAGGTACTTAAGAGTTGAAAGACTATTAGATATTTGCTATACTGATTATTTGTAAATAATATTTTAACACACATTTTATATGTATAGTAAATTTAATCGACGCACATTAAAATCACGGGACAGAGGTTTTGTTACATTAGGATACCTTCAAATAACAATCACAGTNAATTTAATCGACGCACATTAAAATCACGGGACAGAGGTTTTGTTACATTAGGATACCTTCAAATAACAATCACAGTCAGTAAGGCATTCTATCTCAACTAATTACAACAGTCACCATGAG
Organism: Clitarchus hookeri; assembly: GCA_002778355.1. Classification (NCBI taxonomy): domain Eukaryota; kingdom Metazoa; phylum Arthropoda; class Insecta; order Phasmatodea; family Phasmatidae; genus Clitarchus; species Clitarchus hookeri. The sequence continues at coordinate 48,786 of NQII01004473.1, forward strand.
CATAAACCCTGCTCGACAATTTTCAATACTGACATTAACAAAATGGTGACGGATTATTGGACACAGGTTCAATAGCGCAATGATACCTCCACACTATACCAACTCATATCTAATCAGACTACTTTTAGAGTATTTATTACGTTATAATNTAGCGCAATGATACCTCCACACTATACCAACTCATATCTAATCAGACTACTTTTAGAGTATTTATTACGTTATAATTAAGTAAAAAAAAAACCACAACATAATAATTATTTTTTGATTGGAAAACCCTTTGTATTTAACATATTTTTCATTTGCACAGTAAGATCAATGCTGTTGTAACAACAGCACAACAGCAGAATAATACTGCAGTAGGCCTACAATATACACTGAGGCGACAAAAGTCATGGGATACGGCCTAATATCGTGTCGGACCTCCTTTTGCCCGGCGAAGTGCAGCAACTCGACGTGGCATGGACTCAACAAGTCGTTGGAAGTCCCCAGCAGAAATATTGAGACATGCTGCCTCTATAGACGTCCATAATTGCGAAAGTGTTGCCAGTGCAGGAGTTTGTGCACGAACTGACTTCTCAATTATGTCACATAAATGTTCGATGGGATTCACGTCGGGTGATCTTGGTGGCCAAACCGTTCGCTGGAATCGTCCAGAATGCTCTTAAAACCAATCGCAAAAAGTTGTGGCCCCGTGACATGGCACATTGTCATCCATAACANCAGAAATATTGAGACATGCTGCCTCTATAGACGTCCATAATTGCGAAAGTGTTGCCAGTGCAGGAGTTTGTGCACGAACTGACTTCTCAATTATGTCACATAAATGTTCGATGGGATTCACGTCGGGTGATCTTGGTGGCCAAACCGTTCGCTGGAATCGTCCAGAATGCTCTTAAAACCAATCGCAAAAAGTTGTGGCCCCGTGACATGGCACATTGTCATCCATAACAATTCCATCATTGTTTGAGTACATGAAGTCCATCAATGGCTGCAAGTGGTCTCCAAAGTATCTGAACATAACCCTTTCCAGTCAATAATCGTTTCAGTTGGACCAGATGACCCAGTCGATTCCATGTAAAAACAGTCAACGCCATCATGGAGCCACCACCAGATCGCAAAGTTGATTGTTTACAACTTGGGTCTATGGATTCGTGGGGTCTGCGCCACACTCGAAACCTACCATCAGCTCTTACCAACTGAAATCGGGACACATCTGACCGAGCCACAGTTTTCCAGTCGTCTAGGGTCCAACCGATATGGTCACGAGCCCAGGAGAGGCGCTGCAGGCGATGTAGTGCTGTTAGTAAAGGCACACGAGTCGGTCTTCTGCTGGCATAGCCGAGTACAGCCAAAGTTCGCCGCACTGTCCTAACGGACACATCCGTCGTACGTCCCACATTGATTCCTGCGGTTATTTCATGAAGTGTTGCTTGTCTGTTAACACTTACCATTCTGTGCACATGTCGTTGGTCTCGGTCATTAAGTGCAGGCGGTCGGCCACTGCATTGTCCATGGTGGGAGGTTATGCCTGAAATTAGGTATTCTCGGCACACTCTCGACACTGTGGATCTCGGAATGTTGTATTACCTAACCCTTTCCGAAATGGTTGTCTAGCTCCAACTACTATTCCGCTTTAAAAGTCTGTCAATTCTCATCGTGCGGCCATAATCACGTCAGAGACCTTTTCACACGAATCACTTGACTACAAATGAAAGCCCAACCAATGCACTGCCCATTTAAAATTTTACGCGATACTACTGCCATCTTTATATTGCCATATTGCTATCCCATGACTTTTGTCACCTCTGTGTACGTCTTATGTAAATTTATNTCGACACTGTGGATCTCGGAATGTTGTATTACCTAACCCTTTCCGAAATGGTTGTCTAGCTCCAACTACTATTCCGCTTTAAAAGTCTGTCAATTCTCATCGTGCGGCCATAATCACGTCAGAGACCTTTTCACACGAATCACTTGACTACAAATGAAAGCCCAACCAATGTACTGCCCATTTAAAATTTTACGCGATACTACTGCCATCTTTATATTGCCATATTGCTATCCCATGACTTTTGTCACCTCTGTGTACGTCTTATGTAAATTTGTTGTGTTTGGCTGTATAGCTGTTGCACGATTTTTCCTTGAAATAATACCAAATACTGATGGTAAATCATTCAGAATNTTGTGTTTGGCTGTATAGCTGTTGCACGATTTTTCCTTGAAATAATACCAAATACTGATGGTAAATCATTCAGAATATACTGAATCCTCCAAATTAGGTACATTCTATTTTCTAGAATAATAGAAATATGATAACAGGAAGGTTGAATACTATGCTCATGAGATTATTTGTTGATTAAATACACAACAGTGGCTACGAGTTTGTCGAGTTGAACCCACTGGGTGGTATATCAATGGTTTAATACTGGAGTTAACCATGGCAGAAGGGCAGCTGAATAACTGTTCCTTTAACATTCGGATTGCTACCTTTAACGAAACAACTGTGACATGGTAAGAACTGATTGAGGTACTGAATGCTCAGTTCATGGCCCAGGAAGTTCCATTGGCGAAGCATATATATTACTTGTTGGAGAATGTGGAATTTAACACATTGGGGTTGATTCTAAAGCTTTGTTTCCCCCGACATTCCAAGGGAAAAAGTATACAAGGATGTAGTGAAACTAGTTGCCGAACACCCACAACCAGCCCCAACGAACATCGTCGCATGATGTCGTTTTGGGCAAAGACTTCACAAGGAGGGGGAATCCTGTAAGGGATATGTGCCCGAATCACAGAACTTGGCACAGCATTATAAATTTGAAAATCAGCTGGACGAATGTTTAAGAGACCAGGTAGTTGTTGGAATTAACTCTGAGCACATTCGCAAAAGGTTCTTTGAAGAGTGTGACTTAACCTGTAAGAGAACCACAGAAATAGCACATGCAATGGAACAAGCAGCCCAGAGTGTAGCAGAAGTGAGCCAATGTCATCTAAATACTGGGGTACAAAAACTCAAGTTTAGTGTTACCACTAAAAAACCGNTGTAGCAGAAGTGAGCCAATGTCATCTAAATACTGGGGTACAAAAACTCAAGTTTAGTGTTACCACTAAAAAACCGGCAGCACAAGGTAACAAATGGTACTGTTGCTGTGACAAGAACCCCCTCAAGCCACAATGTCCTTTTAAAAACAAACAATGCAGCAAGTGTACGTGCTGGGGCACACCATAAATACATGTGTACTGTAGAAAACCCCCAACAACAGGAGCCAGCAAGAAACAAATACCCTGCTAACTTTGAGTGATGATGAAGAGGAGTTGTGTAATTTGTGCAAGCAAGTAGTGTGTAGTGAAGTTAGTGGGAGAAGGGAGTGCAAAAATGTCTCACACAAACACACGGTAACAGATGCAGAGCTAACTGCAGGTACGAAAAACCATAGCCTACAAGAGGGAAAACTCGCATACCAAGAAGAAGAGTATCCAATAAAGAAGATAGGTATNTGTAGCAGAAGTGAGCCAATGTCATCTAAATACTGGGGTACAAAAACTCAAGTTTAGTGTTACCACTAAAAAACCAGCAGCACAAGGTAACAAATGGTACTGTTGCTGTGACAAGAACCCCCTCAAGCCACAATGTCCTTTTAAAAACAAACAATGCAGCAAGTGTACGTGCTGGGGCACACCATAAATACATGTGTACTGTAGAAAACCCCCAACAACAGGAACCAGCAAGAAACAAATACCCTGCTAACTTTGAGTGATGATGAAGAGGAGTTGTGTAATTTGTGCAAGCAAGTAGTGTGTAGTGAAGTTAGTGGGAGAAGGGAGTGCAAAAATGTCTCACACAAACACACGGTAACAGATGCAGAGCTAACTGCATGTACGAAAAACCATAGCCTACAAGAGGGAAAACTCGCATACCAAGAAGAAGAGTATCCAATAAAGAAGATAGGTATNGTACGAAAAACCATAGCCTACAAGAGGGAAAACTCGCATACCAAGAAGAAGAGTATCCAATAAAGAAGATAGGTATTAACGAGCCATAGGAAGTTATTGTACAGTGTGATGGTAAAGCAGTAAACATTGAAATTGATACAGGTTTAGCATTGACCCTAATTAATAGGGTATATTTAAAAAAATATTTTCCAGGTAAACCATTACAACCTTTAAAGTAAAGGTAAAAACTTACACAGGTGAAATATCAACACTGGGGTAATGTAATTTGCAAGTGAAAAACAACACAGAACAGAGCCTTACTCTAGTAGTAGTAGATGAAGGTAGTAGAGCATTACTAGGGGAAAATTGGTTGCTTGTGATGTACCTAGATTGGAAGCAGTTTAGAAAACAAAATGTACATTTGTTGTCTCATAGGTCAAAAAACAACCCTAGGTTTGGAGAAATGCTTGAAAAATTTAAACATGTCTTCAAGCATAGCCTTAGGGAAGTTGAAAGATGTAAAGGGGACACTTAATTTAAAGGGGGTGCATTGCCAGTAGCATGTAAAAAGCCTAAAACTCCCTTTACTGTGAGACTCCTGGTAGAATCTGAAATTGAGAACTTGGTGAACCAGGGAATTTTGTACCCAGTAGAACATAATAATTGGACTACCCCAATCGTATGTATAACAAAAGGCACAGGGAGAGTTAGGCTATGTCGAGATTTCAACAAATTTTTAATCCTAATCTAGAAGCATCACCATTCCCGTTACCAAGGATAGAAGAAATCTTTGCTCAGTTAGGTTTTGGAAATAAATTTTCAATACTATATTTATGTAGTGCATATAGCCATTTGGAATCAGATAAACAGAGTCAACCATTGGTGACATTTGTAACACTCAAAGGTTTATTCCGAAATCGCAGACTAAAGCTTGGGTTGTCAGCTGCACCTACTATTTAGCAGCAAATAATGTACCTGACATTAGCTAAGATTCCTAATACATTTAGTTATCTTGATGATATCCTGGTAACAGGTAAAACAGAGGACGAATATCTGGATAATCAAGAGATTGTACTAGAGCAGCTATATGAGGTGGATCTTTCAGTAAACAGGGGGAATGCACCTTCATGGCTGACGAAATAGAGTATTGTGGGCAGATAATTGATTCAGAGGGCCTTCACAAAACTGACAAACACATTAAAGCAATTCTACAAGCCACTAAACCTATCAATGTAAAGATGGTTCAGTCTTTGTGTCCATTAGTAGGATATTACAGGAAGTTTGTAAAAAATTTAGCAGAAATCTTAGCATATCTGTACAAACTGAAATGTAAGGGTGCTTTTCCATTGCTGGTTATATCAAAATTATAGGTTATGTAGGCCCAAATCGACAAATAAGCATTGGCTTTGAAATGAACAGTACAGAAATTTGATGTTTATCTGCAGGGCCGGCCTTTTCAGTTAGTCACTGACCACAAACCATTAATACACATTTTCCATTGTAGTAGAGAAGTCGGAACGATTGCTAGTGAACGATTCCAGAGATGGGCACTATTCTTGGGAAATTGTCAGTATGAAATTGTGCACAGACTAGCAAAAGACCACTGTAATGTGGATGTGTTATCTAAGTTACTATTAGATAATGACTTAGGGGATGAGGAAATAGAAGGGAAGAGACAGAGATTGTAAACGTTTTTCAGATGGACACAAACCCCATCACACTTATCGCAGTGTGCAATGAATCTAACAAGGATTCAGAGTTGGCCATATATACGAGAAGAGTGGTCATTTGTGATTCAAATTACACAGAATCTTATGCAATTCACAAACACGCATATAAGATCATAGATCATTGCATCGTTCTAAATGGCAAGGTGGTGATACGTAAGAAGTTGCAACAAGCAATCTTTGCAAAATTGCACAAGGGGCATTTGGATACAGTAAAAATTGAATCTATTGCACGCGAGTTCGTGTGGTAGCCAACTTTAACAAAGGAGTTCAAAAATGATACGTTCAACTCCAAGGGATGTATCCAAACAAAAAAANCGTGTGGTAGCCAACTTTAACAAAGGAGTTCAAAAATGATACGTTCAACTCCAAGGGATGTATCCAAACAAAAAAATGGTTGCCTGTAAAGTCGGTTTTACGGGCGAAGATTTTACGTGACAACGTAGTGCTGCGCGCGCGGCAGACCGATCATAGTTGAGTGGGAGAGAGACGCAAGGCATTCGGCGGGCCTCTCTCTCGTTCGGTGACTCATCGTAACGTTACCGAGCGTTACACTTTTTCATAAGTGACTCCCAGCCGCAACCTAATTTAAGACGTTGTCACGTCAAAATACACAAACTTACTCTAAACTTCATTGCTGGGAGTGGCCACAAACCAGAAGGATTCTGGTACATATATATTTTGCAGGTCCTATTTAAGGAAAGATTTACATGGTATGGGTAGATACCCATTCAAAATACCCAGAAATAATTCAGATGAATAACATTACATCAGAAACTGTAATTAAGAAGTTGCACACATTGTTTAATCGTTGGGGGCATCAAGAATGCTAGTAAGTGACAATGGGCCGCAGCTAACCTCCGAAACCATGGAGATGTTCTTGACATCACATGGCGTTACACACATATTTACAGCTCTGTATAACCTGGCACAAAATGGCCAGGCAGAAAGATTAGTGACCTTTCTCAATAAAGCGTTACAAGCTTCAAAAGGCTACTGCTTACCAGACGCCACCAGGCTACAGAGTTGGTTGACAGCATATAGAAATGCACTTCATAGTTTTACAGGAAAATCCCCAATTATAATCCAAGGTATTGGTCGCACCAGAACACGGTTAAGTCAAGTAAAAGGTTCTGTAATTGAAGCCATTGGAGGCAAACAAGCTGTAACACCTACATAGGTAACATTATATTATCCAGGGGACATTGTAGTGGTAAGGAATTTCTCAATTGCAGGGGAAAAGCAGGTTGAGGCAGTGGTAATCAAACATACAGGAAATAAAATGTACCTGATGGGTAAGTCATATAACAATGGGTAAGACATATAAAACAAATGTGCACAGTACAGGAGTGAGTTTAATAACACAATGTAACATATNCATATAACAATGGGTAAGACATATAAAACAAATGTGCACAGTACAGGAGTGAGTTTAATAACACAATGTAACATATTGTAGCAAGTCCATTAATTCCTGATGGACCAGAAACAAATGAAGAGTGTATAGCCAATGAAAGTCCTAGTATGGAGCCATTGCCTAATCTAGGAGGGTGAGTCACACCGTCAGGGGCATCTGTCCTTACATAGCATTATAAGAACCCAGGGTGAGAGAGTCGCATCAGGAAAACAGTCCAGTAATAAGAGGGAGCAATCGAGAGAGGAAACCAGTAATAAAATTGTACCTTTGGAGGGGGAGGTGCCGTATTCTAGGGTAAAATGTATATATGCAGTTGGTAGAAGTGAATAGCCGATAGTATGTTGGTAGCGTTGTGCAGTAACATAAAATAACTCAGNTGTATATATGCAGTTGGTAGAAGTGAATAGCCGATAGTATGTTGGTAGCGTTGTGCAGTAACATAAAATAACTCAGCAGTGTGTGTACATCTTAACGATTATGTAGAGAAGTGTATTTTTTCCTCAGTTTCTCAAAAATACTGGTCAATGACGCAATTTTCTTTAAGAGCCTTTTTAAACTCATTCTCAGTGTATTATATTTGTTTCTGTGTTCCTCTTTGGCAATTGAGTGAACCTTTTTTTGCCTTTCTATCTTTCTTGCCTACTTTCTTAGTCACCAGCGTAACCATTTCGTTGAGGCACTATCATCAGGTATAAATTTAAATATGAGGTCATGATTACACCATACATAATATGAAGGAAACACAAGCTGCAGGAATAAACATTCATCTGCATATCCTACATGTTCTACTAAATGTTATGATAAATAAAAAATACAGAGTTTACTTGAATGAGAACCATCTAGAATGTCAGATATTTGAATGGATAAATAACTTTTGCAATAATTTACCAATCAGGTCTACCTTCAAACATAATGGGAATGAACATTCAAGACATTTTGATAAGCATTTATCGCGTTCTTTTTTTTTTATTTTAATAAAATATATTTTTAAATAAAATGTGTTGAGCCTATACATTTTGCGATGGCCGTATTTTGTCTTCAAATTTTACTGTCAAATACAGTATGAGGCGAAAATTTGACAGTGTGACAAGGGCTTAAACATTACTCAAAGTCAAAATGCTAAATGCTCGTTGCAAAAATTGTTTTGAGACAGCCAGAGCGAAAAGTTTGCTCACAGAGTAACGTTTTGGTACGTTGCCCAAAATTGTAAAGCTCATAAATACCGTAAAATGGGACAAATATTATCAGTTGGTGACAATGGCGAGAGTGTGTAAGCGTAAGTGTATGGATGGGCGTGTACGTGTGTTTGATGTAGCGCGAGTGTGAGAGAAAGGGAAAATACTTTTGCCAGTCTTTGTCCCCGGCTTGGAATTTTTCTCGGCGTGCCGCTCTGTTGACGGTCATTTGGCGAATTGATTATGTTACTCCAGAAAGGGTTGTGGGGGTTGAGGAGAACCAGAGTGTGTGTTCCCTTGATAGTGGGAAGGGGAGAGAGAGAAAGAGTTTAGAAATACAAAAAAATATAAAAAGAAAGGAACACATGAGCTAGAACCATGCTAGAACTACAGTAACTTTTAAAAGTAATATTGAAGTACATTTGTAACGGAAGTGGCTTGGCGAGAATAATAGGGATGATGTATATCTTTGGACCTTGTGGTCTATGTAGTGTTAATCAGTTCATGTTATACAAGTTACCTATATTTTTGGGTACCATAGTCTGATTTACAGAATATTCTATAAATAGAGCTACAACGTAGAAAGTTACTTTAATCCTCTAACAAAAGCTTTGTTCGATATTAGTTAGAATATTTTTGAAAATATTTTTGATGAGAAAATTACTGCGATATAAAGAAGGAAAACTAACTACTAAAGTTTTAAAATAAATATAAACTTTTAATTTCTGATATGTAACTTTTTGTGCCGTATCTTTAAACACACCCTAATTTAAATTTCTATGCAAGTAAGGTCATTCACGTAAATACGCAATGCCTAAAACTAAAAAGAACGAAATAGTTGTTAAATATAGGTCAGCACTTGTGTGCACACATAAATGTGTATAAAGCAATCATTGATTTCCTCAAGGATGTGTGCAGGAAGCCGTCCTTGTTACTCCCACGCAAATGTATATTTCCTTGTCTCTGTTCTTATTTTTGAGAAAAGAACCAATAAGGCAGCCGGACTCAGCCAACAAGTATTTACTGTCCTTGTCCAACCGTCTCGACCAACTTGCAGTTGCGCGGTATAACCACGCGACAGAGAGCAACTGATGAGCTACAACTTACTACATGGGGAATATTGCTTATCATGTGGCGGAAATATAGAATATTGCTGAAAGAATCAGGGAAAAGTTTGTGAAAGTAGAAGACTATCGTATCGGTATTTTTATAAAACTATTAGCGAAAGTGTGAACTTTTTTTGTTTGCAAATGAAAACGTATCGTAGAGCCATGTACTGGAGAGACGTGTTTTAAAACCGCAAAAGAAAGTTTTCGGCATTTATTATCGACGTTATATAAATTTTTCAGTTTAAGATAAAAATGGAGGTATCGAAAACACTCCAAGAAAACATTAGGAGAGTGCAAAATCAATTGAAACTTGCAATTCAGAACCACCAGGTAAGTTTTTCAAAGTGTTGATTGTTGTAACAGTGAACTTTGTTTTTATTATTTATACAACTGTGGAGATCATCAAAAGTTTTTAATAATGAAAAACAAAATTAATTTTATATGAGGCACAGTTTTCTTTTAGGCGTAAGTCCAAAAATGCGTTTGCCGGCATTATATTAAATACGTACTTTTGTATGCTCACTTGAGAAACGTTACGTAAATTATGGGTGCGCGGAAACATTGTACAAAATGAATGTATGTTATGTGTTTGTTCTATATGTGATGAATAGTTTTTAAGTTTTGTTAAAAGTCGATAGTTGTAGAAAGTTACGATGGCCTACTTCTTGAATTAGGCCTAACTTAGAAGGATCTCCCCATCGTTTGAAGTTTAATTCAACACGTGTTACCGACTGTGCTTGTATATAAAGAAATATTTATCTTAAGTTAGATTAATTGTACAGAAAACATTTAACACCGTTTTTATTTTACGCCGGAACAAAGCCAAACCGTATAAATGCGGACGTAAGTATAAATGATATAGTATAATAAAAATATACATTTTAATGTGCAACAGATTAAAATTAACTTGAAATAATACAGCCCAAAACATATAGGAATGTCGTATTAAATTTGATTGTGTTGGTATGGCAAAATAGGTTATAAATCATGTGACCAGCAGTTAGTATTGTTGTTGCCTTATTGTTAATCAGGATGATAGAAAAAAGGGTTTGTGAAATTGACAGAAATAAATTACTGTAGTAGTAGCGAGATATTTTTATGAATTGGATTCGTTCTCGGAATTAATTTGGAATTCTGGTTAGTCATAATTTTATTTATTGAAGTAATACAAACCAGTTATTTTTTTGTGATAGATGATACATTTACAATTTTTAAGTTGTGAAGTTTCGTTGTTAGCTCTGCTGAAGTTGAACTTAAGAAGTTTGATTTTATTAAGAAATACTATACCTTGTTAAAAAAAAATCTCATGTTTGAACTTTTTTCTTGCAGGTGATCTTGTTGAAGCATCAGTCAAATCTGTCGGTAAGAATGCAGCTGATTAATATTCAACATTTGTGCATTGTAGTCTATACAGAAAAGTGAAGATTGCATTGAAAATTAAGAATTAAGTTTTGTTAGCATGGCTTTAGCCTTATTGGCAAGGTCTAGGTTTGTATCGGAACACTTCAGAGTACCCAGGTCTGTACTTTGTAAGTAATGTTTCTCAAAGATTGGGGAAAAATTTCAGAATGGTTTCTCTGCCCATATCCCTTCTAAAGTTGCTGATATGGGTCTGCATGGGTATGTTTTTGTATTCAGCTTAATAAGCATCTAAATTTCCGTAGCACTGCAAGTTGTAAATACCAGGAAAATTGTGAAGTAAAATTTGTAAAAATTATGTTAACTGCAGGAAAAAGTGGTAAATGTCACCGTACACATAACAATTCTGGAAGCAGGGTGGCACAGATTTGAATATAATAAGTTTGCTGGAGCTATTCGTGGACTTGTGCACATTTTTGTGGTTTTTAATGTTCACCGCTAACCCTAGGAAACTCTCATTAGTCAGAAATTTGCACCACTCAGCTTTCCAACATGCGAGAAAGTTAGTATGAGTGTTGCTACATTTACCTGCTTCATAATTCTGTAGTTGTTGTAGGCAATTCCGAGGATCACTTGTTTAGTTGTTTGGACACTTTTGTACTCCAAAAAGGTGTGATCTTCACAGCCCTTCTCAAGATGAAGTAGGCTTTAGACTTGATACCAAACTCTGGTAGGCCCTATATGAAAATGAGTCAGAAATTAAAGTGAAGCTCAAAAATGCCATTTTGAATTTCCTCACCCACCTTTTTCTCATTTTTGGAAAAGTTACTAAACTGGTATTGTACCAAAAATATACAAATGTAAGTAGTTTTGTGATCCATTATGGAACTGCCCTTGCTATACTTATAATGCAAACTGGTACAAGAACCTATTTATTATTTTTAGTAACATGTTCCGAGGCAGGTCATAAACATGCAAGCAGTCTGTAGCATTTGAATTGTGTTAGAAATATGAAATTTGTCTGCCCAGACATTACAAATATATTTGGATTGTTGCAACTTTTCTTGCACTGATGCTGTATTGCTGATGTGTTACTGGCATGAGCTGAGGTGTTTGTTGAAACTGGACAAAGCTCAGGGTAGTATTGCTTTCTGAGGAATAGTGAGTGTAGTAGCTAGCTTGAGCCCCAGTGGCAGCGGGGAAGGGGGGCTGGGGGATACTGTCCCTCCCGTATAATAGTGCGGAGGGAGAATACAGGCATTTGTCCCACCCTAAGTTTAATGTCTACATTCAATAGTAAAGTAGTTAATTTTCTCTCAAACCACGGCAATCAAAATATTGAAATGAATGAGCAACACTTTACTGAATTCTACTATCAACTGAAGAGGAAGAGATAGGGTCTTGCGAGACTGTCAACTGGAAAGTTAAACAGTTGCCTTGGTGGTTCGGTGTGCTTGGATTCCCAGAACCTTGAATATTAAGAAAGTCGGACACATTTCTTAAATAATCACAGTAGGAGGAGTAGCGATTCTTCATGAGTGAGTCAGCAGTGGGGTATATTTCTTAACTGGATTTAGTGGAAGGGGGAAAAAGTTTCAAGCAATTCTTCCTCCCTTATTTTTCCGCCGAGTGCATTAGTGGATTGTAGTTGAGAAGCTTTGTTCTGTTTACGGTTTACCATTACCAATGGCTTTTTCAGCACGGAGAAGTGGCTCGTTTGTTGTGCTGCTAAAAAGCCTCATTTGGATGCAGGAATGTTATTTTATTGAGTCACAGCAGTTTTCAGGTCTTAGTTGTACCCGTTCTAGAGTGAACGGATACTTAATAAAACAGACATGTAGCCTACAGTAAGTTAAATGAATTGACGAGTTGGGATACATAATTTTACTAACTAATTTACAATCACAGTCAAATTTCCATTTTTGAAAGCAAAACAATTTTATATTGTTGCGTATTCCAAGACATAGGCAACAAAAAACATCTAATTCATGTGAAGTGCTCACTGCTTAATATTTAGTTAAAAATAATTATTTCTGAATTTAATTTAGTAATATTCATATCTGTGTGGCCTTGTCCACAATAGCTGGTCCGTGGATGCCTCACTGCTGATTGTTACACGTGACCCTCTGATGTGTTAGCTCGCATCCCAAGGTTCCGTCGCTCAAGATCATTTGCCAACTTCAACTTTAGTCCATAGACGCACGCCGACATTTTCCAAATTGTTTGTTTTGTTTACATTTTATCGTGCACTAACGGTAAAAGTAAATAATGCTGTATTGATATTGAAGCATGAAGATTGAAAATATAAAACATGTTATCTATTCAAAGGCATGATCTTTGCAAATACAAAACTATAATAAAAAAATACAGAAATTTACTGATTCAAGCAAAAACAAAATCCAAACGAAGTTAAAGCAAAGTTACCCACTCACATAACTCAAATTAGAAAACAAAATAAGCGGCAAATATAAATATTTATGAGTAATTGTATACAATTTTTGATGCGCTGATTTGGGTGCACTCTAATATCTGTGTCCGAAAGCTTAGCTTCGGGCGGTGCCGGATGCGGTGCACTCTGCTGCCATTATCTGAAAGTTTAGCTTGAGGTGTCGTAATTGTAGACACGCACGTTGGGACGTGCGTCCGCGAACGAAGTAGTTCCACGGATTATTGAGCCACGGACGAGCTAATGATGACAAGCCTAAAAAACTTAAATTTGATATGGTAATCTAAATTTACTTTAGCAAAAATGCAGTTGATATCTAAAGCAATCACAATTACAAAATTCTGCTGCTCCATTACAGCTTGGCGAAAGTAGCGCCACTGTTTACATCTGACTACGTATCCTTCCACCATCAGCTGGTACGTCAAGTCGGGGCTGTATTTTTTATCAACACGCTGTCAACTAATCCACTTGTCATTGTACTGTAATGCTAAACTAATTTTAAGATATTTTAAGACTGACATCTGTCTAAAAAAATATAAAATGTTGCAAATAATTAAATATTTGCTAACTCATTTTTAATTTATCCGAGATAGTGAATTTGGGTTAACATTTGTGAGACGGTCTGTTGTATCTATTATCACACTTTGGACGTTATAGCTAATATATTCGAGTTGGAAATATGTGACGTGGAATAACGTTAGAATTGCTTAAAAACTATTCACGCGTGTCTCACTTTCTACGGAAACAAGGATATGGGTTTCGAGAGAACAATATGGCGTATAATTTACGTAGACGAACGATTACCGGCCGAATATAAATTACTTGTACTCCAAATTGTTGTACATGAAATATATGTTACTATAAAAAATATGCAGAGCTCCTGGAAAAATATAACTATTGGCATCTGTTTGTAAATTCGTTATATATTGTGCAGGAAAGCGGTTCATTTATGGGTGGTAATACTTCACAAAATATTCGATAGATGGTGCAGACAGCACGTCACGGCGAAGTTTAAGCAACCCTTTTTTTGGTCAATAGATAGCGTATTTTTTAAATTTGATAGTTCTTATATTATGGGCTGGAAATATACTTCAAATTCGTGTCGTTTTGTCAAATTATTAGAAAAAATAATTCAACAATATTATGCAATATTTTTGTATGCTTTTGGAATTAATATCAAGGACGTGTTGAAAGCGAGGTTGGAGAGGGTTGATACAATGTGAAAAAGCTTTCTGAAGTTAGCACAACTTCAGAAAACTTTTCCACATCGTATCGTTCTATTGTACATTTCGTTTTGAACACCTATACATAACTACATTATCACGAAGTTTAGTTTTTAACACTAACAACCTTTGTTTTGTGACCTTCGTTAAATAAAATGTATTAATAAATCTAAGAACTCTTTCTTATCCGCGTATTTTCTGCTTTTCTAATGTGCATCGGCAGTGGACTCCGAATAGCCAACGTAATATAAACTTTTGTTCGTTCGTGCATCAGCTGATACAGGATTTTGTAAATGGCACTTTGTTTGTTTCGTATACGTCAATTTGCCACTCACTGACTGTCAGAATGTGGCCTTCTTATATGAAATGGACCGTAGTAGCATATGATTTCCAATACTCCTCGTGAATGGGAAAAACCCAGTGCTTCACCTTACCTCGGCCTCACCCCCATTAAGGGTGAGCAACGCTTCAGAATCATGCTCCGAACTGTATGACTCTTAAGGCTAAAAATATATTATAACAAAAATTTGCAAAAAAACAAAATTGTGAAATTGCAACTGATGGAGCAAATATTATTTGTTTTATTCTGTAGTTTCATTTAATTGATTTGAACCATAAAAACCATTACTGGGCAAGACAGAAATACTGGTTTGTCCTCTGCACCATGACGCACATTGCAAAAATCAAAGTTATGATCCAAGGCTACTAATAAAGTTGTCACCCCTTGCGAGAAAACCTTCCGCCGCCCCTGTTGAGCACATTTTGATGGGAACAATAGGTTTGTTTGTTTCAACAATTAAATGTGTAATCTGTACAGAGCTAAAGTTTGCTTCGAAAGGTGATGCTCGGTGCACATCTGGTAACATCCAACCTCGTGAAAAAGTAACTAGGGGTGCATGTTGGAGCAAAAACTGCACATGTCAATAATGAAAAGAATAATGCATTTATACATGAAATACCTAAGTAAATTAAACATTTCACAGCAAGAAAAAAACACGCATGTAGGATTTTTTCTAACTTTTTATCTAACTGCCTATAAACTTGTACTGACTCAGAACAATATGAAAATTGTAGGTGATAAGTTTCAGGCCTTCTAAATTTAAAACCTTCCAATGAAGACGAAAAATTCACATTTCACTGTAATCAAAATTGGTGTATGTGCTAAAAAATGTATAAGATTCATTGTGAATGTGGTCCAGTTTTTTCTAACTTGGCGATTCTGGCAGACAAGTTTATAGACGCTTAGACAAAATTGGACTATAGTCGCCATGATCTTGTACATTTTGTACTGCACTGGGTACTGTAATTACAATGCAACTTGAGATCGATTATCAGCACTCTTGGCAAAAACAATCTGCAGTTACCATGAAGCTGGTACATTAATGATCATAATTTTTTTACTACTTACAGAAAAACTAGGCGCACTCACCTTTCAGATGATATGNCCCTGTTGAGCACATTTTGATGGGAACAATAGGTTTGTTTGTTTCAACAATTAAATGTGTAATCTGTACAGAGCTGAAGTTTGCTTCGAAAGGTGATGCTCGGTGCACATCTGGTAACATCCAACCTCGTGAAAAAGTAACTAGGGGTGCATGTTGGAGCAAAAACTGCACATGTCAATAATGAAAAGAATATGGCATTTGAGACAAAAAATGGCATGTATACATGAAATACCTAAGTAAATTAAACATTTCACAGCAAGAAAAAAACACGCATGTAGGATTTTTTCTAACTTTTTATCTAACTGCCTATAAACTTGTACTGACTCAGAACAATATGAAAATTGTAGGTGATAAGTTTCAGGCCTTCTAAATTTAAAACCTTCCAATGAAGACGAAAAATTCACATTTCACTGTAATCAAAATTGGTGTATGTGCTAAAAAATGTATAAGATTCATTGTGAACGTGGTCCAGTTTTTTTCTGGCAGACAAGTTTATAGACGCTTAGACAAAACTGGACTATAGTCGCCATGATCTTGTACATTTTGTACTGTAATTACAATGCAACTTGAGTTTTTCTGGCTTTTTATTTCCCAGTATGATATCGATTATCAGCACTCTTGGCAAAAACAATCTGCAGTTACCATCAAGCTGGTACATTAATGATCATAATTTTTTTACTACTTACAGAAAAACTAGGCGCACTCACCTTTCAGATGATATGTTTTAGAGGACGTATGTGTGTTGTGTTTACAGTGTGTCTTGTACAAACATTTAAAGANGTTTTAGAGGACGTATGTGTGTTGTGTTTACAGTGTGTCTTGTACAAACATTTAAAGAAAATAATTTTTTGATGAAAGTTTTTAAAGTTTTTTTAGTTATTAATATTATGTTAAAAATAATCAATAAACTAATTTGTGTCACGTTACCATTTCAAACTTAATTTAACAAACTAGGAAATGTGCAGTTTTTGCTTGATGCAATTTGTGTTACAATTATCATCTTACTGTGAAATATAATTTATTCTCAGTTTCCACGAATGAGAATTACATCCTATAGCAGTGTTACGTACTTCCTTCTTGTTATGAAAACAGATCTTTCTTCAATCCGTCAATAACAAATTACATTTAAAATCTGTGCACTTTTATTTGCAGTACACCAGTTGCACCTGAAGAGCTGGTGTCCCTTGGTGCTACCTTAACTGGCTTGTGTAGATACACAGGGTTGAAAGAAGCAAGCATTTTTGTAGTTTTGCTTGCTTGTGTAGTTGAAAGAAACGAACCTATTTTGTGCAAACACTGGCCCTATTTTTATCATACAAAAATTTTAAAAGTGATAAAGGGGTAATGTTGACAGTAAAGGTTGTTGATAATTTCCCTTGTATATTTGCAGAGTGGTAACGTGAAGGTCCAGCTATGGGAGATCCAGAAACACATCATATCACTAGGAGAGGCCCAGGTAAGGCAGTCTGCTGCCCTCTTACGAGGCGTTACTTGCTTTTTGGCAGTATGACAATTATGTTGCACAGACTCACGTCGGCACCAGCCAGAGATTATATTAATTTGTTATGTTGGCCAGTCTTCCTAATCGTTTGTGATGTAATCTGCCTTGACAAACCCTGTTCAGTATGCTCTGAAAATTATGCTGGCTGGAATGAATGAAAAGTAGCCTCATTAAAATTGATTGTAGGGTTATTATATATAATATGGGCTTTTCCAAAAACTGGGAAAATAATATCTGTAAATGGTTTATACGGTGATTACTAATCACACTTAATAGGAATTTTTGTGGGGCTTAGCGTATTATGCAGTATATACCATGAAATGTGATGGTGAGGAAGGCTATGAAAATAGGGTACCTATTTATGCAGTAAGTTATAGGTTGTTCACTGTAAAGTGAGCACTTTTGATGCCCTAGTTACTTTTTATTTCAGCCATTTTTTATCGTTTAACTACCTTTTAAAATAAATATTCCCACGTAAGTAATAAACACGGTGTGTAGATTCCGCTGCACTCCAAAGTTTACGTCTAAGGCTACAATAAAATATATTTATTAACTATTATTCCAAACGAGAGGGCTTTCAAAAGTGCTCACTTTATTGTGAATAGCCTATACAAGCAAACACTCAAAATGACCAAAAAATATAATAGTCAACAAAACACAAAGGACAATCTCAGAATTGAAATAATGTAATTAGTTACATTTCAGCTGTCTACTAGTTCCTAGTCGAGTGTTGGAGTTTCTACTTAGCGTCTCAGTGTTGTGTAACAAAACACTGATGTTTCTGGCTTTGTTATAATGAATTAAAAATTTGAAAAAAAAAAATATATATGCTCTAAAGATGCAGATGATGCAGGGCATCCTTGAATGTGTTCCATTATATCCAGAATGTCTGCCTCAGTTCCAATTTTTTTAAAGCATTCTTCGCTATTGAGAAGGTTAATATAGTCTGGAAAAAATGAAAGGCTCATCTTCCAATTGCAACTGAACAGTGCAGTGCAAGTACTGAGGGTTTGTGCCTTGCAGGTGTTTAAAAGCAGATTTATACAGGCCTGCACCAGAAAATTATTTTACAAAACATACATTTGTGTTGTTTTTCCCACAAACAAAACACAGAAACGTTCAGAAATAAGAATACAATGTATGAAATTGGGAGTAAAAAATTAATTTTTCTGTTTTTAAGTATCTCCTGATTATGTCCAGTATTTACCAGTTTTTCCTGGAATTTACCAGTTTTTCCCACTGGAATGGGAAATATTAGTTTCGAACAGGAAAAAACCAACCCTGGTTTTACCCCACAATTTACCCGATCTTCATAGCCATCCCCACTGCATATCGCGTTTGGTAGCATGCACTGCAAATATCGTGATGCCCCTGGTAAATTTGTGTTCTGTGCGATTAGTAATGTTGAATTATACCATTTTCCGTGAGTTTTAATTTCGTTTTCGGAAAAGCCCCTATTCTGAATAATTACCTATTGCATAAGTGAAAATGCTGTTTTGATAATGTAACAGTATGAGAGATAGTTGTTCATGTAGAATTTATTTTTTGCCCGAGGTCAGTAGATGTGTTTTGCTTGTCCCTCAAAGTGTTCCAGTGACTGGCATGCTGTTGCCTAGCTCACATTGTCTGGGTGGCTGTTGTGGGTCTCTTTTGAGTGTTTCTCAGTTGCACTCACAAGAACTTCTACATATTGAGTTTGTTACATGTCAAAACATGTTTATGTTGTGAATAAATATACACCTCAAAAAAAGTGTTGCACCACCTGTAATTGTTTGCTGGAACAGTCAGCGCATTACAAAAAGACATTCATCGGGCCTGGCCTGGTATTCTGTACAGACAGTGTGAATTTGTGAATTTCATCGCGTAATTCCTCTTGGGGCGTGAGCAACGTACCAACTCAGAAATACCTGTGGTGCAAAACTTTTTTCCAGATGTGCTGGTTTTAAAGAATGTGTGAATGGCATAATGAATTTGCAGAGTTCAATGAAAAGGCAATGTAGTCAAGCCAGGTGTAATATGTACAAAAACAAAATCACGAGTTCTACAAGTCACGAAGGTAAACATGAAAATATCTGTGGTCAATATTACTTTGTTAAGGTAATTGATATGCACGGTTTTCCCCAAAATTTTTTTCTCCTCTTATGGCTTAGACTTAAATAACAAGGGAAAGATTAGAGGAAATTGTAAAATATCTAGATATTTTAAATGTTTAAAGAACCCATAATACAACTGCCATGTTGCGAACTTGTTAAAGAAACTAGTGTTGAATCAAAGTCTTGATAATCAGTTATTACTTCAGAAATCTAACTCAGGGCTTCATAAGACAAGTTATAGTCTTATGTATGTGCCATCACAGAAAAATAATCTAGATCATCTAAAATAGTTGTTTGTCTTACTGAAACTTTTGTGGAGTACAATCAAATTTCTCAAATTAATATACCTAATTTTCATCTAAATGAAATTTATTATAGATCTACAGAAATGTGAAGTGGTAGGNAATTTCTCAAATTAATATACCTAATTTTCATCTAAATGAAATTTATTATAGATCTACAGAAATGTGAAGTGGTAGGAATATTAGAAATAATATTCAATACTTTGATACTGATGTGGAGACTTTTTGTATAGAAAGTCACTTTGAATTCTGTTGTACTGTATTTGTATCGAAACATGTAGTGAGTGGTAAATTGGCAATTTTAACTATATACAGGGCCTCTGTTGGATATGCTAATGCTTTCATTGCACAACTGCAATTAATTTTACTATTTATTTTAATACTGAATGTTAAAGTTTTTTTTATTAACGTAGACNAATTTCTCAAATTAATATACCTAATTTTCATCTAAATGAAATTTATTATAGATCTACAGAAATGTGAAGTGGTAGCAATATTAGAAATAATATTCAATACTTTGATACTGATGTGGAGACTTTTTGTATAGAAAGTCACTTTGAATTCTGTTGTACTGTATTTGTATCGAAACATGTAGTGAGTGGTAAATTGGCAATTTTAACTCTATACAGGGCCTCTGTTGGATATGCTAATGTTTTCATTGCACAACTGCAATTAATTTTACTATTTATTTTAATACTGAATGTTAAAGTTTTTTTTATTAACGTAGACCTTTTAATTGACACAGGTCATAAAAATAAGTATAAGTTCCTTACTTCTCACATTTAACCTGGTATCTTGGGTAAACTCTCCAATAAGAGTTAAAAATCTTCTGTAACTGCTGTTCATAATGTGTTTATTGAAGCTCTGCTTTTGATAAAATATTGGCACTTTTTCATACTTAGCAAATGGTCATTAAATAAAACACATGCTTTCATCTTGCCCGTTTATATTTATTTTTACCAACACCTTTTTTTTTCTCATCATATACCAGCTAGAGTAATGAGTACTTTGTAGCAACTTTGGCATTCCTCCTTAATTAATTTCCAAATTGTAATTACATTGTAACTTTCTTTGAAATAATTTGATTTTAAGAACAACATATCTGCACTATATAAGAAGATATTGCTTGGACTGCATAATTTATTTTTCTTATATATTGTGAGGGAGTTGGTATTCCAAGTAAATTCCAGGAAAGTTGTGCCTAAAGTAGTGTTTAAAAAGGTTGATATTGATGTTGTTTTTGTAAATTTTCAGTCTCAAGTAATTTAGCTTTACATGTCTTTCATCCCATGGTTACCTACATCTTGCATAGTAAAATCAGTCATCAGCCACTTAATTTGAAATGTCTTGTTTGTGTGTTTTGTTAGTTTTAGTGTCCTGTTATGTGTTTTGATTAACAATTGCATTGATGGGTAAAATTTGGTAACTCTCAAAAGATGCCTTAACTTACCTTTTAAATGTTTTCTCTCATACTTATAATTTCTACACCTTAGAAATTAATTGGCAACCCAAAGTGGAAGCCTATACTAAATATAATTCCTTAGAGAATTAATTAGTGCCCAACGTAAAAGCCAAAAGGAAAAGAAGTTCTGAAGTTTTAAGTAAATTGTATGATAGAAAGCTGTATTTTTTACGTAGTTCTTTGCACGCATCTGTTGTGTCAGACATAGACAAAATGACGGACGATAACTGAAACATCGAGCGTGCTGAATTCTCCTACTTTTACGGAATGCACGATTGTCGAATGTGACGTAGATGAAAACTGCATAAATATTTCTGTTCCACAAGCGACCTCTAATGTTACCATAAACAAAAATGTAGTAGAAAATTCAGTTGCTGAGACTAGTGCAAATACAAGTACCCAGTTTACACCTGAAGTTGTTCTGCATTATCTGCAAAATCTTACAACATAATTCACCCTGAACTTCGAGGATTTAGTGGTTCAGAATCAAAACTTGGAAGTTAAGCTCACTTCACAGTATAAAATTTTGAAAAACAAAACGACACAAAATTTCAAAATTGAGTTGAACAGTAACTTGCTCATTGCAAACTAAAATTACTGTCCAACAGTTGCAACATAACCTTAATGAGGTAACAATCAAACACACTACTTACTACTAAATTGAATCAGTTGCAAGAAAAGTTTGGTTTATTAGTAAATAGTGTTGATGAATGCATCACTCGTGCTGTAAGACAGAGTGAAGGACAGTTGCACGCAGTTAACACTGCACACCAACCCAACACAACACTCGCAGTAGCTAGAGAAATTATAGTCGTACAGATGACAGGGCTTGAAACAAGAATTTTGAAAGTCGAGCAAAACTCTTGTACTAGTTGTCAGTGTCAGGTAGCAAGTGTGGATCATAATTTAACTTATTTTGAAAGGCATATTGACAACCGCCGTACTAAAACAGAAACTGCATATCACACAGCCAAACGTTATTACGAAAAACAAACAAAATAATTGCAGGAACCAACAGTTGGACGAACTTAGGTTAAGTAACCATGCACAAACCACTGAGCCATTAAGAAAAGAAAATTTTTCACAACCACATGCGACTTCAATTTCATCTCCACCCAACCCAGTTGTATTGAATCAGACCGCAGATCTTTTGCACCACCCTGTGAAGCAGTGGACAGAAGGCATACCCACGTATTTTGACTGTACTTTTGAAAACCCAGTTATTTTTCTGGAGAAAAAGAAAATAGTAAATTGTTTGCATTAACTGAGGAAGAAATTTGTTTGTGTTTAGGACTAGGTCTTAAATCAACAGCCCTATTTTGGTGGGAACTGATAAGCGATCAGGTAAAAACATTTTCGGAATTTAAACCTTTATTTTTGGAACAATATTGGAGTTCACGTATCCACGGGAATTTACGGGTAAGGTCGCACTTGGAGAAATATGATCCCAAGAAAGATAAATCGTTGGAACATCATTTCAGTGAAATGTTCAAGCGTACTGGTCATCTTAATGCTCCGATAAAAGACGAAAAGTTTGCAGAGGTGATTGCGTCCCAGTTACCAACACGCTACCAAGATCGATGGGCTGATCAACCTTTCCCTACACTTTGACTGCTGAAGCTTGACCAATCTGAAAGAATCCTGAAAGGCCACCACATCCCAAATCTCCACCCTTGTATATGGGCAATCACCAGAAAATGCAATATTCTGGTCAAACAAATTTCCAAAACCAGCCTAGAATTAATACTGTACATTGTGAATCTGTTACATTGCACGGTAATGCCACCAGTCAGGTAACAACAAAAGGTACTGTAAAACCAATAAAACAAAGGGAAAAGATATTCTCCTTGTTATAGAGGTAGTAATAATAACAATCAGAACTCTGAACCAAATGCTTACATACACACAGATGGTACGGTGTACATAGTGGGCAAAGCTGCTTATGTCAGCAGTTACTAGCAAGAACCACCAGGCAAACCTTGTGTCTGTAGCTTCACCTGTGAAGTCACGTTCAGTCTGCAAGTTATCACCCTTGGCAGTCAGCAAATAACACGACTGTTCAATCACACAGTATTATCCTAGTAATAATGTTCAGCACAGTTAAACATTGAATCCATTGTACACCATTTCCATCACGTAATAGAGTACAAGTTGTAAGTACTAGTACAGTGGAAAATCAACAAACTAATTTTTATGGGAAGTTAAACTAGTCGGCGTTCAGAGAGTATTTTGAAAGACGTACTACGCTGACTAAGAACTGGAGAGAATTAGAAGAGAAGTTGAAATTTTATTAAGGAAACTTCTTTTTACAGCTGCTGAAACACACGAGAGACAACAAAAATTGAGCAAGCAAAACAAGTTTGAATTGAATTTACCTAGTGTCAAGAAAAAACCCATAAGTTTGTTTTGGGAAAAGGTCACCAAGAAGTTTTTTACCTTTAGCTTTTGGAGGTCCGTTTCGTATAACTGGAGTTGTACGGAATAATTGTTATGAATTATCTGATGTGGAGGGAAAGCCAGTAGGCAAATGCAACATTACCCAGTTAAAACCCTACAGCCAGCCCTGTATTAAAGTCCAGTAAAATATCGAGCAGTTAATATATGTAAAGTCAGCTGAACAAGTTACAAGCACTCATTTATTGGTTATCAGGAAATTTAGCATCAAAGTTTCTGTGATAAAAGTATTACTGAAAATGAATGGATCCAGTAAGAGCTACCATTTGCTATACTTCTGTATAAGCAGTTATTGTTTATTTCAAGGGTCATATGTATTATGTTTAAGGGTACTGTGTTATATGTCATGTGGTGTTTCGACTTTGTATTGTACGAGAAGTCGGTTTGCCACATATTCGAGCTTTTTGCACTAGCTTATCCAGGCACTCGGACTTGTCTGTATATCTATCGCTTATTGGAAACTGATTGCTTTTCCTGGACGTAAGTCGAGTACTTTACATCTGTTGTGCAAATTAAATGTATATCAGTGTGAAAAGAGTAACCTGATAATGTAAGTGTGTTATGGTTGTGCCTAAAGATATGATGTTACCAACCCAGCAGATAATCACACATACTCATTGTTAAAGCTGTTCTCACCAACTGTAGAGATTAAGTCCAATTTGGCTTCTATCTTGTTTCACCATTGTCACAGTTTCTTAAGTTATTCACACCTCTTGTCAACCTTGCAACACATGAATTAAACTATGTTAATGTGCGTAGTATGATTATTCTTTGTGTTTCCTTCTCTTGCTATTTTGTGTATTGTTAAATATTTATTTATATATGTTATCATGAAATTATGTTTTGAATAGATAAAAATCAGTTTTATCGTTGATTGAAATGTTATGTAATTATCTACCATTGTTAGAAGTTGAGTTAGGGAAATAGAGTAAACTGCTCCTATTTACGTTACTTTCCTGTTACTGTCGTTCACATGTCATCTATTAATTGAATATTAGAGGGTAGGCTAATGTACTAAAAGATCATTATACATAACCATACCACCCCTCACATGTATAAACAAATTAATTAATTAGAAATTACAACAATTGTGAACTTAATATTTCTCAACGAACATATAACTGTGCAATAGAAAAGTGATAGGTGATCAAGCAAGAAAATGTGGTCTATTTAGAGCCAGCTGACTGTTAGGGTGATAATACTGGATGAATTTATCACGTACCACAGAGCTTTTCTACGCGACTTAGTTGAACTCTCATTTAAACAACTGAAAAGTGATGAGTGATTCAAGCATAATTTGAATACACAAAACACTTAATGCAAAACTGTACAGTAAATAAACTTTGTTAGTTGAAGTACATCACCTGCAAGATCCCGAACAAAATGGAATTGCAACACAGTTCATCGCAACGCGGAGGTCCAGCAGTTACAACATTTGAAAGACAGACAGTCGCAGACCTTGTTTCTGTCTACCTCCAAGCATCATCCGGACAGAGTTGCTAGTGCATCATGGGAGTACTCATGATACGTTGAAGAATCGCTAAATGCGCATGGCGTGCAGATTTTAATATTTAATTCAGCTATGTTTATTTTATTTTCAGCAGACTTTCGAAAATCTTAAAGATGTTGTTGTATGTGTTTAATTATCTTTTGCTTATGTGAATGTCTGTGTTTATTTGAAAAGGGATATATTATGTATTTTGTTTTTCACAGACATTTCATCATGAGTCATTTCATATGCAATAGTTGTTAAGACTGATAATTTTTTAATTGTTGGGATCTGTAAGTAAAAATTAGTTCACGTAATTTTTTTTGTAATCCTTCTATTTTTCACTTGTTACTACCGTACACTGTGAGTTTCGGTTGAAACAACGGGGAGGGGTCATCTGTAGTGGTGCTACAGGTTGTTTACTAACATAAGGATTATTATTTTGTTTATGTTGTAATCTTAATGTTTTAGTTTATAATTCTAAATTCATTTTAGTATAATTTTATTTNGATTATTATTTTGTTTATGTTGTAATCTTAATGTTTTAGTTTATAATTCTAAATTCATTTTAGTATAATTTTATTTTTCTTGAGTTTTGTTTGTAAACATTAGGACCAACTCCCAGGTATTTAAGCAGTACTATTATTATTTACATTTGTTTGTTTACTTTTATAACAATCAGTTTCATGAATACGAGAACATCATAGATGTGTTTATAGTTGTATTTCTCCATGTCGATAATGTTAATTAGAGTTTTTTCATTTTATGGTTCTTATTAGTGCAGATAGGCCTAAGAGGTTTTATTGTAAATTCTTAATTTTCTTGAAATTGTCATATTAATCACGGATTTTATCTAAAATTTCCGGCTTTGATATTTTGGAAGCCTTGGAGCTAATACAGGACTCTCTGTCTGACTTTTAGAATGAACAGATGTGTTTTTCTAGGGCGTAGCTGATTTTAAATTAATTTTAATAATTATCTGCCACATCCTAATGGTAGGCACGTTGGAGAGAAGTATAGAGTATGTAAAGGTGTGCGGGCGAGCAGAGAAGAGGCCCAAAAAAGTGCCTGTATTAGAAATGGTATTGATATATTTTTCTAGTGCCTCCGATGCCAGGGATGATGCCAACGCCGCACTCCAATCTGCTTATTTTGATCCTCATTAATTGTTTGAAAACTGAATAGAGAAATGAAAATTCATAATGCCCCTGAAATTTTAATTATTTCTTTTCCTCAAATATTGAACCAGTGGTCTTGATCATAGAACTCATAAATTACTAATTGCTAGTCTGGATTAACTTTTTCTTATTACGTAATTTTAAAGACCATATAATGATCTACTACTCACCTCTATAAGAAGATATTGCTTGAACTGCATAATTTATTTTTCTTAANTTAAAGACCATATAATGATCTACTACTCACCTCTATAAGAAGATATTGCTTGAACTGCATAATTTATTTTTCTTATATATTGTGAGGGAGTTGGTATTCCAAGTAAATTCCAGGAAAGTTGTGCCTAAAGTAGCGTTTAAAAAGGTTGTTTTTGTAAATTTCCAGTCTCAAGTAATTTAGCTTTACGTGTCTTTCATCCCATGATTACCTACATCTTGCATAGTAAAATCAGTCATCAGCCACTTAATTTGAAATGCCTTGTTTGTGTGTTTTGTTAGTTTTAGTGACCTGTTATGTGTTTTGATTAACAATTGCATTGATGGGTAAAATTTGGTAACTCTCAAAAGATGCCTTAACTTACCTTTTAAATGTTTTCTCTCATACTTTATAATTCCCTAAAGTAGTGAAACTCCTTTGTGTGGTTTCCAAAATATGTTCTTAAAAGGTCAGTTTTTTTCACCCAGTGTTCGTCATACACATGCACCACTAGTCATATTTTTAAAATTATAAATTTTATGTTAGAAACAGAAACAAATGCTTTTAGTAAATAATAACAAATCAAATTTTAAAAAGCTAACAGACTGTATGCATGCATACATATATACAATTTTAAGTTACTTACTGTAATTACAAAAATTTAGAAAAAGAACCCACTGAAAAGGTTTGTGGCTGTGTTTTACATATAATAATATCTTATTTTAAGGAATTACACTTTGTTGTGCCACTCTTTCAAAACTGCAACACTGATATGTGAAAGAATTCTGTGTTAACAAATAAAATAAACTGTTTCCTGTGTAAGCAAAAGAAAAATATTAATGATTTGTTATTGTGAGTATTGCCGGGCGTACGAGTGATGCATGTCTCATTTCTTATTGTGCCGCTTACTTTCTCTATATGTGTGGCGTCCAGCTGACATGAAATGACACCACGCGAGTCGGTTTTCCCTTTGACTGGCATCCAGCATGAGAAAATTGCTTAATACTTTCATTTGTGGCCTGTTTTCTACTTACAATCACAATTGCAATGAATAATTCAGACACATTACAAGAAACACGTAATAAAAACAGAAATACATGACACATTACCCTTCAAAGAAACATATATGAACACAAGACATATATTCATACCATTTGTATGAGCACAAGGACACCAAAGCATGAAAATCACTTGAAATTAAAATACTAACTACTTCAAATTCTACACAAAGCATAACACATTCAACTAGTGCAGAAAATAGTGATTTAAAAAAAA
Source organism: Clitarchus hookeri (assembly GCA_002778355.1). Taxonomy (NCBI): domain Eukaryota; kingdom Metazoa; phylum Arthropoda; class Insecta; order Phasmatodea; family Phasmatidae; genus Clitarchus; species Clitarchus hookeri. Next base: position 76,567 of record NQII01004473.1, read on the forward strand.
ATGTATGTGAAGAGTAAAATTCTTTGATAATGGTAAACGTAATCAATTCAGCAATCAATGTTTAGTTAATGAAAAATCCAATGAAAACTGCTGTTGTTCCAATAGTAATTCAGTTGTGAAGCGATGGGTAAAACTAATAAATCACCTCTCAAAATAGTAGTAAACAAAATTTATAATTTACATGAGTATTGAACTCTGTCTCATTTATTTCTCAGCATTTAATATTAGTAAAATGTTCGTGGTTGTTACACGGCTTTAGAGCAAGAAATTCCATCTACTGGTTTCTGGTTAGCATTTAAAACAAAATTAACACCTTGATTAAAATTTGAAAAAAATCAATTTAAATGTCCAAATATGTGTCTTAAATTTCACAGTAATTTAGTAATTCAAAATATTGTAGAAGAGTTTGTAGCGCACATATGTAAAATCATGTAAACCTGTTTTACAAATCCCAGTGTAGGTCACATTTAGCTTCGGTGGCAATGGCAGCATACCGCTTGTCATGGCATCTGAGGAGAGTCATTAGCAACAGGGTTCATAGGGGATGCTAATTAAATGGGAAATTCCAAAAAAATGTTACTTCCTGATATGTCAGTCTTGTTAGTTCTGTAATTTAATGCATTCCTCTGTGGCCAGAACTGCTGGATTAAACCAGGTAAATTGCAAAGAGAACAACAATGACAAAATATTTTTCACTTCCAAAGATATTTGAGCTCAGTTCACATAAAATAAAAGAAAGAAGTAGAACTGTCAAAACACGTGAAATGTAAACAAACCAAAATGTATATGAAGATTTAGAGTTGATGTTCTGAATTACAATTCTGGGTATGCATGAGGGTAGGGGCTTTAAAATTAAGTTTCAAAATAAATAAACATTCAACTCAAAAGAAATGGAAACAAACAAAAAAACACTTTCTTTCGTTTGCATGCTGGTCTTGCAAACGAAGCGCTTACAGTCTGAAATAGGCATGAATACATAAATAATGACAAGATCTTAATAAAAAAAATATAAACTAGAATAATTCTGAAAAATGGAGAAAATTATGACAACATGAAACTGTAACAAACACTCCTAAACAATTAAGTCTTCTAGTAAAATAATTAAGTTCATGGTTCATATAAATAAAGAGTAGAAACATGGCTGCTGAATATATCAAGTTTTCTTCTTTTCTTTATTTTTAAAACATCAACAGGACATTTCAAAATGTAACGCACTCTGGCATCTCAGGAGTTTGAGGTATCCCTTCAATGTGACTCCTGTTAATGAAGGAAATATTGTTGTCTTTGGTAATCAAAACCTTTGTCACAAGTGCAAAACTTTCTGGACATTATCTTCAGGCATATTTTCAAATGCCATATTTCCTTCTTCACATGGTTTGCTTCACACATTCAATTATTCTAGACACACTGGATTATCTTTTGAGGATGCTTTCAGTTTTTCTTTTTCTACATTCTTCTTGTTTCTTNTAGACACACTGGATTATCTTTTGAGGATGCTTTCAGTTTTTCTTTTTCTACATTCTTCTTGTTTCTTTCAATTTTTCTTTTTCTACATTCTTCTTGTTTCTTTCAATTTTCCTTTCTTCTTTTTTTTTGTTCCTCTTCTTGCTTTATNTTTTTCTTTTTCTACATTCTTCTTGTTTCTTTCAATTTTCCTTTCTTCTTTTTTTTTGTTCCTCTTCTTGCTTTATTGTTTCTTTATGTGAATGATATTCTTGTCATGCTTTTGAGCTAACAAAAGTTTGAACTTTTCCTTTTGGAGTTCTCTTTAAAATTTTACATTTTTGAGGCCCAGGCCAAAACAAAGCCCTCTTAAAAGGTGGTGAGATTATTTTACCAAATGGAGTTCTAAAATTTTTTTTTTTTACTAGATCATGGTGAAATTTTTAGTAACCGTTAAACTGGGAAGACTGTACTGTCACTTGTATGAGATGGAGGTATGCTTGATAAAACAGCAGGCAAAAGATTAAATGTGGTGGATAGATTACATGGATGCTGAAGGTAAGGCATCAGATGTGGCAGATGAAACCTCTAGTGGTGTCATCAGCTGAACTTGCAGATGGCAGAGTTGCAGAATTGACACCAGTACCAGGTTTGTTGTCACCAAACTTTTTGTGTTCTTCAAAGACTAAAAGAAATGTGTCCAAAACATCTTCTGCTGTGATGAACTGCCGTAATTTCTCCATGCCCAAACATTTTTCTAGTTCTTGAGAAATATCAGTGGTGTCACAGGAAACGTACTGAGATCTTGGGCTGGTTGCATATGGCAGTGTGGAAGATTAGCAATTATCTTGTTTGGATTCCACAGGTATATTTCACATTTACGGAATGCATTTTGCAGTTATTCAGGACAAACAGAATTATTGATGGCTGTGTCCAATAATTTTCCAAAAACTTTCTTCAGTGTTTATCTTTACCATCCGACACATGTTGTAGTCGCCATTCATGAACAGCCTTCCACCCATTCTTCAGTGGTCTGAAGATCCCAACATCCATCGGCTGAAGGATATGGGTGGCATTAGGCACCAAAACTACAGTAGAGCACCCCTTAACCGGAATTCCCTCCAACGGAACTCCCCTTATCTGGAACTAATTTTCCAAAAAAAAATTCAAACGTCGCAAAATTGTGCCATAACTTTCCCGCGCTCGCAAGAGGTCTTTCGTTGCTCGCACCANAAAAAAAAATTCAAACGTCGCAAAATTGTGCCATAACTTTCCCGCGCTCGCAAGAGGTCTTTCGTTGCTCGCACCAGACAGTACATGCACGTTAGGTGGTAAACAAGCTGCAGCACGATGAAGAGACAGCAGACAGCCGGCCCAAGTGGCACAGTTACAGCTATGCTGCATAATGACACAAGTGACAGCGACTAATGGCAATGTGCGTCACATGCCGTTGGTTTTAGTGATGTGACTTTCAGAATTTAGTGTTCTAACGTGTTAGTGTACATGTGCTGTATTTTGGCGTGTATAGACCGCTCCAGAAGTTTTTGATGANAATTTAGTGTTCTAACGTGTTAGTGTACATGTGCTGTATTTTGGCGTGTATAGACCGCTCCAGAAGTTTTTGATGGAAAATTAGGGATAATTAATATTTCAAGTATAGGCCGCACTGAATTTTTGTATTTCCGTAAATATTGCAGGGCCTCATCATGCTAGTGCGGCAACAGCAAACTATGGCAATGTCAAACTAATTAATTTGCCATTGAATGNCAGGGCCTCATCATGCTAGTGCGGCAACAGCAAACTATGGCAATGTCAAACTAATTAATTTGCCATTGAATGTTACCGTTGCCACGCCGCCTGCTGAAAAGTAGCAACAGCACAGTATTCCGCATAAATAAAACTTTTGTATTTATGTCAAAATGCCTCAACACTGCGTTTAAATTGCGGAACATGTGCGGCGTGCGTAGCCTGCCAGCTCGACTGGCTGTTGCCTAGCAGGCAATGGTATGGTGCATGTGTGGGTGTGGCATCACACACCCACAGTTACTGCTGACTGACTCATTCCACCAGAGAGAGAGAGAGAGAGACACGAAATAGACAGGAGGAGGGAGAAAGAAAAGAAAGGGACCGAGCAAGCTTGCTTGGTGCTGGATGGTTGTTTGTTGCCGGGCGTGGGTGGTGGTTGAAAGGAAGCACGCCAAGCGAGAGGGTGAAAGAAAAAAGAGCAAAGAAGTGCGCAAGCTGAAAGGCGGCTAGAGGTGATACAAAGCAGAACAGTCAAAGAGAGGCTGGCTGAAGTATGCTGTGACCCATACGCGTTTAAACACATGTGATGAGCTATTCATTTCTTCTTATTTTTTTGACTTCCTTAGAAACTAAGTTAAAACATTAGAACGTATTATTCATTGACAAATTTCTGAACATGGTTTAGGGGGGAAAATTTTTTTATGACAATATCTTGTAAATAACCCGCACCCCATCAACACAAACAGTAACATGATATCCAGATCTTGCTTACTCAGGCAGACATGTGCCCTGCGAAGAGATAAGAACCCCCTCTAGAAGTTTGAGAATGAAGGTCATTAACGCAGCGCCAGTAGTTTTATGACTCACATTTCATAACGTTGTGTTTTTTCTAATGGTTTTGTCACTTTAAGGATAAAACTAATAATTTACACTCATCGATTTCTTAAGTTAAAATTATGTGCCGCATATACACGAGTTCAGAATAAAAATGTGTTATTTTTCACACCATCCCACCCTCATTTCCCTCAACCGGAATAGCCCTTCCCCCGACGATTCCGGTAGAGGGGTGCTCTACTGTACCAGAATGATACCATGTTCATCACAGAATATACTGGTGTGCAATGTCAGATGTGATGAATGTCCATGAATGAAGAGTACCACAAAAAGAGAAATATTCTTCTCAACCAACCATGGATGGAAGATATTTGTCATGAATTCATAAAAATCTTCCCCTTGTCATCCATCCATTTGGGGATTTTTCATTGCCCCACTATGCTGGTATGGATGCTACTATATCTTGAAGCAGGTGCTCATATTTGAAGCAGACCAGTGGCTGGCATAAACTTCCAGAAACATTACCAGTAATTAAAACTGTCCGACACTTTTTTTCATCAGCATTCACTTGTTGAAATACACTTTTGTCGCCTTTGCATGCAATAACTTGACTGCTATTTGGGTTAAGAAAAAGGGACTCTCATCTGTATTAAAAATCCTTTGTGGGTCTGATAGAACTGTTTCGAGATCACTGCCCTTTAAATATGTATCAACCTCTTCTAACCAAGAAGTGATTTTTTTTTTTGCGTAACTGCTGTATGGCTTACAGTTAAATTTTGCGGTGTTCTTAGGTTGAGACCACGATTTCTCTTTAGAAAAGACTGGCACCATGTTCTCTCTGGGCGACCATCTTTGATGGGAAATTCCCTGTTGAGTTCTTTTGCGAGTTGCTGTACACACTTTTGTAAGTCTTCACTTGTAATGCCTTCCCTACTGAAATTGCCCAGTCAACTTGCATTTCTCCCTCTTCCTTCGTCGTAATGGGAAAACATGCCTTCCCTACTGAAATTGCCCAGTCAACTTGCATTTCTCCCTCTTCCTTCGTCATAATGGGAAAACATGCCTTCCCTACTGAAATTGCCCAGTCAACTTGCATTTCTCCCTCTTCCTTCGTCGTAATGGGAAAACATGCCTTCCCTACTGAAATTGCCCAGTCAACTTGCATTTCTCCCTCTTCCTTCGTCATAATGGGAAAACATGCCTTCCCTACTGAAATTGCCCAGTCAACTTGCATTTCTCCCTCTTCCTTCGTCGTAATGGGAAAACATGCCTTCCCTACTGAAATTGCCCAGTCAACTTGCATTTCTCCCTCTTCCTTCGTCAGGCATGAATCTGGATCCATTTTTCTTCCAGTTGGGTTTTTTGATTTCATCTTATCAGAAAGTGTGTTCCTGGGCACACCATTCTTCTCGGCAGCTTTTTTGAGGCTGAAGTCAGCCTTGACATCTTCAATGGCTGCTATCATAGCCAATGTTTCATAAAAAAGAATTTTCCGTTGTGATATTTTTGCTGAAATAAAATAAAATATTATAGAATAATTTTACATGCCTCATTGATTAAAATAAGAGTAATTTTCTAATAAGCAAGCAATTGTTTAATTAATTTGCATGTAATCCCATGGCTCAGTCATAAGACTTTATCTCAACAGTCATGCTTAAAAATAAGCAACTTATTATTATTTTAACTTAATATAATTTTTGGGCAAAAATATGTTATTTCATCCCCAACTTCAAATAATTCTTCGGTGATTGTAACTTTACCCTAGCCCTATTAGAAAATCTTCACAATGCTAAACTAGAAGGTAACATTTATTTACAATGATAGATAGACAGAAACAGATAGATACAGACACAGATAGATAGACAGACAGATAGATATATTGATTGATAGATAGATAGATATATTGATTGATAGATAGACACAGTTTTTAAAACTCCCTATTCACCAGTGCTCGTCACAAATGATGAACACTGGTAAGTAATCGTCGCCTACATTATTTTAAACACTAACAACATTGTTAATGTTAAAACACTTTACCCTTCATTAATGTGTTGGTTGGAATGCCAAACTCCCTGTATTGTTACACAACATAAAAGAAAAAAAATTATATGACTTTAAATTAGGGATGTGACAATACCAATTTTTCTCTGTACCTATGCAGAAAATCTACCTCGATTCCAATTACAGTTCCTAGAAGATTTTGTCAATTTCTGTTAAACTAAAAAAAAACAAACATTTACTTACCAAAAATAAAAACATGAACACACAAAAAAATATAAATCAACTTTTACACAAATATGTATTTTTCGCTGTATACATTTTCTTACCTGTCAAACATGAAAAGTGAACCAAAAACTTATAGATATAACTAGAATGTGATTGTAATATACAGTAATACTATAAAACAAATTTTGCAATGAAATTTTGCCCATCTTTGGAGAACCGTTTTACAAGTTTTTGTTCAAAAAGACAAACATTTTCAGTCTTTCAGGGTCCAACCTATTACGTTTACTATCACATATTACACCAGTTGTGCTGAACAGTCTTTGCCTGTGTTTTGATGGATAATTTTTAATTATTTATATTAACATTTTTAACTAGTTGAAAGAAAAATTTCCGTACAAAAGTTTGTCTTTGGTGTGGAAACATTGTGTGGCGAATCACTTTCATGAAAATATGGCACCACTGCTGCCTACTGTTTACACTCCGCAGTCCGCACATTACTAACATGGCTGCCGACGTACAAAATGTGATGCTTTCCCACACAATAAACATGTTTTGCACACGTTTGTAAATAAATCAGTTTCCATCTTGCATATATGCAGGCGTTTCTACATGGTGTGTAATTTAAAATGTCAAACTCTGCATTGGAACAATTCCTGGTTACAGTGCTTAACAAGTTTAGTACGCCATGGCTATGCTGTAAAACGGTAAAAGCAGATGGCAGTGAGTGAGAGTGCGTTGAAAATTAATTAAGTTTTATCATACATTTGTTAAGTGTGGATTTACAACACATCATCTTCGTTGTCTGTGGGTCAGTGCAGTAATAAGCAAGTATGTAATTTAAAAATTAAATAAAAACCTCTATAACAGTTAAAAACTTAATAGGGTTTAATGTTTTAAGGTTTCGTGAAAATATAGGCCGCCATAAGGTATGTTAGAAAATTTTTAACTAGGCTTGTTAACCGTTTAAGTATGGTTCCCAAATAGATTGTGTAGTGTCATTTGTATTTAAGATATGGATATTATCTTAATTCTTTCATAGTCAAACCATCATTGAATGAAATTTTTAGTGACAGGAATAAATTATTTTTATAATGGATAATAATAAAAAATATTCAAAAATTGATAGTAGCTGACATTTTTGGCTTTGATTAAATAGGAATTTTGCCGGGACTGGGAAAAGAATAGAGTTGTGACAGTAGAAAATTGATTATTTTTCTTATTGTCTATATGTTATAATAAAAATTATGAGCATTGGTACAGTGATGAAAATTGGTGCATTTACCTTAAATAAAAATTGCAATCACCACCAAGTTCCAAACACTGATTTAATTACTTTATTTACTAAAAGTATAGAAAAAATAAATATTTCCTGTACATAACAAGTATTTTTACTTGCAACATTACAAACTTGTTGGTTAGATTAGGAACAATCAGTGCTACTATGCAAATATATCTTCCCTTGCAGGCGACTCTTAATTTGCATTTCTTTTCTGCTTCAAGTTGTTGCCTGTTTGATACCTCGATTATGTACATGATCTAAATTTTTAATATTATGCATATTACAGTCTACAGCATCTTTAACCACATGCTCAGTAGCTCCAGAATAATCAAAAAATTTGCATGAGCATCATTTTTGGTTATTTTTTTAAACTGAGTGCTGGATGCTACAAATAAAATTTCTTTGAATGATGTTAGTATTATCTTGGTTTGATTTTATGTTTTGGTTAGGACTTGCCTCTGTTGCTACTTCTATGATTTCCTTTACCCATTCCTCTTGAACTGCCACTATACTTAATTTCATATAAGTTGGCCACATTCTGACAGTCAGCGAGTGGCAACTTGAAGTATTTGAAACAAACAAAATCCTGTATCAGCTGATGCACGAACGAACAAAAGTTAATATTACATTGGCTATTCTGAGTGCACTGCCGACACACACTAGACCAGCCGAAAATACGCGATAAGAAAGAGTTCCTGGGTTAATTAATACATTTTATTTTACGTGGTCATAAAACAGTGGTTTTTAATGTTAGGAAATAAACTTTGTGCTAAAGTAGAAATGTATAGGTGTTCAAAATTAAAGGCACATTAAAATGATCCGTATTCAAATGAAACACAATTTAAAAACCTTTTTTCACATCTTAATCGCCCCTCTCCAACCCCGCTTTCATTACGTGCTTGATATTAATTCCAAAAGCATACAGAAATATTGCATACTATTGTTGAATTATTTTTTCAAATAATTTGACAGAATATTTTTCAAATTCATGTCGTTCCGAACCGGTAATAGAAGAACAGTCAACTTTAAAAAGACACAATCTATTGAGCAAAATAAGAGGCTCAGACTTCGCTCCGGACAGGATGTGCGCGCTATCTATCAAATTTTTTCTAAAGCATTACCAGCCATAAAAAAAAAGTGTTCCGCGTGTGACACACAAATTTATGAATAGGTACCAATAGTTTTATTTTTCATGATCTCTGCATAATTTTTAAATTAACTTATATTTTGTGTACAGTGATTTTGAGTACTAGTAATTCCTATTCAGCAGGTAATCGTTCGTCTACGTAAATTATACGCCATATTGTTCTCCGAAAATCCATTTCCTTGTTTTCATAGAAAGTTGGACATGCGTGAATAGTTGCAATCGCAGCTACGTATTTCCGAGTAGCAAGTTTGCCTTAAACGTCCCACGAACAGTACATTGACAAGGGGATCGGCTGATAATGACAGCATGAAAATAAACAACATCGTTGCTATGTGGCTGATCAGCTGATGGCGGAAGGATACGTAGTCAGATGTAAACAGTGGCGCTACTTTTGCAGACCTCTCAGAATTTGGCCAACTTACGTGGTATACTATAGTTCTGACTGTACCTTGGAACAGTCTGCTTTCATGTGTCATTGTTCTCCACAGGCATAGCAGTGATATTTAAATTTGCTTTATGAGAATGAACATTCCTTACCATCAGTTCAAAATTGATAGTTCTTGATTTTAACTTCGCATAGAGTAGATGACTTTCCAAATTATAAATTTACCATTGTGATAATGGTTTTGATTGCTGTATTGTTTTTCTCAGGCATCATTGGTAACAAATGACATACCGTATCACTCTCTTTCATGACTGCACCTGTGACTTTTTGTTTGTGAATTAAACTCTTGAATTTAACGAGTGGCCTTGAAGGTCACATTTTAGTGATAAAAGTTTTCTACTGAGATACAACTTGGTAAAATATGCTCTTCTTCTCAAAGATGTTTTGAAGTGATGACATTTTTCTGGTAGATTTTGTATCTTTAATATATTCAAGGTGATGGTTGGTAACATACAGAGTGATTATTGTTTTGTCTTTGGCATCTTTCATTTTAAATTCTTTGAGCTGTTTTCATCCATCTGGTCTTTGCCCACAGAAGTTTAGATTGTATTCTTAAATTGTTTTCCTTCAAGCATGTCTTCAACACAAAACTTCCAGTTGGAAACATTTTCTGCAGTTAACTGTGATAACTGGAACGCTGATGCAGTTGCCATGCTGGATATTTTACCTTGTTCGGCAAATCTGCTGATACACCTACTGAATTTTCCACAATTTCAGTAATACAATACTCAGTATCTGTTCAAAATTTGCCTGTGCCCATCTGCTAATAAAGTATTGGCATTTAGCAAATGGTTATAAAATAAAACGTATGCATTCGTCTTGCCCTTTCATATTTATTTCGCCAACTTTTTTTATTTTCCCACCACAGAGAAATGAGTACTTATACATAGTAACATCAACAACTTTTACTACTTATGTAAGTGGTCTTTCAAATCACAGTGCGCAAATATTATGCATCTAAATTTTATATTTAGTAACATTCATAATGTATCTTTTAAAACTATACTATTCAGTGGTGAATCTTATTTCATTTCAAGTGTTTATTAAACAATAGAAATTGGGGTAATAATAATTCAATGTAGAAATGTAAATAATAAATGTAATATTTTTTTAAAATGTTATACTCTGGTTTTATGAGAACTGTTTTTTTTTATTGAAATTCAGTGATGTTAATTATAATATTCAATATAAGAAGGGAATAACTAAAGGGATAAGAAAATTTTGCAAAAATAAAAGGAATTTGTATCTTAGGGTAAGAGAAACTAACACTCTACACTTAACAGGAATACATATTATAAGAAATACTGTAAAGTTGTAGAAAAAAAAAAGTAATTATGGCCCCTAAAAACCTCCATTATGGTCATGTTAATGATACATCTTTAAATTTGATCAAAGTAGCTAGGAGCATTATAAACAAAGAAACCGGAAATGTAGTCACAAAAATTGATGTAATTGGATTAACAATATCACATTCTGAAATAGTTGCTGATAAGTTAAGTAATTTGTTTGTGTAGGGAGTGCACTCGGGACGAGGAGACATCCTCCTAATGACGGGTTTTCAAGCTGGGACCCGTAGGTGGCCGTCATCCCCGGACATGACATGAAGTGAGATCCTAGGATGGAGCGATGCTGGAATGCAAGGGTGGGGAAACTGGAGCACCCCGAGAAAATCCGCCAGCAAGCGGCATCTTCCAACACAATTCCCACATGTGAAAATCCGGGGGCAGCTCATATTGGATTGGGATTAAAATATAAATCTCAAGATTTTGGAAAACTTTTGTTATTAGTTATTACAAACATAATTGCTACAGTTTCTACTGCTACTAACACTACTATCTTGACAACATAGTCTTATTATTTCTATCCACACAGAGTTTAATTTTTCGGCTAGTTATAATCTTCTTAAGTTTGGCCAAACATTTTTTTAAAACTTTCTTTTGACCTTCTTGGGGGGTAGTATCCATTCCATCTTCTAATTTTCTTACAAATCTTCGTAGTGAAAATCTATAACCAGACACAAAAAATCAAAGCCAGACATGACATACAGGACTAGTTAACAAATTTTTTTAAACTTTTAGGGTTTTAATTATACCTGTATTTTCCCATGTGGGATTGTAATTATTAGGTAATATTTGATTACGGTTACAGATGTAAAACTGATGTAAGAAAATTAAGTTGGATTTCGAAATAACTGCTAAGATATTCTCTATGCCTTGACTAACTTGATTTTTTAATAGTGACTCCGAAAATTAAGTTATGGATGGAAGTACGTAAATCTAAGATAACAAGTATACTTCTTTCTCCCTTAACCAGGTTCCGATGTATGCTCATCAGACATAATCCGCCCAGTCTTTCCTCTCCCATAGAGCTCCTAAACCGGGTCTTACTCTTCGAAGCGTGCTGAAGGACCTTTCTACGGTTGCCATAGTGGATGGAATTGCACTCAAAATTGAGTGTGCTTGCCTCATGGTGGGAAAAAAACATTGGTTTCGTTAAACAATATCATTTGTCCTCAGGTAAATTATTTTCTTGATTTACATGTCTTGTGAGAAAATTCCCATTGTACGACTGTTGGGGTAATTGTAAATCCAGCTTTATCCTAAGAAAAACTATGAGTAGAGTACCTAACCTTTTTGAAGAAATGTCCTAATATCCATTTGATGCTGATAAGGTTGCCTGGAATATGAAATCTATATCTTGACCACAGTACCCCTTTACCACTATTTATTACACTTCTCTCCAACTTGCACAACTGTTTAACACTGATTGATGCGCTGGTCACGTGTATATATAGAAATGGTTTATGCCAGAAAGGTCTGAAATTTTCTTGTGTGACGCTACTTGCTTCCAGAATCCTTTGGCATGCTCAACTGCACTAAGGCGAAATAGTTATGATATTTCGTGGCAGATGACTGTGCCCATTATTTCCTTATTTGTCAATATTCATTTCATTTTTATTCTCATTACGTTTATATATTTAATATTTGAGCTTCTAGGTGGGGCAGTTTCCTTCCCCAGACCCCTCGCTTGATACACCTATAAATTTAAGTGTTATTTAGAGTCAAACAAGTTACAAAAGATACAGCATTATATTGTGTAATGAAACATGATGTTCGTCAAATAATCTATTTTAGGATGCCTTCTTTTTGTTATGATGTACACTATTTGGTCAAAAGTATTCGTACACCCACCTGAAAATGAAGTACAAGTTTGTGCTGCCCTCCATCGGGAACACTGGTAGTCAATACGGTGTTGGCCCACATTTCTATTGATGACATCCTGACTCACAGGCATACTTTCAATCAGGCGGAATGGCAACCCATTTTTCGCGGATTGCCAAATGAGAAGAGGTATCAATGTGGGTCGGTATAGTCTAGCATGAAGTAGGCATCCCAAAACATTCCAGACATTTTCTATCGGTATAAAATCAGGACTCTATGCAGGTCAGTCTATTAGTGTGGGGTTATTGTCGTCAAACCACTCTCTTGCATGTCCTGCGATATAGATAGGTGCCCAGTCATGTTGGAAGACACAATGGTCATCCCAGTAGGCAACACGAAAACAGTTGAAATGTCAATGTAAACTTGTGCCTTGACAGTGCTACGTATAGCAATGAGGGGGCCAAGCCTCCTCCGGGAGAAACATGACCAAACTGCAACTCCACTACCCACTGTACAGGCTGGTAGATGTTCATCAGACATTCGCCATACCCACACCCTACCATAGTATTGCCACATTGTATACTGTGATTCATTGCTCCACACAATGGTTTTCCACTGTTCTATTGTCCAGTTTTGATGCTCCTTACACTATGCGAGGCGGCGTTTGGCATTTGCCTGTGTGATATTTGGCTTATGGGCAGCTGCCCAGCCATGGAGACCAAGTTTCTGCATCTCGTGCCAAACAGTCATGGTGCTTGGAGTAGATCCTGATGCAGGTTCAAATTTCTGTGCGATGGTGGTGATGGATGATTAATAATTACGCTGTACGACCCTCTTCAACATTCAGTGTTCTCTGGTGGCCAACGCTTTTGGGTTGTACACGTTCTTTCGTGCTTCCACTTCACTATAACATCATAAACAGTAGACCTAGGGATGTTAAAGAGGGTGGAAATGTTGTGCGGACTTCTTACACACGTAACACCTGACTATGTGGGAAGTTGGTAAGTTCCTTAGACCATCTCATTCTGCTGTCAAGCACTGTCTGCTGACTACTGCGATCGTTGACCATGTATTCCGCATGGTAGATGGTAGTACTGTCCTACTCTCTATGTTAAACACACGTTTTGCAGGACGTCCGGATACTTTTGATCACGTAGTGTATATAAATGAACTTAAGAAATATGTAGGGAAGAACGGTTGTGCAGTACTACTATTGGCAGATAATATGGGTCTTTTATCCAGTGGTAAATCAATGGAAGACTTAATTCATGTAACTGGTATAGCATCCAGGAGAATGTGTTTGGTTTAAAGCCAATCAATTAACATTAAACATAGAGAAAACAGATTATATCCCATTTTCCTTTAAGAAAAATATGCTCTCAATTACATAATACTCATTCGCAAAAAAATAATTATCGCCCTGAAGATGTCATTGTAGAGGCACGTAAGTGGCTGCAAGCACAGGACATGGTAGTATGTATACAGAAAACATAAAAATATTGTCTCTCAAAGCACGTGTTGCAAGGGAACAATACTTGTATAACACACTTTGTACTGTGTTAGACCACCCGTAGCACGGAAACAGGCTGTGATATGGTCAGGCATGGAGACATACAGATGTCAGATGTTCTCCTGACGAAGATACTGCCACAACTGGTGCAACTGACCTCCCAAATCAGCCGTAGTTGCAACCGGCTGAAGTTGCCATCTGATCTGGTTGCAAACGTTCTTGATGGGCGAGAGGTCTGTGGACCTTGCTGGTTGAGGATGTATGTTGACATCACAAAGGCAGGTCAGAGATTTCTGAGCTGTGTGAGGCTAAGCATTGTCTTGATATTGTGGAAAATGAGGTTGTCAAGCACATCGAGAAGGGAAGCACATATGGTCGCAGAATTTTCTCGACATATCGCCACATCATCAATCAACGCTAGTGGGGTGCGGGAATCATAGGAAATGGCACACCATGACACTACCTCTAGTTCGGGTGGTGTGCCGTTTAGAATGAAGCGTGGATCACGGCGCTGGCCAGGACGTCTTCAGACTTGACTATCCAGACAGAACTGTTATTCATTGCTGAACACCACTAGTTGCCAATCTGCTAGCTACCATGCTGCCCATTCCCAGCAGGTCACGTGCTCGGTGATGCTTAGGTCGTAATGGTGGACATAAGGCATGCCGTGACGACAGACCCTACTCTGCTAGCTGCCTAGATATGGTATTGGTGGACACAGGCATCCCCAACTGCCATGACATATCCCTGGTTGGTGAACATCGATGCCCATGGAGTACTTACAGCCTGTCGCATGATACAGGGGCGGATCCAGATATTGGTTACAGGGGATTGGGGGGGGGGCACCCTTTCTAAGTCAGACTTTAGTTGTTTTTAATGTTCATGTGTAGTAGATACATGCATGTGTACACATGTGTTATATATATATATAAACACATGCTTGCTGTTTTGGGTGAACCATTTACGAAAAGAAAGATACGTTAATGCAGAAAAGTTAATTGAATTATAAAATAAAGTGACAATATCTATGGAGACATATTTTACTAATTGCTCTCTAAAATTTTACACATATATTTGTTTTCTTATGAATAATGAAATACAACATAAAGACTCTTGCATGTTATGCACCCTGTTTTTGATGAACAGTGTACGGATAAAAAATAAAATAAATGCAATGAAGTTAAATCATAATTGGACAGCATGCAATAATGAATGCATGTGTTTCTTTAAGAAAAATTACAGAAACTGCAATACAATAATAATTTGGCGCTTCTTATGCTTACTGCTTCAGATAAAAATGTTATGCACAAATGTAAATTTATAAAACTGATTAGAATAATAATAATAATGAATCAGTGACTAAATTTACGGCAAGAATTCCCTTTTGACAATGCAGTTTATTTTCTGGTTGAATCACAAACTAATCCTACTAATATTATAAATGCAAAAGTGTGTTTTTTTTTTTTTTTTGTTATTGCACAGCTCCATAACGGCTGAACGGATTTTGATGAAATTTGGTATGTAATCCCTGGAATAGGACATAGGATACTTTTTATCCCGATAAATTGTATGGGTACTGTGGAATAACAACGAAACCTAATTCTGCAACGACTGGGAACTTGACCGAACTCAGATCCATAATGGCTGAACGGATTTTGATGAAACTTGGTATGTAGGTCCTATGGTAATTTTTATGCCAGAAAATTGTACGGTTCCTGTGGAATAACAACAAAACGTAATTCTGCAATGGCTGGGAACGTGACAGATATTATTTTCCTTTGGTGTGAGAGTTTATCAGGCTGCCCAAGGACCTCTGAAATGGCTTAACGACTGCTATCAATCGATAACAACCAGGACCAAATATTTAACGTGCCTTCCGAAGCCTGGAAGCGCTCGGATGTTATGCCACTAA
Source organism: Clitarchus hookeri (assembly GCA_002778355.1). Lineage (NCBI taxonomy): Eukaryota > Metazoa > Arthropoda > Insecta > Phasmatodea > Phasmatidae > Clitarchus > Clitarchus hookeri. The sequence continues at coordinate 92,270 of NQII01004473.1, forward strand.
ATGGTCACCCATCCAAATGTGTGCCGCTGGGAACATTGCTTAACTTTGGTGATCAATTAAGATCCCTCAGCCAAGCGCAAAAAGTAGTACCTAGGTGCACTTATTTCTAAAGCTACAACTTGATGAAACTCACATTTTGATTTTCATGCATCGACGCTGGAAAACGGAAATGTGGTAACTACACGATAGTTGCACAGATACACTCCAAAAGCAATACTCTACTTCTTGGCTATCTGGTAAATAATATTTCCTTCCTTTTGGGTTGCCGTAATCAGTTAAAAACCTAGGCCAACATAGTATAGTTTTGTTTCACATAAAATGAATTGTCTTTTTCCAATTTATTTATTAGTGCATCACTGTAAAACTCAATTGTATCAGGGCGAAGTCGGGCCGGTTCGCTAGTAAACATTATCTTCAATTTAACAACCCACCTAGCTCTACATTCCTGGTTTGGAAACTAAAAATATTTTATATTTGTCCCTTTATATTTCTGCACACTTCTGCAGTGTCACAATTGTGTCATGAGTTACAAAGTGGCTATTTGTTCAGCTCAGTACAAACTTCATCAACAGAAACAAAGCAATACTAACCTGGGGTCTGAAGATTTTCAAACGTTCTCAGTCACAAGCTAGGGTAAAGAAGGAAAAAGGAATAGGCTACTCGCAAGGTTTCATCTTGTATACCCCAACCCTGAAAGTACCATTGTACAGGAAGAACACGAACCCAAAGAAAAACTTCTATATAACTGCAAATATTTTACTGGGAACTAGGGACACACTTGCTGTTGTGCTGGGGTGTGTGTAGGGTTGGATATATCAGTCACTCTCATCGACAGTTGTTTCACTGCTCAAATCATTGTTCAAGGTCAATAGCAAAAATTTATTATATGGTGCTTTAACAGTAACAGGTGGACTCTGGTCAATTTTTGAGGCAAAGTATAGCCCTCGGTTTGTATACTGAATAGTGCAAAAACTTAAATGCAAGCAGTTAATTATAGTTTAAGATGGAACTGTTTCTAAGTTTTGTAAATTAATTGCAGTGGACAAAGTACATTGAGATTTTGTAACTCTAAAGTGTATTCACTATTTAAAAATAACTTGCTTTAGCTTATTATTATACTCCTTCTATACACTACACACAAACATGAGTACTTATTCAACGACAGCATTTGTTTTCAAGTACATGTAACACCTGACTTGCACTTGTCCGAGGAGAAGCTTAGCGAGAGGGATGTACACGGGGTGGAGGAGGGCTTGTACCTTCGCGACTGCCTGGTCATTTGTGGAAAGCAAAATCTCTTGGTACCAGTGACATCACAAATATCTAATAACCCTTATCATTCTGCATTTCCACTCCTGGCATCGACAGAAAATATCTGGAATGTGGTGATTCTATCTGCCGTAAATAATTCCTGTCAGTTAAGAGTAATGCATTTATAAATACCAAAAGAGAAAATATTTTTAAAAAGACAGGGCCAGGTAGGTCATCCCTCTGGATCCGCCCCCGGCACGATAAAACTATCCTCCCTGCTGGTGGTCCGCCGGGGTTGGCCCGAGCCTTTTTGAAGGGTTTGCGTACCCTTATGTTCCCCCTGCATCCATCTGGACAAAGGTTTGTCGAACGTGCTGTGGGGGTATGTGCATGTAAACTGAACTTGGCTATGTGGCTCGCACTGCTACTGAAACTGTATTTGGTGTCTTGCAGCTATGACTGTATGCCCGCTAGTAGCACATCTGCACAAGCAAACCTCATTAAATGCAAATGGGACACATGTTGAGCTATGACAATATAATGTGGCAACCTTCATTGTACACTTGCGTGGTTTGTTCATGATGCAGCCATTTGGAGTAACTGCACCAATTCAGTTTAACTTTGCACCACACATTTTCATTTAAAATTAAGAATCTGAAGACCTCGTCTTAACAGTTTTATTTGAAAATAACACAGTAATATGTGCAGAATCTTTACAACTTAATTTGACATTATTTTAGGTAGTTGGTTGAAAGTTGCTCCTGCTAATGCAAAGTTATCCAAAAATAATACAATGAATTTTTTTTTACAAATGAGTGTATTTTAACAGAAAATATTGGAATTCAAGTAGTTACAATTACATTTTTAGGTATGTTGATGAATTATTAAGTTCTTAACATGTAGCGCAGATTTGACCAAAACTTAGTGTTGCATGTTTCACTTTAAGAAGAGTTACTAATTTATTAAACTACACATCATTAAAATCAGTTTATTACTCACACTTCCATTCTGTTTTGTCATTTTGTATAATTTTCTGGGGAAATTGTATAGATAGTATTAAAATGTTCAAATTGCAGAAGACTGCTTTGAGAATAACAGAAGGTAAAGGTGCACGCTACTCGTGTAGGAAATTGTTTTCAAAACATAAAATATTAACCTTTAATTGTTAATATATGGTCTATTCACAGTTTCTTCACACTTTTTGAACCAAGCCTATGAAAAATCACCCCAGGTATCATGTGTTTTGTTCTGTTCTAAATATGCCATGCATCACTAATGTGTTATACCTCTGTGAACATGAAAGTACATTATTTTTGGTTGAATTGAACTTTTATTTATATTTTATCTATGAATTGTATTTCATACATAATTAATAAGAGTAAAACTAGAGAGAAAATATACATATTGGTAATGCCTAGTAAGAAATAGTTCTCATGCAAAATATTATTGATAAATGCGGTGTGCTGGCCCTTTGTTGTGATTTTCTAGACCTAGTTAAGTTTTGTTTGCATGAGGCAGAGGAATATCATGGAAATAGAACTTAGCAGGGCTTCAGAAAAGTTGGAAGTAATTGTGAATGGAGTATAAGTACTCTCTTATGTGTTTTATATGTGATGATCCTGATACTTAATTTTTAATTATGAAATCCACCAATATGATACGAGGTCATTAAACAAACTTCATTTGCCATCAGCTCAATTAAAAGTCTTTCATAAAGGGGTCCTGTTTACAGCAGCTCGTATTTTTAATAAGCTACCTGGCAATATTAGGAGTTTATATGGTTAAAATAAAACAGTATTTAAAAAAGAAGTAGAATAATATTTTATTACTAAAGCTTATTAAGTTATAATGTATAAGAATTCATGGACTAGCATTATATTTCAGTATGATATGATAAGATAAGAAGATTGTATTAGATTCTATTGTTTATATAATTTGTGCTGTTGCATGTTTATGTTTTAAGTAGATTTGAATAAAGTTGTGATGTAGCTCACAGATAGAAAGATTTATTTACGTACCAAAGTTTAGATTGTACCCCACCATTATTAACTGCAGCATTGAAAGTGAAATATCTCTTCAATACTGGTGCTAATTGCCAAGTCAGTTTATTAGAAGTTTTTTCCTCCGTTCATATAGAGTACTCTATACTCATTGCAAGTATTTACCTTATAAACCTAACCCTACCTTGATTTCAATTTGCATTATATTACTACATTTATCATTACATTATCATGGTGGATTTGCATTATAAATTTTATTTATTTCAGTGTTTAGCTTATTTGATGAATATGTGTTGACATTTAGTAAATGTGGTGACACTGTTTGGCACTTTCCACGCATTTGCGAATCTTGAACAGCCAATAAGTTATATCCACACAGTACTAAGTTATCTTAGTTTATTGACAAGGAAAAATTATATTGTGTGGGTGTAAGCTCAAGTTTGAAAATCAAGTGATGTCTTTCAATTGTAATTGACAATGAAGCACTGGTGACATCACCAGTGATGGCGTGTTCGGTGTCAAAGTAGGCTGTAGAGGGCAACAACATAATTGCTACATTCATCAGGTTTCATTCCACAACATTTCAACTGCAGGCTGGATAGAGATTGGAGTGTGTTTTTCCACCTTGACATGCACAATGTGGTAGTGGCTTACCTGCCAGTCCAACTATTTCTCTTTCACATTATCTCAGCCACTGGTGGGCAGAATCAGGCTGTGCCAATATTCCCTCACTGGATGTAGCCATGCTTGGTCGCCAAGAATCAACAACATTATTTCAAACTACTGAGTACTAGTGGCCTCAATGCTATTCTCAAATTGGCAGGGGGGGAGGGGAGAATCTGTTGCCATTGAGGCTGCTCACACCTTGAGAGTACTAAGAGGCAGGGCCATCGACACCCCCTAAGGACCTGAGGGCAAATACTTGTGTTGGGCCACTTTTACTACTTCAATCTTCTACGCTCTGAAAAAAAAGATACTCAAAGACTGTGCACTTTAAGGTATTTCTGTACATTATGTGAATAGAAAAATTAGTACATAGTTCACCTTTTAATGATGATTTTAAGAAAATTACTCTGTTAGTTTCTCCTCTCCCAATTCCCATCCAGTTATGCACCATAATTTTTTACAATAAACATTGAACATACACTATGTAATCAAAAGTATCCAGACACCCACCTGAAAATGAAGTACATGTTTGGGCCACCCTTCACCAAGAATGCTGGCAGCCAATACAGCATTGGCTCACCCTTAGCATTCATGACAGCCTGCACTCTCGCAGGCATACTTTCAATCTGGGGAATGGCAGCCCATTCCTCACAGAGCGCCAGAATGAGAAGAGGTATCATTGTAGATCAGTATGGTCTAGCACAAAGTTGGTGTTCTCCGAGCTGTTCTATCCGATTCAAATTAGGACTCTGAGCAGGCCAGTCCATTATTGGTACGTTGTGTTCAGACCACTCTCTCATGCCCTGCAGTATGGATGGGTGCTTGGTCATGTTGAAAGACACGATGGTCATCCCTGAACTGGTCTCAGAATGGTAGATGACATGAAAGCAGGTAGTGTCAACTTAACCTTGTGCCTTGATAGTGCTACATACAGCAACAAGGGAGCCAAGCCCCCTTCAGGAGAAATATGACTACACTGTAACCCCACCACCCCTAAATTTCACAGTTGGCACTATACATGTTGGTAGATGTCGTTCACCAGGCATTCCCACACCCTACCATCGGATCGCCACATTGTATAACGTGATTCGTCACTTCATCTCTGGGGAAGCTTGGTGGATGGTAGGTGAAGTGACCATGACAATCTCAAGTACATGACTACAGTGTGAAGTGGTGCAATTGTAACATGTCCCATAACTGGTGGCAGTTTTGGTTGTAGTCGCAGCAGCTTGCATATTCATGTAAGGAACCCGAACTGACTGATGTCCAAAGACTGGCTTGTTATTGTATCCCCTACCTAATTACTGAACACATCCAGTTCCATTCAGCTGGAAAACACGTTGACCAGAAGCAACTGTGAAGTGAAGTCAACCAGGCCAGTTATGCTACAAGAATCCACGGTTGTACTTCTACAATGTCAGAAAAATCTACTTTTGCTTTCTGAAATTTATGAGTTCTACAGTTAAAGCTATGTACATATAAAGTTTCTAAAAGTTAGTGTAGGAAATTTTCTATAATCATCTTATTACCAGTACTGCGCAGTATAACACCACATAATATATGGAACTGAGTGTGTATGTCAGCTGAGAATAGCAATTGTGTGATTGCTATGGTGTATACACTTTTTGCCACAAAAATTACAGCCCCCCAGAACTAATTATCCTCAAGAGGCAGAAATTGTTGTACCCCACCAGGTTAAATTAGAGCTGATTTAAGTTTGACTGTGTTGCTGTGCACAACTGCCACTAGAGTGCTAACACCACTACAACCCGGGTAATATGAACTGTTGTAGAATGAAGCTGTGTGCACTAGTATTTGTAAAGGTTGTATCACTGACTATAGGAGAGAGGGTGATCATTCCTTTTGATTACCTGCCACATCGACCGGTTGAAACCAAACTCTGCGATAATTTTAGGAGCAGTGGTTATATGAGGGAACACACACGTGTCAGGAAGGCTCAACGTGACCCAAAATGACTACAGTGGAGAGGAACTTAAAATTTTCCAACACGCTCTAACTTGACAGTGTCTTGTTTCCACCATCCAGAGACATATAACGCAGGGAAAGGCAGGGAATTTTCACGTGGGTCAGAAAACGGCCGCCCTACAAAAGTTGTTAGTTGTGTGCATGGTTATAAGCATATGCAAGTTAAAATTTCAATTTTTAATTTTGTGAACTGGCAATAATACATTTTTGCCAAGTCATATAGGATCTATATGTACAAAATAAATAATGTTTGTGTGAAGTTGATAATGTATGTCGCGAGAAATATATATGGGCTGAATAAAATATTGGCCCTGCTTGCTTTGTCTGTTGCAGTGTAATTTATTTCTGTTTCACTGATAACATTTTGTTCTGATATTGGAAGGTTTCGGCCCTGAAAATAGATCAGGGAAAATGGTGAGATCCTGCTTGGAAAACAGGGAAATGTCAGGGATTTCCAAAATGGAATTTCAGTTTTCCATCTGCACTATAGTGAGGCAACTTATAGAAGACTTGTCAAATTCAGGTTTTGCGTGGACACGGATGACAACCACACTCAAGTGTGGAGGGACACGGGGCAGCAACAGCACGGAAATGCAGACTCAATCATGGAGTGATATACCGTCAGAACTGATGGGGTCATGATGTGGCATTCTTATTCTTCCTTAGAAATGACTAGGGGAACACACGTGGCTCAATAGTTCGATCATGAGATTCTGCAACTTTGTGTGCTTCTCTTAATGGCCTTACTCTAATTATATAATTTTTCTAATACCTTTGCCAAGTTTCATTTTATTAATGGGTGCAGCAATTTTTATGGCAGTAAGTGTGAATTAGCATGTTGAATCATTTTTGAAATGTCACCAAACTTTTCATGGGTAACCAATTAATAAAAATTTTAAGAAAAAATTTTTTTCAAGTGATTTACTGATGTAAACGATGGCTTTTTGTAAGTGTCTCAGAAAAATGAAACCATAGTTTTTGGCTGTCCAGTAAGTGGCTTGCTGGCCATATGCGCTCCCCAGCAGTTTTATAATTCTGTGGCCTGAATGTCAAAAACAAGAAAAATAAATACCTGATGTCAGAATGAGCATGTACATGCATTGGAATTGTTTTCTTATCAGTTATATCAGACTCTTCTCCGTTGCACTTTCTGCGAGTGGCAATATCAATAACAAACACTGATGTTAACACTCCTCTACCAATAAATGATCCAGTTTCATTACACTCTTTTACTCTTCTTTGGAATTGTAGGTAAAGTATCAGTTTTTGAGTTTGTTGCCTGACACTGTTGAGTTTCACCATTTTCATTTTATTTGTTTGCAATCTAATCCGTGTTTGATTTCTGGATGCCACTCTATACCTGACAGAATCATAGGTTACATATTTTGTATAAAATTATAAGTCTGTTTTAATCAGGTAATGTCAATAGTTCATGAACTGTAATCAATTTTACTAAATGTTTTGCCATCCACTGCTGTGCGTGTGCAAGTGCACGCATGTATACAGTGCAAGCCCTGCAAGTGTAGCTTTAATGGAGTTGGGAGTATAGCAGCATGTCAAGTATCGTGTGCCCATAGAAACGTCTGGTGCAGCAGCTACGGAAGGAATTGGAAGCCAACTCGACCAATTGCACGCTGAGCTCCGACCCTGTGCATCCTCTCGAGGAACCAAGCCCCTTGCCGCCTCAGGAGCCACCTGCCACGGACTGCAGGCATCCCACTCCTGACAGGCAAGTTGACAACAAGTGGTTTGTGTCAGTATGTATTTATTTCTGCTCGACATTGTCATCGTTGTAAGCTGCTGTTCTGCCTGGATAATGCATTTTCTTTCCTGATGCTCTCTGATGTCTTTAGTCTTCACTTCTGTCTTCCAGAACTGGTTTGGCCATCGTCATAACAGTGCTAGCATCAGGCTTTTAGTAGCAAATAATGTGAATGTTCTAATTTTGAGTTACACTAATTGCTGGCACTAGGTGTTACATCAATTTCAAAATTTCAAAGTGCTTGCTGTTACCCTCTTACTTACTGTCAAAATTAAGTAAATTAATACATCCACCATTTGTGTATTTGGACACTAAGACATATTATAATCAAATTATAGCTTAAAAGTAGTAAATACTGACTTTGTAACTGTGTACTCATTCATAAGAAATTATTACAATATTGTGCCCAGGTAAATCCAAAGTGACCACAGAAATTATTGAACCCAAACTCTGCTAGCTGGCCCTGATGTGTAATGTAGCAATCTGAGAATAGTGGTGGTTTTATAAGGTGATGTGTGACATATTGTGTAGAATTAAAGTAATCAAATTGTCAACTTGGAAAATATATGGTACAAAACTCTTAAGTCCCAAATAAAGCAAAGTGTGATTTTATGTTTTAATACATGATGCTAGAAAAAATTGAAAACTGTTGTTGTATGTTTAGAAAATGAAATTATTGGCTTTGGTTTTTATAAAATATAAATGAGTAGAAAAATATTCTTTGTATATTAGTAAAAATTCCAAATTGATAAAAAATTTATGTCACTAGAAAAGTATTAAATTCAAATATATAGTTGTTTCTGGCTTAGTTACTTGAAATGGTGAAAACTTATTTTGGTTGGCTCAAATCCAAATGTAGCAAATTGAACAAATTAATTTTTAGTTCAGAATAAAAATGTGCTTAAAATATTTTTAACAGTTCTGTATACAATTTCCTGAAATGCAGTTAAAGGTTGTTCATGATAAAGTGGGCACTTTTGGTTGGAAGCCCTGCTAAATTTCTACTTTCAGCCCCATTGACTGCGTATCTTTCCATGTACCTATCAAAATTAACACTGCCATGTGACTTTCAGCTGGCTCATATGCTCACAGTAATATGTACATATTGTAATTAACACTATAAACACATACATGTTAATTTCAGCAAATAATAATGGTATGTGAATATTGATTGATATAATTTTCTGTGTACACATAAATTAACGCTTTTAACTATGGTCAACACTTCCGAAGTTATTTAAGTCGTCAAAAGAATAACAGAAGATTTAAACATTCATTTTTCCCGTTATAAAAAAATTAAGACACTGTTTCAAACGTTCACCTTTAAAAAGTGTTACAGCTGAACATTTACCCATTAAAGAAAGGCACACTTTTAGATAATACTGTGGTTTTACTACTTTATACAGAAGATAACGTGCCGTAAACAGTCGTTGAAAGACCTAAGAATTATGTTTAACAGCTTTTACGGGTAAAAATAATATTGCATAAATACCTCACAAATTAATATTTTAATACAAGATAATGCAAAAGCAAATAGCAGGGATGTTGCTATTACATTTAAAGTACAGACCGTAATGAAAACAATTGTTATGAAACTCAATGGCTGAACATAATTGATTAAAATTTTTACAGCATTCTTCCTTGGGAGTATTTGTCATTGGTGATGTTTTGTGAAAATTCGTCCAGTCACGCGAAATTTAAAGGACATAGCACTAACGTTTGCTAGCTTTGCTTATGGAAAAAATCACTTTTCGCTTATAAAATTGAAATGTGTACACAGATACAAAATACCTAGCCGATGACAATGCATTTTGTGAAACTGCATTCACACGTTTAATTTTGCCCCAAATTACTTAACTTTAAGGATAGTTGTGGAAATTAGTACTTACTGTTTGATATATTGGCTAATACAAATTAAACTGTTCAGACAGATGTTATATAATACTATCTTAATGTATTTCTAACACTCAAGGAATGTTTCAGATGTACAATAAAACATTTACATGCTGTTATTGCTTCAAAATGAGTGACATCTTTCTGAGATATTAACTCTATGATCGTAAGTTAGGTATCGCCTAAAATTAAATAACACACTCACATTTATTTAAGCTTTCATAATTGCAACACATTTCGCAAGTATAATAAAATACACTCATACAAAGTTTCTTCAAGTCTATTCTAGGTTTAAAATTTATACGGACTTCAATTGCATGACACAGCACTTTTTCCAGGTCGACATGTGAAATTCCAAGAATTTTTGGAACAATAATCTACATGGAAATGCAGCAGAAATCGGTAACAAACTATGCCACTTCACTCTGAATATATATATAAAACATTTTATGTATTACATAAACAAATACTTTACTTCAAAAGATACAAACAAACATTTTAAATCACATTGATCGTAGACTGCTGTTTTGTTGATAACACAGGAAAAAAACCAAAACAATGAACCAGTTAACGTGAACGTTGCATCAACCAGGTGATGTGAAATAATTAGCAACATATATGTGTTAGAGTCAATCCACCTTTTATTCTTATTTGCATTCAGCAAAAAGAAACTGAATTGCAGGTGACAACAATTTTTAACTTTACGACTGGTAGGACGTTAAAACTCATGGAACTACTTCTTGTAGTTCACTGCCAACTTAACTGAGAGTATCGCTGTCATTGCCGATGTTAAAATATATATGCAGTTACATGCAGTGATTTTTTCATAGGTTGATTTCAAAAGTGCTCTGTTTATCGTGAACCACCTAGTGGTAATGCCAGTTCCTTACATTTAATGGAAAGTGACATATTTATATATTTCAGATGAGGCAACTTTGCTGCTTCGCTTGGAGTGATAACAAATTAGAGCAAATAATTCCACAATTGCCATTTTGGTAGTTGCCTAATTTCTCCTGAATTATGATAAGTGATATGATCATGGCAAAATTGTTGTGGTGTATGAAAATTTGCTAATTAGTCAAACCTCGATTTTACAGACACTCATGGTTCCCCAAAATTTGTCCATACGACTGAATTGTCTGTATGAACCAATACAGCAGAATTTTGACAAGTAACCCTCTTCCCCCATTTAAAATTACATCCAAACAGCATATATTGAACTTGAATACATGTTAAGACATCTCGCATGGAAAAATTGCATTTTTTTGATGAAATGTAAATTTATATATTAGGGTAATGTATTGTGAGTAAACTGATATCCCAAGTAAAGCAAGAGCTGTTGGCTGATTGCTTGATTAAAAAAGAAGCCGGCGCATGTTTGTGTGTCTCATTTTATGTAGTTGAATGTCTTACTATAAATAAAGAGAGGGTGCGATGCAACCTACAGACATTTCTGTTATACACTTTTGAAGTTTTGCGACTTCAGTTAAGGATACACATTATTTCCACATTAGTCTAATAATATTGCTTTACTAAATTCTTTTTTAGAATAGAAATGGCAAATGCTGTTAATTCAAAAAAGAAATGTAGACACTAGTGTTTGGTGTATCACCAGTATGGATTTATACTTTGTTATCGGCATCAGGTGATGATGAGTTAATTGGAGGCATGGTAAAATTTGTAATCCCAGGGCGCCAGGCCGTGATTTGATTTTGCGCACGGCCACGTGGTGAGCACAAACTCTTACCAGGGTCGTGATGTTGCCATGTGGCTAATCGACACCAATAACTCGCACGTATTCTTCTCCGTTCTTGGCCACACAGCACGCTAAACACATGTACAGGGGTGGCAAGGTCTCTTAAGCGTAAGAATTAAGGGGGACCACGGGCATGTAAAACCAAAGTCATCCAGCATTCAATACACTGTAAAAACACTGCAAAATGTGTGTGGCACTGTATAAATACAATTACAATGAAAAAAACCAGTACAAAAGTGCTGAGGGGCAAACTAAATTACATAAAGCCTTGTCTGAAGCAGCCCGAGGTACACACTCATTACATGTGTGATAAGCCCTAAGGAAGCATAATTATTTACTGTTGTGCCCACGTGTGACGGAAGGGCGCAGCTGGCTGTGGGGGTAAATGAAAAGGTTTTAGAGAGATTTACGTAACAGCAGAATTACCAAATGAATGACAAAAAAGTTGACTCCCTCCCCTCCTTCACATCCCCGCAGGGCATGCGGCACGCACCCGTCCGGCTTGAGCTCCGAGAAGAAACTGAACATTGGTCTTCTGAAGCAGGGACATGGACCCGCACCGGAAATGGTGGCTTCGCACAAAGCACGTGCAAAGAATGGAGTGTGATCAAAATGGAAGGAACTCAATATTAACACTAGTTTACAAAAATGTGCACAGGAGTGCATGAGCAAAGCAAATACATAGGCATCCTTACTTATTGACATAAATCCTATTCACTATTCTCTTGGTCTTCTGGCCTATTTGCAGTGCACACTACACGACCCTGCACCTTGTACATGCATGGCCGAGGAACGAGGTTGGAAGTCCACCTGCACCAGCAAACTTGCTTGTTATGTGTAGGGACAGGAAAATTTCTGTGTTTTGAACAACTTATGATAATTTTGTTGTTTTCGAAAGAACATATAATACTTAATGGAAAAATTATAAATCGACGAAACGAAGACTTAATTTTGCTGTAGATGAATATTGATGACTCATTTAGTAAACAGTCCATGTAATTATCAAAAAAAACCAATAAAATCTGATTAAAAAATATCCCACTACATACAGATTTAAAAGTTTTTGATTCACAGGAAACCCCACTAAAACTGACACTATGTTCATACTGTCTTTACTGTAAATTGCAGTTCTTTGTACCCTAGAAGCAGCAAATTTTCATCAAGTCGTGAAAATAAAAATATTGTTACGTAGGATGCCTGTGGGGCGTATCCGTGTTCGTGAAGGATGGAGGTCTTAATAAAAATAAAAGAACTAAATTCAATAATTATATTTATTCTCAATGATACAAACAGTCAAACATATTGTATCTACTATTCTGAGCATCCTATTAACTTTTATTATTCTTATTGAGCACTTTTTTTTAATTACTATCTCCATTTCAAATAAAGTCTTTATCACACTCTTGCAAATATTCCTTTAACTGCTCCAATTATTTCCACAATTTTAGTTAAAACTGTCTATTTCCATCGTCCCGAATGTCTTTTCACTCACGCATCCAGTCCACAGTCCCGCAGATCAGTCCCACTCTTCACTGCACACAAGCTCGCCGACGCACTCTCGCAGATCACTGCTGTCATCCCTCGCTGCTCCGGAATCGCCCATCTGTCGCTTGGAAGGTCACATGAGACTTCAAACTCTTGGCTCTTAATCACTCCCTCCTCAGAGGCCCGCACTTGAAGTAGGTGCCGTCTAGAACATTCTCGGCAATCCAAGTTGTTCTGGGAAAGGTAATGGTGATGATGAGGACTTTCCTGCGTGATAAATGAAGAAATATGAGTTTCTCAGGGTCAGCGAGACGTGAGCTGCGATAAGTTTATTGGCGTGTGCGGCATCCTTTATGATAGGCAGTTTGCTTCATCTACCATTACAAACTTGACCTCCAGCTCTCGGCGCCTTCTCACGCAAAGGAAACACTGGGCAGCGACAATCAACGATATGCTTTTGAGTCTTTTTCCAAACTGTGGTGAAATATTTGTCTGCAGAATTTCGGCTGTGTCTAAAACACTGAGCTCTTTGTAGAGGTTGTGAACTGGATCGGATGACTTTAAAGAAAGTAGCTTAGTTGATGCATATACAGATGCTGTTACTAATGCTGATCTCACTTTAGCTTTACTAACATCTTTCTCATAGCTCTTCAAAGATTCCTTTGTTGCTGCACAAAAACTTAGTTGCAGATAGTTGTAGCGTGTGCTCAATTTTGCGAAGCTTTCTATAAATGAGATGGCTGCATGGAAATGACGATCCTTCTAACCTTGTTATTAGATCAACTAAATCTTTCTTTAACAAAAACAGCTTGGATCTTCATCGTCTGGATCTCAACTCTTAATGTTTGTATTAGGAACTCAATGCCAGAATTTTTGACTGATGCAACATCTTCACTTTTCATGGACTCAATAATGGCAGGGAGATAGTCGGCAATATATGCCACTGACTCATACCAGGATGACGATCATGTCAGGATTGGAATAGGGAAAAGCGGAGTGTTCTTGCCAAAATATTTCTGACCTAGAAACTGCCTGAAGAGATACTTTCCTTTCCTGGTGTTCAGGAATGCCAACTTCACTTTAGTCCTGACAATTGCTTTCCAATCACATTCATTACCAAATTCAGTTTATGTGCCCAACACTGAATGACTACAACATTATGTGTTATTATATTAGCAAGTGTGTCAAAGCACTTCACCATATACCTTGTTGAGTGTGAAAGTAATGCCAAAACATTATCAAAGCTGACATCAAACTTCTTGAGTGTGTCAAGAATGGCCCGAGTACAATTTTTCACATCAGCAGCTTCAATTATCTTAAAAAGTACCACAAATACACAAGAGCCTCGCTTGTCTGTCGTTTCATCACACAACACAGCAACTTATTTTCCCAAGACTTAAGTTCTGATGCTTTCTTCCCTCTCCATTCTGACTGCAGGTAGGTATTTCTCAAGAAGTACTCTAGTGTAAGGAATATCACCTGCTCCTGGAAGAATATAAGAATTGTTGTAGTTGAAAAATAGATAATTACACTTGAAAATAGCATTTAAATTTGATATTGTAGTATTAATACTCCATAACATCAAATTATTTGAACACAATAAAAATATCATGTATAAAAATACTGGGGAGAAAATTTATTCATCATGGCAGTTTTATCAAACAAGGTGACACCTGCACACCAATATGAAAGTCTTAAAAAACTGACAATGATAATAAAAAGAAAAAATCTTTGACGATGCTCAAATGTGGTACATGAGGAGTTGTAAATTTATATTTTAATTTTAGTTATTTATTTTAAACAGAGGAAATTAGCAATTCACACAAATACATATAAATTCCCACCTTATATTAATTTGTTCATGAACTGCTTCATGTGTTCACTTTCCAATTTTTCTAGTGGAATGTTGCATTTCAGTTACACATTTACCCAAATATTCCACTTTCTATTTTCTACACTACTTAAGCACGATACTGTAGAAGTTTGCAACTTCAAACTTTCATTCTTTTCGGCTGCTGATGCCAAATACTTTGCAGACTTGAGATGTTTGTCAATTGAATCTTTTTGCTCCCACAAATTTTACAATTGCAGAATTTGCACATCACTGTACTATGGTCTATACAATAAAACCTGTGTTTCTGATATTGATATGCCTGGTTTTGAAAGTATTATTCAGCATTATTGTAATGCACAACACTGACATGAGACATGCAACAGAATTTTCATAGCTTACCGAAGCAGAATATGGCACCCTAGTGATGCAATAATTTGTTCACTTACGTTCATAAACAAAATAACCTTCCTGCGCCCGTAAAATGTAAACATGTGAGGAGCTCGGCCATAAATGCAGTACATGAGAAAATAATTTTGCTGTTGTGCAAGAGAAAGATATCTTTGGTATTTCGCACGCCTGCCATCGCGCCACAATTGCAAATTGATAGATGCCATTTTGTGTAACATGTTATCATGGTTTTGCTTTCTCAAGTCACGTTACCATCTGTGGAATAGCAATCATGCGACGTATATTTGTAAACATTGCAACATTATACAAATTTTCTGTTACAAATGTTTTTTGGGGGAGAAATTACGTCGGAATTTATTACGTTTATACGGAATTATGACTTAACGTGTTCATTAATGTGAATATTTTCATAACACGTCTAAAATCGTAACGTAAAAATTTGTTAAAGTGCAACAAAAATCTGTGGTACTGCATAGGCGTTTTCCGGGACCAAAACAGTTTTTCGTTAATGTGAATTACGATAAACTAAAAATATAGTAATTCTTTTATGCTTCATTTCATGTAAACAACTAAGCTACATTTTTTGGAACCATTTTTTTGCGATTTAGTTGAAAAGTTACTCTTCGCATTTTCATATGAAATTCCCGCAAATTTTCGTAAATTTCGTAATCACAAAAAATTCCTGTTCCCAGTTATCTTCATGAAGCAATCAAACCTTTAGGACTGACTAAACATTTAAATAAGGTGCACCAGATAGGAACTTAAGTTTTTTCTGTCACTTCTTTGACAATATTCAAAAGCGACCAATGCTGTTAAATATGATTCACAATGTTTTTCAACAACAAACAGGTGTTTTTCTCTTTGTACTGTATATAATTTCATTGATAATTACGAGAGGTCTAAAAAATTTCATGATTATGATAAAAAAAAATCTAATTTACAGTGCAATGGAACTGAAAATATTTGTGATAAAACCAAATAAGCAGGAAGAATATTGGGTTAAAATACATTAAAATTCAATTCACTAATATATTCTATGTTAATAGAATTATAAAAACTATTCTCCACCTTCCGTTCATGAAAAACAAGTTGGCTAAAACTGATGATGCTTCGTATGTAAAGAAAATGTTAACCGTGCTGGCCACATCCATAGATTACATGATACACGGTAGATGCAAACACATCGGCACATTTTCCTAATGGACAAATAAACTTGTGCAGCACAGTGTACTAAATTGTTCACTGAAAGTGATGCATCCCCTGCATTTGTTTCTGTGCACGGTGATAAAATTACAAAACTACTCGCAGAATCAACCTACAGAAGAACTTTACTAAAACGACTCGTAACAATTTTCAGAAATAAGGTCATGACATGAGGTCAGTTGCTATAGAGATTTTGGAGCAATTTTCTGCATGGAGTCCATGTTCAATCGTCTCTAGCGTGAAAATGAAACATTTTTATAATTAAATATGAATACATTTTTAAAAGACAGATATCTTCTGAAATGATATAAACATTGAGGGGTGCAAGGTTTTGCCAAGCATTGTAAGTTAATGTTCACTTGTCTCTGGAATAATATTTGCATGGAATATTAATTGATGATTTTTGCATGGAATATTAATTTAATTCAATAGTCAGACGTCTTCCAAATAAAACAACACAGAAGAATATCTGCAATCTCCCTTGTCACCAAACTATTACAAAAATTGTGAGACTGGAGAAGGCTTACTTTACAGCAAGTGAAAATTCAATACTTGACAGCTCTTGTGGAAAAACCACAAAACAATAATACAATAATTTATGCTAATAAACAGATGTCTTCTCAATAGTATGATACCACAGAAAGGCATATGCGACCTCCTTTGTCTCTAATCATTTATAAAACTCTAACATTTGAAACACTTCTTGCCAGGGGAAAATTCAATATTTCAACAAAATATTGATAATATTAATAAACAGATGTCTTCTGTATAAAATGATCCTGTAGATGGGTATCTGCCAAGTGAGAGCATAATGGCAGGACAGTAGTCTCTGGAAACATTTAGCGGCCTGACGGGATGAGGGTGGGCAGAGTCGATAGGTATTGGATAGTCCTGGCTGCCTAGAGAGGTTTTATCTACTTTTAGATATGTCCTACATACAGTACAGTACTTACCAAGAGAAATGCAATGTGCAGTGACCAAAATAAATTGCAAAAAAATTAATTTTTTACCCTATTTCCCTCAAATTTTTTACTCTTTTCACCCAAAATGTTACCATTCCTCTAAAATGTATTGTTGTATAAAGCAGTTGCTATGAATGGGGTCGATATTGAGAGGTTCTATGTTAACTCTGTTTTGCAATTAAATCTGCAGAAGCAAATAGAATTCCTGTAAGAAAAAGATCTGTGCTTTAAAAACAATACAAATTTGTGAAAATGCAACATTATTTTGAACATTTATTGAATTGTAACATGAAATGTGAAAAAACATATTTTTTACATTTTACATGGAAATTCGTGTATTTTTTTTTATTGTTATAATGCTTGCAAAATTTTCAGGTTTCTAGTCATGTACATGACATAATTGAGATGATTCCTCTCAGTAACTAGTCTGTGCAAGGATGCATTGAAAAATGTGGAAGATATACTGTGCAGCATACCAAGGAAAACAGAATTTGTCTTAAAGCTGGATAAGTCAACCTTGTTCGGCATTGAATGTCTGCTTCTCGCTGGTGTGCCTTTTATAAAATATGAGTTTGGCTCAAGAGCTAAAAACCTATTGTAAATGAGAATGAATATTTTGTGTGTTTGAGAATTTCTTCAAAAAAAAGGAAATTCCTCTTGCTAACGTATAATATTTGCTTGAGCAACTGATGGAGTGCCGTTGGTGACTGGCCGCAACCATGGGCTTTTTGCTTACTTGAAAAAGTCGCTGCCAGATACCTTCGCCATTCATTGTGTCATTTATCGTCAACATTTGGTCTCAAATACCCTGGTGGTCACCTACGAAGTTCATTACACATGATTATTACTGCAGTGAATAAAATTAAACACCATGCTCTCAATGACTGACGATTCTGGGAGTTCTGTGCTAAGAATGATGAAGACTTTCAGACTTTGAACATGTGGTGCTTGATACTGTAGTTCATTGGCTATTGGTGAAGGAAACTTTAGTTGAGATGCCGTTACATCTTCGACACTGTAATGGAGTTTTTAAAGACGTGGATGTTTTGCTTAGTTGACGCGTGGCGGGTACATGGGATAGGCATTGCGCTGTTTCCACACCCTGCTATGGTTAGCAAGGGCAGGCAGCTGACAAAGAAACTTCCGGGGAAACACCCTCGGGACAGTCCCGATGCATAAGCACACGTGGCGAAGAACCGAAGTCGACCAGATTGCTCGGGGAAGAACCCCGTGCAACGCGAGAGAAATAGCTGATATGAGGCCCTCTACGAAGGACACCGGGGATGCCCCGACGAGAATTAGTGCAGACCACAGCTCACAGGAATCCCCGAGATGTCCTACCGCACCCTCCCTTCACCCTAGTAGAGGCGCACAAGCCGCTGACGAAACACAAAATCATGCATAATAATGCGCGAGGTACACAGGGGATTTCCCGATTTCTCTCTCTAGAAACTGCTGACAGCTAACTTGAATATAGGGGGACAGGAGTTAAATTCACGAGGCAGCCGGGGCAGGAGGTCAGTTGTTCGGAGTTGTTCAGAGGCAGTTGAATCTGCGCCGTCGGGAGATGCTACCAGCGTCAGTAAGAATCAGTGAGGCAGACATATCTCACGCAGAGAGGCGGCAGTCGAGGCCGGGTTCGGATCCCGGCAGAGTCATTTGTAGTGAGCCGAGACAGGAGTTGTTCGGCGGCACAGCCGCGAGACGAGTTAGTTGTTCTGCCGAGACGGGAGGCGAAGGAGACATGGGAGCAGGCAGTCATGTGACGGGAACAGTGCCGAAAACTTATGAGTAAATTCCCGGAAACGAGTGGCAGTCCCATACCGAGAGGCGCTATTCCCCACAAAGATGTAGTCGTGTGCCGGATGGCGACGAGGCAAGCAGTCAGTCCGTCAGTCAGTCAGTAAGTCAATTATGACGTCACCGGGGAGAGAATCCAGGAACAGCCGAAACTTAATGTGTAAATTTCCGAGACAAACCAATTAGAAGTGCAGAGAACTTACGAGTTCATTTCCGAAAACGTAATGCTAGGTGCCGAGGTGGGGAAGTCAGTTGTTCACCGTCGGTTGCTCAGCGCGAGGCAGAGAAGGCAGGGATGCGAGCCGGATCGTTGCGGACGTCAACGCAGACGAGGAGACGCGCTCTCTGACGGGGAATTGCCTACAGAGGTCGCAGACACACTCCAAGTCCCCGGGAAACCATCCCGGACTTCCGAGAGAGTCAGTCAAAGCCGCAGGAAGAAGCGAGTTGAGTACAGCTGGCTAACAAGAGCCAGTCCGAGGGCCTGAAAAAGGGCCACCCCACTCACCAGGCCTCCACTACCAACGAAGACAACTCACCAAAAGCCGCAGTCACAGATAAGTAGAAATGTCTCCATCCTAACAACCTTCCCCGACGCATGGCAAACCGCCCACCAGCTCTTCAGGTCTACGACTTGTAGGGGGGCTCAGTCTCGCCAGTGTGTGTAAATACCTATGCTACCTTCCGACAAATAAAATACTGGTGTGTTAACAAACTGAGAACACGAGTATTTGTTTACCCCTAACGCAACAACCACAGGTGCCCTTAGTCTGCATCAAAGTAAATTAACTAAGTACCCTACTAGCCATCAGCCTGTATAACTCAGGTGGCCTAGTAGCGTCATAGTAATGAACTCAAATAAATTGGGCATGACATTGCTTATTTGTCTCAATTATATTTTATGTGACCATTTGAATATATACTGCGTGAAGTTATGTATGGAGTGGTTCAAGGATCTTGTCATGTGGAGATCTCAGATATTGAAAAAGTTGGGTTATTGGGGGAAGAGTCAACCAAGTGGTTAAGAGGCTGTATGACTCGTTATACAGAAATTGTTCGTTTTAGTTTCATAAAAGATTCAGGGTCAATACTGATAATGTTTCATTATAGAAGCATTACCTTTCATGTTTCTGTGCAAATTTTTGTGCCTGCTTGTTAATATGTGTTCCCTGATTGTGATTAAAAGGTGAGAATGAATTAATATATAAAATTTTGTGTTAAGTTAATCTACTATATAAAAATAAGTCGGGTTTTCCTTCCTGACGCTATAACTCCAGAACGCACGAACCGATTTCCACGGTTTTGCATTCGTTGGAAAGGTCTCGGGCTCCGTGAGGTTTATAGCAAAGAAAATTCAGGAA
>NQII01004473.1:114892-151406 GCA_002778355.1 Clitarchus hookeri
CGTTGCGTGTTCACGAGTTGGGAAACCATCCGCTTTGTTTGTGTTAACGTCAGACCAAAAAACAAAAAATGTGGTTTACCAAAGAGCACTTCAATGAAACGTATTTACTTTGGATTCACTTTCATTTACTTAGAGAAGTTCAATTCATTACTGTTGTGAAATGAAATAAAATTTTTCCTTTTCAAATATAAAAAAAATGTTTCTTCATGTTTTAATCACCAAACAAAATGTTGCATAAAACGAAGCCATCTGGTGGCGAAACGGAGTTCGCCGGGTTTGCTAGTTGTTTGATAAATTCATTAATAGTTTATATATATTATGTCCTTAATGGTGGGTAAGGTAATCAGCTAAGCTTCTATTGTCACATTTTTCAATAATTAGAATCAGGATGGCAGGTGACGCTGGCTCTTCAGAAGCTCATGCTTGCATTTCCATCATCATATTTCTTGGAAAACAGTATCAGTGTAGTCAGCTTTCTGTCTCAGCACAGAAATCCAGATTACTAAATGGGGTGAGGTGACTTTAAACCAGAAAAATGGAAAAAATTCTTCATCAAGCCCTTCTAACATATTAAATATGGTACTGTATGTAATTTACCCAATTATTGCACTTCCAAAATGACTATTTCTATTACACTTTGAAAATATACTATTTCTGGGTCAGTTGCTTAATTATGTTGAACTAAATAAACTAAAATATTAAGTACATTATGAATAAATATTTAAATTATTGTTTTGAATTTCATTGCAATTATATTCCTTTATTTTGATGGGATGCAAAAACTGGTATTTCACATACTGAGAATAAGTCTGTAAGACCAAAGGGGTGGTGACTAGGCCTAGCGAGACCCTGGTATTCGGGTACCCAGGTACCTGAGCACTACCCGGTATCTTTGGGTAATACCCGGGTACCCAAGTACAAAGAAGCGGGTACCCGGGTACGGATATCTGAGTACTAATAAGCGGGTACCCGCTCGAATAGAGCCTATTCGCGGGTACCTGTTCCTTGCAATTGTGTAATATTTATTGTGTGATCGAAGAGCACGAATACATACTAGTTACTCGGAAATGTACATTCTACTTTAACAGTTCTATTGTAAAGACAAATAGGTTGTACCGTATGTAATGGCTATCAGTGTATATACTGTAAATTGCATATACAAATGTAAAATAATTTGTTTATATCTATTTCCTAGATTCCATTTCCATAAATGAATTTAAATACTTATATTTTACTCAGACGTTATTCGTTTAGTCATTTATTCACTTCAATGTATGTGGAACTTCAATTAAACTTACAAATACACCGTAAGGCCTGTTTGTAATAAACATAAAGCATAATTGGCGAATAACCATTCAAACCATTGGAGGTGTCTGTTGAACAGTTTCGGTGACATTTCATCGACTATCTCTAAACAATTAAACCCAACTGATGTTACGCATTTGTTTTAACAAACATAACACAGGAAGGAAATGAATGAGATCTCCAATTTAGGGGTTTCGGAAAGCTCGGTTAGCGAGTACAAATACAAGTACATTAATGTTCTCTGGACACAGAGAACTGCATTTAAAAGTAACTATATTGCCTGCAGTCAAAAAGGTTCTCTCTGAACTAGCCGAAGATGCTGGACATCCCAAATATATTTTTGCTAAAAGAGCTAACACGGAGTAGGACTTTTCGCTTATTTTCCACCATTCACGAGGGTCAACATGGTGTCCAACCTAGGTTCATTGAGGTAGTGTTCAAACTGGGAAGTGTCATCCAATCTCTGTTTGGCTGTATCAAATAATGTCTAAATCTGGGTCCTTATCACCTGATTGGTCACTAAGCTGGTCTTCCATTGTACGTGTGGAAAATCAGTTGCCATCTGGCGAACATATTGTCGGATCACAACTGCTGCGGTCTCGTCTTTCGCGTGCATGCCCTTACATCGGGGATAAAGAAATGAAGCAACCTGCTGTAGAATCACTAACTCTGGCATATTTACGTCCATTTGAAACCGAGAAGACAGAAGTGGTTGTCAAGAAGGCCTCTAATCACTGGACGGACAGCAGACAAAGTTTCCCCTACTTCCAGTAGAACAAACATTGGTTACAGCGACCCGAGCGACAATTCACGACACTACTGAGAATGCAGAGGGAGCTGCTGGAATGGGGAAACAACAGAACACGGGATCATAAAACATTACCGGAAATATAAGCAAACACCTTCTCACCAGGTACCCGTACCGACCTAACCGGTACCCTGGTATTTTCTCTATGGGTACCTGGGTACTCAATTACCTGGGTCTTGTCATCAGCCCTAGTGATGACCCAGGAAAGTTTGTGAGCCACTTGAGGCCATGGTGGTGTAGTGGTTAGACTACTCACCTCCCACTGAGGCGAATCAGGTTTGATTCCTGGAAGGGTCGCTCTTGATTTTTCGCATGTGAGAATATTGCCGGACAATGCCGCTGGTCTGTGGGTTTTCTTGGGGATCTCCCATTTCCCCCACCCTTGCATTCCGGCGCTGCTCTATACGCACCTTGTTTAACCCTCATCTGCTCTTAAGACTTCAGTGTTACGAGCCTTTCAATACTCTTCACTCACTCTCGCTCACTCAACCACTCGTTTCACTACTATTATTTTGAAAGTAAAACACGAATTACTCAAATATAGTGGGGCTTAGTGTATTTACACAAGGCAACGGTTTTGTTAATTTTGACATGGGGATTAATAATCCATCTTGTAAATCCAAAATATGCTACCGCTGCATGGAGGTTAGTTCAAAAGATACATTCTGTATAATACCATATAGCATATTTATGAAAATTATAAAAAAAGGAATACTGCAGAAAATTTTCAACCAGATATTACTAAACTACAAAATAACTGTGAATGATTTTCATGAACATTTAATATGCAGTTATGTCCATAGTTGGTCTGGAACTTTGCTAATGAATTAATACAATATTGATTTGGGTGTACTTTAAACTGATTCAATACACATTTCATAATTTCATTAATGCATTGACAGGAAAGTACAATTATAACAGTTTATCGAAAAATTAATTTCTTGCATGAAGTTACATACTATAGGGGGCTTCCTATAGAAAAATAGTGAGTAACATAATTTTCAGTGAATATTAACATAAAATATTTGTGTTGATCATTAATTTCTTGGTTTCTTTATATTTTCACGTAGTTTCTTTTAAAGCCCCAAATAATTGTTTTCATGTTTGTTAACGTAATTTTAATGGTATTTGTGCACCACTCATCGGTTCGTAATGATTCTGTGAAATTATTTAATTTATAATCTAAAATCTTAAATATTGAATTTTAAATAAATTTTTGTGTTTTAAACTTTTATTAATTTTGTATTTTCTGTATGTAAGTTTTTACTGGTTTTGCCAGAAGCAGTTTCTTTTTTTGTGCTGCCATTTAAGGAAGTTTCTGGAAGTCAATGCTTCTGGTGGGACCGTTTGAACTTGATGGATGTGTTACCGCTGGGTTGTTAATTCGTTTTGGATCCCCAGTGCCAACGTAATTTAGTCAGTCAGCCATGGTCCCAGAAATTAAGTTACTCAGCAAAGTACAACCACATACAGAAGAGGGCTTAGTCTCATAGGATTTAATTTCTATTATTGGTTTCCAGTCGCCTTCTGGATGAAGCGCCACTTAACGCCAGGCGTAGTGGAAGATACTGACACCTACCAATAAGTAAGGTGACGCCATTTAGTTTTCTTGTGCGGAAGAGCTTTTGGAACTGATTTCTTTTACATTTTTTGAGCAGTTCTCTATATTTAATACTAGACCAAGCAACATTTTTGGAAATTTTAATTGAATTTTAGGACTTTTAACATGGAACATCATTCAGTGGTCCAAGTGCTGTCGAATGCGGCTAAAGCTGGAGCAATTTCAAAGTGAACCCTGGAAAACTATGTTAATGAAAGTGAAATTGAAACTTCCCGTTTTGACTTCAATGTTTTGAAAAGAGAAAACATGATTTTCAAAATTTGATTGTATTTTTGAAGAAATTTATAACGTCATTAAATTACTGTTTTCAGTTACGTGAGCAATGCGTTTTCCCTCGTGCATTTTTTCTAAACTTTTTTTTAAATTTTAAATTTGTAGCAGAACTTTTTATTTCATTAGTATTATTTTTCTTTTGATTTATAATAAAATGTTGTAATGATGGTGGTACTTCAAAGTAATCTGTCCCCTGGTGCAGCTACACCAACTTTAATAGTATTATCAGTATACTAAAAATTAGTTTCAATTTTCAAGGCAATAACTTTCTAGTAATTTATTTTCCTTTAACCACAAATTTTCAGCATCATCATTATCAATAAATAATTTTATTAAAGTCAATGCAGCAATTATTTAATTGTGTAGCTAGTCACCTTGGCCATCATACTTTCTGTACTGATTGATTTTACAAATGGTAAATTATTTTCAGTGTTTTGTTGGGAACATCACTTGCTCTGTTCTGAGAGCTAGCAGATGGAAGAAACTTTACAGTACAGCACGACTTGGTAAGAAAATGGTAAATTATGGTTCTCTCTCTCAGAATTGAACACGAACCAGAAACACGTAAAAATCCTATTTACTGATCTTGCATCACATTATGTACATTTTATTTCACAGTTATTTTATACAATTTGCCCATTTTCTTACAATACTCAGAGTTTTATAAATTATTTTACTTAGCTGCTGGTGAGACTTGAAATATTTTCCTTATCTGAATAGGGTTTTTTTTTTTGAGAGAGGATAGTTCATATCCCATTGTTAGCACAGACATGAGGGCTGCTCACTGCACCACGTACATACATCTTCTGTTTCTGGAGCTCGTACTTGAACTTGACGCCTCAACGGTCGTAGGAATCTTTTATTAGGAGGTGTCCACAGCTTCCTCGCCTGAGGACGGAGAAGCGGCATTGTGTCAGTGAGGAGATTTGTGGCAGGTGTGCTCTGGGCCTTTGGTCACTAGTAGGTGCTGGATGTAGCAACATAAGTTCAGGTCCTGGATGGGATGAAGTTCTTTGAACAGGGTTTAAGTGTGGCAGGGATGAGTCTGCACACCACCTTGGCAATGGCAGCTGGACAAGTCACCGAGTACTAGGCCTTCGGCAGGATAAGTGGGAGCGGCAAGATCGTGCAGGTACCCTAAGCTGCAAAGCAAGTAATTAGGCATGGCAAAACCAACTTAAAACACATCAAGCAATATAACCAATTTGGCACCGGCAACAGGTAACAACATTAGCGCTTCAGGCAACTCAAGAAAAGTAGGTAATTTATGGCCGCCTGGGCATATATGCTTAAATTTGATGCGTTTTAAATTTGCTTGCAGACCACAAGGCATTGCGGCAGTTAGACTGCATCATTACGTACACACAGTGAGCAGAACATATAAAAATAGTAATCATTACACAAGTGTACACATAATAAACTTAGCTGAGTAAGGCCTTTGGCTCCAAACATGTGGATACAGAATTGGGGGAAAATACACCTTTTAACACTTGCATACATTCACAACCTCGGGGTATATTTGCTTGCCCCATTACACACTGGGGAAGAGGGTACTCTGCTTTTAACACTGTGGAGGTTTTCTTGAAGCACTTTCTCTGTTATGAACTAGTTATCAACTTGGGTTAACAACTATTGGCTTATAACTACAGTTATGCTGCCTTGACTATCTTTTTACATGCAAACACACTGCAGAAAAACTGAATCTTTTGCATGGCAGGGCACACAGTGGGTGTGGAGTTGAGGGGACAACACCACACTGAGTCTGTACTGTGGTGGTAGGCCAGGAGAAGGTTGGAGAATGGCGCCAAGGAGTCCCGTAGTACTGTCTTGGCTTTCCCTCGATGGCGGCCTAGCAGGTTCTAAATGGCTCCTGACGGTGTTGTGGCGGGACATACCTCAGACACGCTTGCTGGGGTTGCTACTCTGGGTCAGCTGTTTGCATAGCTGGGAGGCAGACAGGGAAGCAATTACCTCCTCTGCGTGATGGAAGTCATCTCCTTCCTCCCTGGCATCCGCAGTGGCTGGCATAGGGATGTTGGATTGCAAGGTTTGCACCTTGGTTGCTGGTTGGCCCACCAGGGGTGGCGTTTGCCGTAACTCTTTTCCCCACTGTTTGCGCTGGCTCCGACGAAGGTGGGCGGTGTGTCAGGTGTGATGACATGCCTTCTCAGCATGGATGGGCGGGTGTGTTAGAAGCACCGTTTCATATAGGAAGTCTCTTTCTCACCCATGCTCTGGTGTGACTTATGGTGGCGGCAATGGCTGGCATAATGTGGAATCTCTGTCAATCACATGTTCTGTGGGTCACATGCATCTTATGGATGTTTCCGTCCTCATTGCCTACCCACATTGCGTTCCTGCATTTTTCATGGACTGTATAGGGGGTCTTCCCTATTTCGGGTGGAACCCTTCGTAGAAGTGAGTTGGATTGCTGCTGAGCAGACGTGTCTTAACTTACACGTGCTCTCCTTCATCAACTTGACAGGTAGGTTTCTGGGAGGAAGAGGGTGGCGGATACTTTCTGCTTAATTACTGTTCCTGATTTTAGCGTGCCTTCACTATCCTTTTAAGGCTTTCTGTCCACACTTCTTCAGCTTACTGCACCTCGCTGGACAGCCTCCCAGTCTCATTCCTTAGGTCGCAGTAGGGTACGGCCCAGTAATAACTCACTAGGGGAGACTCCCAAGATGAACAGGATATCAAGTAAGTAACTATTCCAGCACCGGTGGTTTCCTTGCATATGGAATTGAAAGCTTTTCTTTATTTCGCCTTTGTCGGATTCGTTTGGAGGTGATAGCTGGAGGTTGTCCACAGTTGCATACCCCATCGGTGGCACTTTTCAATGTTCAGCAGGGGTATTCCCATTGGGGGAAGAACTCCTTTTCCAAGGTATTAACGATGGTTTGGCATCATCCTTTGTGAGGGGAACTGTCTCATTCAATGGGAGAGTAGGTTTGTGACCACCTGGGGATACGGTTTCCCTTTCTGTGACCGTGAGTAGGATCCCATCAAATCAATCTCTGCCTGGGTCCATGGTGATGACGGTCTGCAGGGAATGGCAGGCAAATGTCTGGACAACCCTGTGGGCTTTCGTGGTGGCATAGATTTGACACTTAGAAATAGGGTTCCACATTTCTGCTAACTCGGTCTCATGTGTACCTCTGGGTGATTTCATAGATATGTGTGGGGGTATTTATGGTAGTACAGTGGACTCTCAATGTACCGACAAACTGTATCCACAGTTAATTTTCGGTGGTTTCGGCAAAATTCCTGTATAAATAATGATAAAGCTACCTGTTTTTATAGTTTATCGGATCTTGCAGTACTGCCGCAGATTCCTAAACAAATTCCTTGATCCATCCCCCAAAAATCCTTGAAACAACAATGTAAATATCCTTGGAAATTTTCACGATACATATAATGGCATTCTTTGCATAAATAATGCATGTCCCAAGCATGCTTATTTTATACTTTATTATGTTACAATAAAACTAGCAAACAAATATCACAGCAGTAGGTAAAAATGTTAGAGAATTATAAATAACTAGACAGTAATAGTAAACTACATGTGGAAGACTTAATTAAGACGCAACCTGAGTATCGAATATGCACCTTTGATTTGTGATTGGTGATGCTGTTAGCAACTTATTATCATAGAAAGGTAATTTCTGTAGTGTTTTGTGACAAAATATCTGTAGACTAAGTCAGGTTTTTAACTTTAAATTTTACAGATTATCCTTTGTTTCAAAAGTACAATAGCTAGTTTCATGGAAATATTCCAAATCATACCACACTGTAGTTTACATAATTAATTTTTTAAATCAGGCAAACATCATAGCGTTAAAATATAGGTTATTATAACAATTTTTTGTGATGTCGCTAAAGTTGCTCTTAATGTTTACACTTAGGCGTACTGTTTTGTTTACTCTCACATAGTACTTAAAAACGGTTTTCTATTGGCTTGTTAAGTGGACGTGGATGTTATTTATGTAAACAGATATAAAACAAATACATTGCAATTGTCGTTACAATATTTACAATGTTGTGGAATCTTGTCAATAGTTGTTCCAATTTATCAAAATATAAAACTCAAATGATTAGAGTTTTGAAAAGCTTCTAAAGTGTTCTTTTTTTTTGTACAGCCTGCCAAAAGTGTGTGCAAAAGCAGGGATGAGAAAAAATATGTGCTATTTAATTTAAATCCGGTAAAACGATGTAACGATGTAAAAGTCAATTAAAACTGATAAAATCCATTACAACGGCAGCCCTGAGATATTGCGTTGGTCAAAATATCTTTCGGTCCCATCACCTACGATTTCCTGCAACAATAATTTTTAAGCTGGTTGTTTATGCAAACGTCTAATAGCTGTTTGTAAAATACACCACGCGTGTATCATTGCGGCACATGGCAACGCAGTGCGAGTCTGGCATGATCCCTCTCCTTACATGCCTGACAAGAGGGGAAGCTGTTACCTAGCAATAGAGATGAAAATAGCTGGGGGGAAATGGGAAAAATTGGGGGGAAAAAACAAGGTTTCTTTCAGTTTTTTCAGACAATCTTGAAAAATAGGGAAACATTGGAATTTTCCCAATTTCTCTAAGAAAAATTTTTTTATATGGCACAAAAGCACAGTCCTATTTTTAAGAAGCTCAAAGCAGTGTTGTAATAAAATTTATTTGCTAGTTACTACAAGTTAAAAAAAAAAAAAAAAAAAGCATTATTTATTTTAAAACTAAAATTGTTTTATGTTTGCAATTTTTCCAAATTTCCTAATTTTTTTTTTCAGAAAAAAAAAACAGGAAAGAAAAACAGTTTATTTTGGCACACAAATTTTCTGGAAAATTTGCATTTCTACCTAGCAACTAGCATGGCGTCCTTGCATCCTCTCTCTCCCCTTTCTGTCTCTCTCAGCGGTGCACTTTTCTTTTTTCTTTACATGCCTTAGATAAGGGATGCTGTTGTCTAATGAAAAAAAAGTCTTCTCTTGGCTGCACGCGCTTGCTTCCACCCCTTACACGCTTGGCCTCAGAGCAAGTAAAGTGTGCCTGGTAATCATGGAAATTTTATCAAGATTATCCGTCGCTCAAAATAGTTGCGCCCATCATCACTAGTATTTCAAAGCAAATGCAAACACAATAAATTTTAACGAGGAGTTATTATTTGTAAAGAGTTTTCTTTTGTGATTAAAGGTTTTTTTTCCTATAATTAACATGATTTTAAAATCAACTATTAATTTAATTCAATTGACAGCATCTTCGTGAATAAAACTATATGCCCAGAAGCATATACTTGACTTGTATTACTATGAGTAAAGTTCATTTTCAGTAACTTACTGTGAGGAAATTGGATGATTTATATTAATTTATTGCAATAGACACGCGTCTTTTGAACAAACGGATATCTTGCAAGGGTATATTCAACCCCATTTGTCGTCTAATAATGGGTAAGCACGAGCCCAAGTGCAGCGTAACTTGCGACAGGCGTAAGTGTACGGAAAAATCAAAGGAAATTATTAAAGACCACGAAGAAATGAATTTTAATTCACCTTATTTATTCATTTTTGTCTCAAAATCACAAGTTTTTTTTTGCAGTGAAATATAATTAATTACTTTAAAATACAGACATTTACCATGCATACAAGATGTTGCCAACATGTGTAGATAAGTAGCCTGGTTGAATAAGCTTCAGCTATCCTTGGTGGTATTCTCAGAGCTAGTTTTTTTTCCCTTACACGGCTAAGGGGGTGGCTGTTAGTTGCCTAACAACCAGCATGACGTCATTACGTCCTCCCTGAGAGTGCAGACTGGTTTGGAAGTGGAGGGGGTACATTGTATCACTTCTCCTACCATTGAAGCTTCCCCTTCTCTGTCGCACCAGCCGTGAACAAACTGCTGGTCGATAATTTCTCCGTGTGCTCTCATCTGATCCAGTGAATGTGGGAAATTAAAAATTTGACTTGTATTTGGTGTCTGATTACAATCAATTATATACAGTATTTTGAGATATGTTCTTTATTCAAACAAGTTGAGGTGAAATATTTTTTAATGTATTATTTACAGTAATACTAATACAGTAATATTTTTTGTAAAAATTTATATTTTTATGGTGTTTACCAGTTAAACTTTATTCATATATAATGTACAGCTCTCATACTCAACATTTAGTATAATAAGGTTAGCAGTTTTATTTAATTGATGTACATGTCAGAACCCACTGAAATCCTGGATGTATGGACATTTTTTGACTGTCACCTAAAATATAGCTGTCGTAGCACAGGTCAGCTTGTAAGCTGTGTATTACCCACAACTTACAATTTTGTGAGCTGGTGTGTTGGCATGTCCAAATATAGCCTTGGCCATTGTACTTACTTGGTTATCTGCCACCAGGCCTCAGATTTCAGCGTCAGTTTGTGCTGTTTAAAATCTCTGAGCCAGTTGCATAGGCCCGTGGAATTTACACAACTGCTTTTGGTTGCATAAGAGTTTTCATTTCCTCGAAGGCTCCGATTTTCTCTGTCTGCATGAAGTTCTCTTTGGGTGTTACGTTGTGCAACAAGTAGTCAATTTTAGTCTTATCAAAGTGGCAATTTGATAGTCAGCAGGTGAGGCCATAGATTTCAAATCTTGAGGACTAGCTGCAGGTGTCTTCTCTGCTCCTGCTAGTCTTTCAAGATGGTGATTACTTTGTCCAAATAGGCATAACAGAATTCTGCCAGACATCCAGTCTGAACAGCTGCTGCCATTAGGCGTTGGAAAGTGGTGGGAGTGTTTCTGAGACTGAAGGGTATTGCTTTAAACTGGTATACCTCCCCATTGGGGGGTTGTGAAAGTTGTGTAGGTTATTGAGTTGGGGGCACGGGACTCGGCAAATACCTGCTGTGTCTTTGCATGTACAGCATGCTGAATATTTTGACTTGCCCGAGAGCCTTTAATGTGTTCCCCATTTTAAATGTTGGTGGAACTAAAGGCTGGTAGCTGGTTCAAGTTGTGGTTATTGTCACAGAATCGCATGGTGCCATCATCCTTGGGTTCCAGAACGATTCGAGCCTTACAAGCCAAGTCTGAAAATTCTATGACATCCAACTGTTTCAGCTCTTCTTTGTGTTCTACATATTATGGCTCGCTTCTTAGTGAATGCTTCTTGTGGTTTGTAATGGGTAATTTGTTGGCTGGTCAAGTGTATTTTGTCGGCAATAGTTGCAGTCTGATTCAGGGTTACTCCTTTGCTCAAACACCCTTCTGTGCATCTGTACTATTTGAATTAGCTTGTCTACTGCTTCCCCCCTCTTGCTGGTGGTTCAGGTCATCTCTCATGTCGTCTTGCTACAGGACGGGGTTGGTGAACTTCTTCTATGTTACAAACCTTCTCTTGTTTGTGCCTAGGTATATCTGCCCCTGCTGACACTCAATGAAACCTGCTTTTCTGATAGCCAAGGTTGATCCAGAATGTCTGCCTCCCTCAGCCATTCAGCGACGTGGAATTGGGTGGGTATCATTTCATCCCCTAAGTGGAGCTCCAGAGTTACAGATTTCCCTCTGTGCCGAGATGTGCTCCTTTCTGAGCAGTAGAAATTGTTCTAGTTCCTGCTGGTTTAACTATGTAGGTTCAACTAGGTTCTGGCAATCTTCCTGATAGAGGTGGCTTTGACCACAGTGTTCAGAGTGGTCAAGATTTCTCTCCCTCCTTGGTGTATCTTGGAGAACTGCCACTCGTATGGTCTCGTCTATTTCAACAGAATCCTGGGCCTTTCCATATCACAGGCTCTGTCAGCACATCCCAGGCATAAATTGTGAAACTTGCAAAGGCAGGCTGTGCATGCCATCCGGTAAGATTCTGAGCAGGGGCAATTAGGTTGGTTACACCTAGTTTGTCGTTCATGATGATAGGGATAATGGAATTCCAGGCTTTCTGTGTCTCTTTCTGTATCTGGCCAGCCTGGACAGGTATAATAGAAATTGCAGTTGCAGTGAGTGCAGGTTATGCGATAGATATAGCCCATTGGCTAGGCATTCATTTACAGCGCAAGGCTGACCCTCTTCAGATTGTTCATACTCATTGGTAGAAGCCATGGTTATGGAGTTGGAGGACGCCAATGTGTGTTTAACTCGACTCCTAGCTCGAAGTTGTTGCTTCACGCCAACCATTGCTGCTACTGGAGCTGATCTCGGGGGTTTCCCACTCTTGTGTTTTGCCTTAATGTAGCCACAATGGCCCCATGTTGGGTGCTAAGAAAGAAGCTTGATTGATGCCTCGCCTGTGGTAGCAATTTCTCAGAGGCACCCACAGCTTTCCCCCGAGGATGAAAAAGCAGGCGTCCTATCAACAGGGAGATTTGCAGCGAGTGTGCTCTGGGCATTTAGGCAGTGTATTGTGTATGTCTGGTCCCTAGCAGGTGCTGGACGTAGTAACGTACCTGCCCAGATCCTGGACTCACTGTTTTATGAACTGGATTTAAACGTGACAGGCGTGAGACTGCAGACCAATCTTGGCAATGGCAGCTGGACAAGTCACCGAGTACTGGGCCTTATGTGAGATTGGCCGGATAAGGAACAGGTATCCTGGGTGAAAGTAATGTGTGTTCCCTGCTGCTGATGTAGCTTGTCCGGTCGGGCAGCTGACTGAGATTTCTCTGGCGGGCCATTTTCTCCCTCAGCTGCATGTACACTCTGTTGATCCCCTATTTCAACCCCACAGCTTCCCTAGCCAAGGTAAGGGCCTTCTTTGCCGTCTTCTGCCACCCAGCCTGGTGTGCGGCATACAGGTAAACGAGAGGGAAAGGATTGAGCATGTGTAGTTATGATTCACAAAAACAGGTGTGTAACTAGTCGAACGATGGGAGGGAGTTTTGAGCAGCCTCACAGAGGGAGCCACTTGTCACTTTACCGAGGTATCAGTTAGGGCAGGACGACCACCAGCACGCCGAGTCCCCATGGAAAGTTTCATGAGAAGCATCCTTACCCAAAGTACATCTTCAGTTATGGTGGGACTACTGCCAGCACACCGAGGTGGGTGCAGAAGTTCAACACTCCTCTTCACAGGTGATCAGCAAGGCAGGACTACCACCATACCCCAATCCTCAGCACAAAGATAGATGCTTCTATTTTCTTCTGCCTGAAGGACGAACAGTGTGGTAGCTCATGCCTGCACCTGGAAGAGTGGTATAAGGCTACAGTGATGGAAATGGGATACAGCGGGAATGGGTAGCAGGAAACTAACAAGCTGCTTGAGAAAGTCAGACCAAGGTGAATTATGCTTGTTTTTTTTAGGATTGCCAACAAAGCCTATACACCTAACCAGGGTCTGAAATGCTGGACCTAAGTGCCAACAATGATTTTGGGTGTGCATGGTAGACAAGGATGTATGGAGGGGCAAGGGTAATCCCAAGATAAACGGAGACGCGAACGTTAAGCGTTGGAGCACTTTGACTCAAAATAAGTATAGAATCTCAGCTATCGGTGTGCTCTTGGGCAGAGTGACTTTGTGACTAAGAACTGATTGAAACAGCCTAAACCACTATCCATGGGTAGTATTTATACTCTGGAACCCTTAAGAAGAGGAGGGGGNGGGGGGGGGGTGGCACAGAGAGAAGTGGGGAGAGAGTGCAGAATGCTGGTAGGGTGGCTGAGATGTGCCATAGGGGTGGTAGCCAGGCACTTTCTGCATATCTGAGTGGTGGTGTGATGTAGGCAGTCAGCTTACAGGTGGTAGTAGGGTAGTGGGCTGCTCCCTTGCTTTATGGACTTTGTTTCATGTACAGCATAATGATCCTTACATGAGGGGTCACAATTGTGGCGAGACTAGAGTGGATGGAAGATATCTCCCATGATGTGTCAAACTTGTGATATGGGGTCTGTTACTCCAGGAAAACTGTACCTCTCGCCACTGTTGTCTTATCTCAGAGAAGCATCTTTATATTTTGCTGAAGTCAAATGCTCAATATTCAGTTTCTAGTATTACTGCAATATGATAAAATATTATTCCTAATAATAATTTTCTGTTGTCATATTTTTTTATAGCTGAAACAAATTTGTTATTCAATAAAGTGTTTCATTATTTCTAAGGAGATAGTAAAGTTATTGACCAGTAAAAGAGTGCATCAAACTTTGCTATATTCTACTCTCATTTCTAAGACCCCGCAAATAGTGACCCTCTCAAAATAACAATTCTGTTTTGGGAACCATGACACAAATTTATTTGAAATGATTCTTTCGATAACAACCCCTTCAAAATAACAACCCTTTCCCTGGGAACCATGAAAAGTCTTGGAATTGAGTGTTTACTTTAAATGCATAACTGTGTCATATAGTCATTTAACTTTCATATTGCATTTAAATTAAATTTGGTAAAATATATATAGTAGAACCTTATTAAAATGACCCTTCACTGTTTAAAGAAATAAGGTCTTTAAGACATGTTGGTTACTATAGATATTTTTTTTTGGAAATTTTTGACTGATTTTGACTCACCCCCAACCCCTATATGTCAAAATTTGCAATTTTTTTACATGAAGTCTGTGTTAAATCATCTCTAGTGCAAAAGTGACACATATTTATGATTAAATATAAATGTGCTCTTATATGTAGACATCTGAAAAATTATAGAGCATTGCGAGATTTTACAAAGCATTGTAAGTACATGTTCAATTGTCTCTGGTTTAAAATCAACATGATTTTTGCATGGAATATTAATTTAATTCAGTAGTTAAACATCATTTGAATAAAACGATACCCCACTCATGTGTACTTGAGTACCTTTGACATTGTAAAATTTTAAATATTGCGTAGTGACCAAATGCGAAGTCAGTATTCAATGCCTTTTTGCTAGAAAATCGGTGTATTTTTTATTGAAATATTTATTTATTTCAATAGACAAGCATTTTCTAAATACAGGAAACTGATATCCTGGAAGGTCATTTACTATACCTCTTTGTCACCAAATAATGCATAAGCCCTTAGTGCCCGTAACTCATGGCAAGTGCCAAGTTTATTAATTATTAGGGATGTCAAATTTGATTCCTCGATTCACCCGATATCTTTGCATTATGAGAATCGTAAGAATCCAGTGTCTGACTACCTCTA
Organism: Clitarchus hookeri; assembly: GCA_002778355.1. Classification (NCBI taxonomy): domain Eukaryota; kingdom Metazoa; phylum Arthropoda; class Insecta; order Phasmatodea; family Phasmatidae; genus Clitarchus; species Clitarchus hookeri. Next base: position 129,979 of record NQII01004473.1, read on the forward strand.
TCTCGATTCTTATAAGTTATCATCAAATCAGGTTAGCTTTAACCATAGTGTATTTATGAGTCGCGGCAAATCACGAATAAATGCTAATCCACGTAAGAAAATGTATTTACTATTCACTGTAAATTCCTGTGTTCGTTATCTAAATAGGAAATTTAAACTGTTATAAGTTAATGAAATGAGGTTAGCTTTTACCATAGCATATTTATGAGTAGCAACAAAACATAACTCTTATTACTTAACGTGAGAAAATTGTTGAAAAAAAAAACTACCGCCCTTAAACATTTTTTTAATTTTCATTTTCTATTTGCAATAGAATAACAAATATAAGCTTCTGTGTCATTATCTAAATAAGAAAATGAGACGCTTGTAAAATAAACATGGCCATTACATTTTTATTAATTTGGCAGCAGTACTGCCAACAGTTAAGATTGTACGGTGTTCCGGGATGCTGTATTTTAAAAATAATTCTGCCAAGTTTTCTTGTTTATAATAATAATATATAACAACTTGCAATTTTTCATGCAAATAGTCTAAATGTGTACTTGAAAACTCTGTTTTGGTTGAGTTGCCAAGAACACTTGCAGACAAAAAGTCGTAGCTGCATGCAGGCAGAGGGGATTATACATTTTCGGTTTTGAAAATAAGGACGCATCCATTTAATGATAATAAAAAATTTATACCTTTCACACATTTTTTTTTTACAGCACGGATAATTGCAGTAGGGTAATTGCAGTATGGTGATATGATTAATGTTTGCAAGGTGTGAGTTATAGCAGTCTTGCTTAAATGTATTTGAATGAATTTTTTTTTTTCGTGTTTACCTTTACCATATATATTAAACCCTTAATTTTGTCCTAGTGGCAAATGCAACTAACATTATATCTATGCTTGAAGGTGTTTTTTCGTCTTTGTTCTAAAAGTGTGCACGGATAGTGTCATAAAGTTTTTGATGTACTGAGGAATTTATTTACTTAGATGTGAAGAAAATGCCTAGCGATGTGTGGAATTTTTTTCAATTGATGAAAACGATGCAAATTACACGTTTGTGCTCTGCAAAAATTTCACAATGTGGGGTTAGTCGCACAACTAGTAACATGAGAAAACACTTAAGTAAACACTGCAAGTACAAGAAAATTGCCAATAATGATGTTTCAGAAGATCTTTTGGGCAAAGATGCATGTAGCACCAAATCATCCAGTGTTCCCTGCAACATAAAATGTCCGGAAGAAGCATCATCTTCTTCAGTAGACCTACATAAAAAATTCAAACAAGAACGGAATCAGCAGACATTGACAATTCTCTGGGAGAAGAAAACGTCATTTAAGCTAGGTTATCCAGGAGCTACAGCCATTACACAGCATATTGCAAAAATTATATGGTTGGGATCATCATCCTTGTAGTATTGTTTGGGACAGGGGGTTTAGGAGTTTGTGCAGGATTTAGCAATGCTGAATGAAAGGTTACTTGTAAATTCAGTTTCATCACTGAGTAGCAACAATATTTGTGTGTACATATTGGTTATTTCTAGCTTCATAAGTTGACCAAAAATACTGCATTAAGAAGTTGAGAACTTTTTTTTTTTAATACTTTGTCAAATATTTTTAAAAAATAAATCATAGATTTATTAAAAATACTGATTAAAATACTTTTTTTTTCCAGTTCTTAATATATGAACTTGTTAGGTCTAATTAGATAAGTCTAAATTTTACATAAATATATGAAAATAACTTAATTTAGCAGACCAGAAAGTCTTTCCTGTAATTGTCTTCATATTTCTATTTGTACATTGACCTATATATTTCTGTTTGTACATTGACCTATAAAACATAATTTCAAAAAGATACATTGACTGTAGGCATATGTTGATAATTCCTATATCGTAATTTATGGTATCGGAATCGAGGGGGAATCGAGTAACAGGTTTTGCAATTGGAATGTAGAATCAAAATCGAGAAAAGTTGATATTTTGACATCCCTATTAATTACGGAAGGTTTTAAAGAAACAAGTTTTTAATGATCGTATTATTCGCCTCTGTCTCGAAAATTACAAGTTTTAAAATTAAATAATATAACTATTTACTTCAAAATGTGATGTAGGGGTCGATAAGACTCAACTGCCATGAAGTAACGTTGCTAGAGTTGCTTCGCACGTGCTGGATGAGGGAGGGGAGGGCACCTGCTGCCAACTAACAGTGTGCCAACAGATCACACCCATGGACTCCTTGCCTCCCCTCCTCCATGTCTTCTCTCCGACAGCTGACTGCGCATGACCAACACTGTTCTCCAGGCACGTACAACCACACCCACAGATTGCTTGCATGTTCAGTATTAATTATTTGTAAGTATAGTCTATTTGCGGTTTCTTCACGTATTTAGAATCAAACCTATGATGTGTTCGGTTGTTTCCTATATATGTCGTGTATCACAGGCGTTTTATACTTGAGTTAACATAAAAATATCTTATTTTTGGTTAAACAGAACTTTTACTTATATATTTTATCCATAAACTATATTGTTTTATATATTTAATATGAATAAAACAGGGAGAAAATAGGTGTGTTGGTAATACCTAGTAAGAAATAGTTGTTATGCAAAATTTTTTTACCCTGAGTGCCCACGAATGTGGTGCGCTGTCGCTCCTTCGGGGTGATTTTCTAGACTTGGTTTGCATGAGGCTGAGGAATATCCTGGAAGTAGAACTTAAGCCGCTTCAGAAAAGAGTAGTAACCGTGAATGGCCTGTACACTACTGCAGTGGATATTTTTAGAAGTTTGCACATTTTGTTACCATCTTAATACCGTAGGCAAATGTGATTTTTGCACTGCTCTACCAAAATGTGCAAGTTGCTTCAAAACACTTCACTATGCAAAATATTTTTGTCATTTTGTAGTACCTTATGCGGTACAAGTTATGAGTAAAGTGTTTGACTGTTTGTTGTTCACTATAAGTGATTACGTGGTACTTTTTTATTTATTGAGTAAAACACAGCAGACTTGTGCAATTGATGTAAACGTTAAAAAAAATAGCGGGCAATGTTTATACTGATATAATGTGAAAGATTACACAAACAAAAGTAAGAAGAAATTTCAGAGGTCTTTCAAAAATGCTCTCTTTACCATAAACAGTCTACGTATAGTATGACAAGCTGGCTTTCTTTCTACTCATTTTAACAAATTCACAGGTCAGAATTAAAGGTGCAGGTTGTTGTCAACAAGAGTTTACAAAATCAAGTTAAAAATGTTACCACACCAGAATAAAAAAAAACTAAACACGAGTTGTCAACAAACTGTAACAGAAACCAAGTGAAATTCATGTTGTGATATGACAAGCAAGGTAGAATGTAAATGAGAGAGAGTACAATGGCAGGTCAAACATGTGATGGGAGTCGTATGCAGAAACATTGGGCTGCCTAAAGGTTGGAGGGCAGGCAGAGATGAGTCGATGAGTATTGACTAACACTGGTGCCCTAGGCAGGTGGTATCTATTTTTATAGTCCATTCACGGTTTCATCTGATGTTTTGAAACAAACCTTTGCAAAATCACCCTAGGAGTAACATGTCAAACTGGATTTTAAATAACTTTTATACCACAAAATATGTAACACTGTGATTAACTTTAAAGTATTATATTTTTGAATAAATGAAACTTACTATTTTGTATAATTTGTAATATTTATTTTGTATTCAATATAAATTAAAAACCGTGAGAGCAGCAATGTGTAGACGATGACAGGTAAGAAATAGTTCACAGCGTATAGGAAGGGCCGCGCCGTGCATGAATGAAGAGAATATAAAATCAGTAATGGAATTTTAAAGACTTACGAGAATTCAATGGGGTTTTGTTTTGTCGACTAGATATTTTATTGCGTAGGCCAATATATACAGCAATAATCCATACACTGTATAATATCCAAATAAAGAATTGCAAACTGTTTTTAAAAAAAAATAAGGGCTCGAAACTAAAAAATAAACAAATACGCAAAAATTGTAGTCCTAAAATTTGCAAAATTGTATAACGTATGTCTCTACGATAATAAAATCTTAAAAAGAAGTACATTTCAATTTTAAAAGAAATGAATTTTGTTGAACCTTTTATTTGACATTTTTAAAAGAAAATACACACTCGTCAATTGAAGATCTATAATTCAGTATAATAGATTTAAAGATACTATTTTTTAGTTTTTTCAAAACGAAACGTTGTTGCCTTAGATGCAATATCACCATCAAGTTTCCTTATTTTTGAAACGTATTTTCTAGTGTCTCGCTTTCTCTGTCTGGTGGTGCATTAGAGTAGCGGTAACTTGAACTACTGTACTTTCACTGAGCCAAGGCCGTGCTGTTGCCACATAAAGTAAAGATTGACGAAAAATAATGGGAAACAAAAGTAGAAAGAAAAAGGAAATGTCTGCAATTTTTACAACACTATAAAATAGGGTGAGTATATTTTCGTATGATTAAAACCAACATGTAAAACCACGGTTAGTGTCATATAGGTGTGACGTCTTTCCATACATCTACAATGTAGGCTATACATTTTACGTGATAACAATGATTGAATTTTAGTTATACTTAAATAACAGTTCTCGATTTGTGTTATGTATATTGTGTTTCTTATTGTTTCACTGTATACTGCTCTGCGTAAACGTTCCACGCTAGACAGACACATGACAAATGAAAAGAAACAATAATTAATTTAAAGAAGTTAAACAACATATTCAATGTTTTAAACAGACATTACATATGTTTCAAAAATTCATAATAACTTACGGTTTTGTAAATGTTGGTAGCCTTCTTTTCCATTACTTTTATTTTTAACATGGAGTAATCATTTTTCTATGAATGTGAGGAAAACGAAAAGTTTTTTAGAACAAAGTTGTGTAGTTGGAAATTGACTAGTCAGACTAATGAAATTCATATAGGTTATGATTCTGATAGTAAATATACTAAATGCACAAGATTCAAAACTACAAATTTTGTGTTTACTTGAACTGTACAACAAACCGCACGTTGCTGATGTAAGTTAAGTCTCCTGCTTATTTCATCAACTTGTCAATAATGTAAAAGATATGGTTAAATTAATTGCCCATGATATTCTCACTTAAACCATATTAGAGATATTGCAGGAGAATCACTATTTTTTATTATTTGCATGCCACTATAAGATGTAGAAATAGTTCAGTTATTAGTGGCCTGTATTGGGACAAAAATTTTGGTAGTTCGAAACCTTGCCTGCTTTTTTTATCATCATGAAGGATTGTATTTTTGACTCTAATAAGTTATAATTTACATAATGCTCATAGAATACAAAACCTTTACTTTTTGAAACAGTTTTTCTGCAATGTGTTTTTTAACTGATGGATCAGTTAACATGTATCAAATGAAATAACAATGCATAGTCTAATAAAACCAATTAAAATATTTTTAAAACGTGAGTTGCGTCTTTCATAATAATATTTTACAAGGCAACATGAACATTCAGACATTCATTCAGTGTTTACGTCTTTCATTTCGTTTTCAAGAAAAAATAATAAAAATTAAATGTGAAGTGATTGTGTTCATAGGTACTATTTGTTTTAACAATCATAATGTCACAAAATAAACTGAAAATTAAAATAAAGAGATACAATTAAATATACATATTTTCGATAAAGTAATAATACATATATTTTCCTGTTTTAAATCAACGTTGACTTAATANGGCATACAATTAAATATACATATTTTCGATAAAGTAATAATACATATATTTTCCTGTTTTAAATCAACGTTGACTTAATAGTGCGATTGATAAGGTAACGATTATGAAGCGGGACGATGTGGGTTCACAGTCTTGACATCCCCCTCCCCCTTTTTTTAAAATTACGTTAAATTGCACAATATAACAGTGACCATCAGAAATATGTTTATTTCTTGTAATGATTTTGAGGCTGCAGTGGCTGAGCGGTTAGCATGCTTGCCTCCCACCAAGACGAACCGGGTGAATCCCCCGCTGGGTTATTTAAGGATTTTTGCATGTGGGAATTGTGCCGGATGTTGCCGTTGGTCACAAGGTTTTCTTGGGGATCTCCCGTTTCTCTTGCCCTCGCATTTTGGCGCTGCTCCATTCACACCTTATTTCACCCTCATCAACTCTCAAGACATCTTTGATCAGAGCCGCCCAATCTCTCAACTCAATTCTACTTTCAGCCTGTTGTTTGCATATCTTTTCGTGTACCTATCAAAATAAACACTGCCATGTGGCTTTCAGCTGGTGTTTACATCAGNACACACACACACACACACACACACACACACACTCTCTCACACTCACACTCACACTCACACTCACACTCACACTCACACTCACACTCACACACACTCACACTCTCACACACTCACACTCTCACACTCTCACACTCTCACACTCTCACTCACACACACTCACTCACTCACACACACTCACTCACACACACTCACTCACACTCACTCACTCTCTCTCACTCTCTCTCACTCTCTCTCACTCTCTCACACACTCACACACACTCACTCACACTCACTCACTCTCTCTCACTCTCTCTCACTCTCTCTCACTCTCTCTCACTCACTCACTCACTCTGATTTTGCTAAATTCAGTAAAAAAAATAATTTGTCACACACAGTTAGCTGTAACTTATTCAATTATTGTTTCACTTAAAGTATCTTTATTGTGTGCCAAATTGTAATGTTTCAACCACATAAACACAAAAAAATATATTGCTGTTATCAAAATAAATACAGAAATTTTAGAATATGAAGCAATAACATTACTGGAATTACTAAATAGAAAATGTATAGTATATATGTTTCTTATTTAGTCTTCCATATATATTGTTACGTGCTCGTTTCTTTGTTCCACATGAACGAGTGGAAGTGAAGAACAGACTAGTTAGATGATTTATGGACGCGCTGAATGTTTACAAAGCATGCCTGTTATGCCTATCAGGGTACGTGCCGCTCCCGACCTTGAGTATCAGGAGTATTTGAGACATCTGAAGAATGCTCTAGATTACGGACCTAGTTTCTATCAGCGTGACTCGGGGTGCGGCGAACCTTCCAGGTCAAGGCCAGCTGCTATAAAAAGCACGTCTGGCCTCAGTTGTTGAATGGACGAGTTTCAACGATAGACTACTAGTGAGAAGAGAAGCGCGTAGCGAGAGAAGTGACCAGCTGGAGGAAACTCTGCGACTGTGAACATCAGAGCAGTGAAGAGTACGACTGCAGGCTGGAGTATTGGACTGGATGCGTGAGTGAAAGACTTTCAAAAGGACGTTACCAGAAGCCAGCAGGTTAAATTTTCTCATGCTGACTTGCCGAGCAAATAAACTTTTTTCAAGCTTAATTAAATTTTTTTAACAGTGTCAGTGAAAAGGAGAATATTCACTTTCACGAAACTTACTTATACTTTTTAGTGAGGTAATTGAGAAAATATTTGTTTTCGCAACTAATTTTACTATAATTATTTTGATGACAGCATTTATCTGCTTGGTTTTGGAATTTATGATTTTTATGGTGAAGGAATAATACATTTTTCTGATTTAATTTTCATCTACACTATCACTACATTCTTCTGGATAGTAAAATTTCACTCATTCTTAAATGATAGTCAAGCATATATGTGTAGTTTTTGAAAGTAGTTAATTATAATTTTTTCAGGGTATTTTATTTATGCAAATTGTATGAAAATGGGTTTTTGTCTTTGTCGTTTTGTCTTATGTGTGAATTTGCAGTGGTTTTATGTTTTATCTAAGGTATTTGAAATTTCATTCAAATTCATAATTAATTCTGGTTTGGTATTTACACTAAAAGACACCTACCTGGTTGTGAATTTCGTAAATTTCTACACTATATGTTAGTTCCTTTTGTTGAATGACAATTTTCTCATATACTTTTGCATTAAAAAGGGTTGCTGCTTTTTATCGGCGTTATTAAAGTAGCCACTAGCAAGTCAAGCAGCGCTTCACGAGTCTGCTTTGCATCACACAAATAGCCAACGATACCTACATTTATTATTTATTACGAATCAAAACACACACAACAAAAGTTTTTCATACTCACATTTACATTACCATTAAATTTTGCAATTGTTTTACTCTACTTTTCATACCGTGTTTTCTACAGTTCCTCAAAAACTAGTCATTATTGAAAGACAGGTGAAATAAACAGGGTCAATATAGAGAAGTTCTATTGTACTGTATTTAAAACAGAAATTTCATACTAATTGTTTAATATGTATAAGATAACTTTAATATTCTGTATATTTTCTGATAATCATACTAAGCATGTAGTCTCACTCCCTTGTTATCATCTCTAAGGAATACCACAAACACATTCCGTGGTTTATTTAAATGATCACCAAATGATTACTGTTAAGAAAATTTGGCTTTTGCAAATCTGTCATTGGAAAGTAGTTTTTCATGATCTAGTTTATTCAGGCTTATAATGCTAATGTTTTTTAATGAGTGAATAAAATATTGTTTGTGTTTCATTGTATTGTAATGCTTTTAAAGATCAGTGGAATATGTACTTATTAAGAGTATTTTAGATTCCAAACCTGTTGGGTGCCTCTCCATACTCAGAAATTAAGTACTTAACCGTAAGTGGTGTACGAAGCATCACTGGTTGGGCATCCTGGCTACGAGTCTGGTATCTTATCATGGATTGGCTTCTTGCCCACCAATTGCGTGTTACTCTGTCAGGAGAATACATACTTAGATAGAATTGTGGAGGGCTGAAGATTTAATTGTTGTCAGCAACCTTTTTGAGCTCACATGTCCAGCATGATTGCTGCCAAATCAATGGAGTGAAGTGGAGAGCTTTGGACGGCCCTTAACATAGAAATTTTGAGAGCACATGAGGGTGAAGCGAGGATGGTATGGAGTAGTGCCAGAATGCAAGGGTGGGGGAAACAGAAGATGCCAGAGAAAACCCTCCGACTAGCAGCATCTTCGGCATGGTTCTCACATATGACTGCAAAGTCAGTGATCCCTATGGAGTTAGACAACCTTTATAAGGTGCACAGGAAGGCCAGGATTGAATGAAGAAAATGTCTATAGGTAACAATAGAAAATATTCGTGGGATAAATTATATGCTGCTGGCGAGAGCAGTTGTTACTTCTGCATCTCCAGGTGGTTCTCTGAAAATGCTCTATGATTATTCAAAATGGACAAAACACTGTACAGTATACGTATTTGCTNGGCACAGGAAGGCCAGGATTGAATGAAGAAAATGTCTATAGGTAACAATAGAAAATATTCGTGGGATAAATTATATGCTGCTGGCGAGAGCAGTTGTTACTTCTGCATGTCATAAGCTGGCCATCTCCAGGTGGTTCTCTGAAAATGCTCTATGATTATTCAAAATGGACAAAACACTGTACAGTATACGTATTTGCTGGGAGGGGATCAGAATGGCTGCACCTGTTCCAGTACTGCAGACCCAGTAGGGAAGCTCAGCTACATCAGTATCTGTCCCTGTGGAACATGATTGGAGCCAAAGTGGGTCAATAGGCATCACCCACAGGTTGTGGCTGAATTTGGACAGGCTGGACACAGACATTCTAGGCATAGAGTTCCTTGAAAGCACGATGCGAGTGTTGGCGTGCTGTTCTCCTATTCAGTTTAGTAGAAGCTGTGGGAGTAAATTAGTGATCATGCATCTTGTTATGGAGCATCCATGCAACAAGAGTAACTGTGGTCAAAATTAGTCACTAGTGGGCAAGATCTTGCTTCGTTAAGGCTATCAGTTAGGATGCCTTTATGAATAGGGAAATGGATCAGTGGCACTGGTCATGCTTAGTTCAACTTTGTAGGACGTGGCAGAAATGACCATTGTCACCTGCACCTTATTTCAAGTTACTGACGAATGATACGCAAAGTCTAGGTTATTTGTTTCTACTTTGCATCATCCCGTGTGATCTCAAGAGGTATTAAAGAGAGGTCTGTTTAATGAGAGGTGCAAATCACAAGCACCCATGCAGTATTTGTTGCGACCATGGATGTGCTATAGACTGGACTGCCCGCCTATGAACCCGGCCAGACTTCGGGAGCACATAAGAAACGAAAGAAGATAGAAATGAACATGCAATAATAATTAGCCCAAGCGCTCATGTGTTTCAATTACCTGAGAAAGGGAGAATACAAATGCTGTAACATAATAGTGTTGCCCCTAAGTGAGCACCAGGTACCGGCCCGCCAGACATGCAAACTACCCCCAACCTTACGCAATGCACTGGCGTAGTGCAGCCGGCTGTGCATGTAAGGAAGAGAGGGTATAACCAAAGCCTCCCCAGCAGACAACATCCCCAGCCAGGTGAATATAAGGCTGTGCACTCCAGAAATTGAGATTCATCTTGCGCAACTCGCCTCAGCGTCTCTTAGTACTGAAGCTCCCTGCCTACTCCTCCTGAGGTACCTCCACTGAAGAAGTGACCAGTCGCCTTTCAGCCACCTGTAGCCTTTCAGAGGCCAACTTCCAGTTGCCTTCCATTGGCCAACTACCATGACCCAATCACAGATAAGTGGTTCCCCAAGTACCTTCATGAACTACAGTGTGCCCAAACTAAGACTTGTATTTATTTTACGTAAACATTCTAACCAGTGCTCCAGCATTCTGTCAGGCACCTTCACCTGTCTTTTAACTTCCATAAGGCAGTCAGTTGCTAGATGACTGGCGAACTTAGGGGAGAGTACGGGCTAAAGTGTTAATTCTCTCGAGAATAAATACATTACTCATTAACTGCTGTGTGTGATTTCTGAGGGTGAACTCTATCATCCTCTGACAATCCTCGTAAGCATCGCCGCTTAAGAGAACAGCTGGAGACAACGCCATTGACAATATTTTCTGATCGTAGTGTAGGGCCACGGAACATCCCATAGCCGAGGACAGCCCGTGCGTCAATCACACGCATACCTTCATAAACCACCCATACTGCGAGCGAGGTACTGCAAGGTACATAGTGCGTAGTACGGTAGAGCCCTCTACTAGGAACACTACACAATGCAACAGTTAGGCCACTTAAGTCTGTTAACCCACTCTGTTAACCGCTTATAAATCCACTGGATGAAGTGACAGACCTGACAAAGTGTAACGTAGCCACCTCTGGGCACTTAATAATTAAGGAAGTAGTCTTCTGCCTAACCTTTGGGGGAAATAAACTGTAGTACCTACCTGCTCATGCCGTTCACCCACAAAAGGGGTACACAGTGGGACGAACGTAAGGCCACAGCTGTCCCTCTATTGGTCAGCTGCTGGGTAACCGACCAGAACTCAACCTAACTTGTACTTCACTCAAAGAGCAAACCCAGCAGCCAGGGAATTGGCAAGGCGAGGGAGACATGTAATACATTGTGCACATTGTCAAGGACGGTTCCAATACACCTGCCTGGGGTGGAACGATGAACCCAGATATTGACTGCATTGAAATTTGATGTGAACAATGTCAAACACAACAGGCAGCCCACTGTGACTGGGTTACCTTCCCCAGGAAGGGGGATAAACACTATCCGCTGCATAACCTGCACTTAATCCTTCCACCACAGTTGCCTCTGCTGGCCAGATAAGCGCTTGACTCACCTGGAATTGTGAGGTTTGCAGGAGAGCTGAAGAATATCAACCCAGTAACCCCGGTACACATAGCATAGTTTCTGCACGCAATTAAGATGGGTCCCAATTACCTGAATTCGCAGGATGGCCACAGAAGGACACAGTAGCATTTATGCAGGAATGTGAATGAGAATTAAGGGTAAATGGGGTTCCGCCCAATCAGTGGGTCACAAAGGCGCACAAGCAGATGCCCTGTAGAGCATAGGAATGGTGGGGAAGGTACGGCGAATTCATAACCGTAAGTTAACAACACAGTTTTGGGAAGAAGAAGTCTTGGCCCGACCAACCACATATTTTCATAGCGTTGTACGAGGAAGTTGAGATTTTCATTAGGTACAAGGTCCAAATCTACTGGGGGATTGTCTCCGAAGGCAGCGAGGAGAGTTGTGTAAGGGCAATCATGTGTATGTTGCTTCCCAACCTAAGGAATTTCCTTCAAATTCCCTGCCTACAATGAATAGATGAACTTGTGGAAAGGGCCAGGGAGACAGAGAGCAATAATATGGCGCAAGTGAGCCTGCGATCGACTGAGGGCAGGGAGAACCGAGGAAAAGACAAACGTAACCGCAAACCGGTAACCACCCCTGTGGCCCCCCGCCCCCATTGCTAGCCCCCCTGCGAGCTCCAACAATGTTGGTTTTGCCCAAGGAAGCACCTTCACTGGGACTGCCCTAGCAAACTACCCCCTCATTGGATGGCAAGGGATGATGGCAACAAGATGAGCCACAATGGGAGAGAGAAGCAAAGCCGACGGGAAACGAGGAGACCGGGGTGAGAAGTGGGCCACCACTGCCAGTTCTGTCAGGCCCAACACCACCCTTCAAATACTAACTGAACAGCTCTATCCTCCAGATAGCCACCGAATAGAGGTCAGCATAAATGACAAAACAGCCGCCACAGTCTTGGACACGGCCGCCATGGGTAACTTCATAAGGAGCGATCTCCTCATGCCATACCAACAAGCAAACTTAAAGCCAGAGGGTTAAAGAATTCAGATGGCACAGCCCGACCTTCTACTCTCCGTGAAAGGAAATATAACATCCGTAATAATTTATAATAAAATCACGTATGCTGAATTATTGGTAGCCCCTCAGATCTGCGAAGAAGTAATCCTGTAACAATCGTGGCTTCACGAACAACAATGCATCCTTGACTGTAGGCGTTGGATTCATATTGGGGAGGATACTCGCATGACAGTTAATTGGGAGCGTAATAGAGAGGTGACAGATAGAGGGGATGTCATCTGCACCCATATTCACTTGAGACAATGGTCATTGTTCAAGTGGGCCCACTAACCATACCGCGCCATGCCACCCCAAATCATGAGCAAGAAACTCTGTCGGAGGTATGCCACGAGTAGCACAATTGAAGGGTTTTTACTAGAAGCAATGTGTTTCCAAAACTGAGGAGGAACTCATTCCTGAATTTGAGCAACACAATTTGCTACATATGTTCTTAGTAGGTAAGTTTGAGTTTTTATCCAGGATAAAACAACACTAATTAGTCTAGGTATGAGTGGCAACAACAATTTAAATGGTGAGCTAGAAAGGCATGGCAGTAGTGCATCAATTTTGCCAATAAGTTGGCACCACATAACTCAAGTTGAGGGAGAAACACTTGTTTAAGTGGTGCCACTCGTGATTTGGCCAATATGAGATGCACACATGTATTCCCTTGACTGTCGCTACTCCTCAGATACATATCTGCTGCATAAGCTTGCTCGGAGGCATCTGAGAAGCCATGCAGTTCTACACNGACACTTGTTTAAGTGGTGCCACTCGTGATTTGGCCAATATGAGATGCACACACTGTCGCTACTCCTCAGATACATATCTGCTGCATAAGCTTGCTCGGAGGCATCTGAGAAGCCATGCAGTTCTACACTGGCCACATCAGGGCATATGAAACGTGGTTAAGTGAGGGTTTCCAGTTTGGCTAAACTATCGATAAACTGGTTCCACTTCTCCTTGCTCAGGTATGTTAGGGGTTCATCCCAGCCCAATCCTTGGGTCCACAGCCATTGCATCAGAATTTTCGCCCATACAATCACAGGAGACAACCAGCCCGTGGGATTGTATATCCGAACAATCTGAGACAAGACAAAGCGTTTGATTGGGACCCCAGCGCTAATGCCCGAATGGTAAGAGAAAACGTCAATTTATGGATTCCACTGAAGACCCAGAATGCTCACAACCGGCCCTGATGAGAAGTCAAGCATCTTGGGAGTATCACTATGAAGTTCAGGTACATCATCCCAAAGTTGTGGCTGGTTACGAGACCATTTCCGTGGTTCAATTCCTCCTCGGCGCAGTACGTAGTTCAATAAACTGGTTTTTCAACTTGTTAACTTCCTCTACTGAAGGTGCACCACTCACAATATTGTCAACAAATAAATTCTTTAAAATAGCATTTTGAGCTAGCGGATAGTGGAAACCTTTGTCAAACACCAACTGGTGAAGGGTGCGGATGGCCAAGAAGGGTGATAGTGATAAGCCATATGTTACAGTGTTGGGCTGGAATACTAAGAGTTGGGGAGAAGGATCATCATGTCAAAATATGAGCTGATAAGGTCGGTCAGCTTCATGAATCAATATTTGTCTGTACGTTTGTTTGATGTCGCAGGAAAAGGCAACACTGTACAGCCTAAATCTCAAAATGATTTCAGTAATATAGTTTTGCAGCTTGGGTCTTGGAGAGTAGCAGGTCATTAAGGGACTTGCCATTTGAGGTCTTAGCACTGCCATCAAAAACAACCCTCAATTTAGTGGCTGTGCTGGAAGTTTTCGACACACTATGGTGAGGAATGAAACAATTAGGAGTTCTCTGACCATCTACCAGCTGGGCTGCAGGAACATCTCTGTCCGTGTGACCTGAAACAAAAAAGTCATCCATGAAGTCCCTGTAAATACCTTTCATTGCAGGCTGAGCTGCGCGGATCTTTTCTAGAGAATAGAAATGACATTCAGCATTTTCATACAAATCGCTAAAAGGATGAGTATTAGATTTGAAAGAGAGGTGCACTGTCCACCTACCAGAGTCATCTCGTGAATGTGTGGCCTGTTAGTGTGTTTCACAGTAGTCAGCATCTGGTGGTTGTGCAACTACAAGAGGTAGTTCTTCAGTTTCCTATAACTGTTTGAGGATCCTATCAAGCACCTAGGAGCACCCATCCCAACTTAAAACTTGAGTACGACTAGCATGTGACTGCCCAATTCTAATCGATCACTCAGGCAGACACGTGCGTGGACATCAACACCTAACAGAATGTCAACAGGACCTGGTCTATCAAACTGAGGGTCTGCCAGCAGGAGAGAACCGAGTTGAGCATGGACACAGGGATCGACAGCAGCTCATGGCAGGTTAGCAGTAATCTTAGACACTACAAACGTGTGATTAAAAGTACAATGATAGTCAACGACTGGCTGATTTTACATGCAATTGCTCCTTTAAAGTTCACGGTGTTGTCAGAGAGACCATAGACATTTTCCCGGACCCTATGAGCCTGAAGCGACAACACTGTGGCAGCTGACTCTGTAATGCATGATGCCTGAGCAGCACTATCCAGTAAGCAACACATAACATGTGGTCTATCGTCCGCACCTTAGACAGTAACCAAGGCAGTTGACAGCAAGACCGACGTGTGACCCCGGGCTGAGGATACACCTACAAAGGGTTCAGGCTCCTCAGGAGTAATCTGAAACAGGGTTTCGACACTCAAGGTATTCGACTTGCCCTCAACGTAGAGCAGTGTTCGTGCCTCTGCTTGCATCAGAAACATGTTTCAGATGAAGCACAAGTGGCCAACACATAAGATGTTCCATGGCAATTGAAACCATTTTTTTTTCGTGCACTTGTTTATCTGTTGGTGAAGCACTGATGAAGTATTGGCATTTATAAAGAGAATGACTGTTTTGCTGACAGATTATGCAGGGTTTTGACACTTTAGTGTTAGTAACAAATACTGACTTATGTTGGGATGACAGATGATTTGACTTGAGTGGTACTATGAGAGGGATGACCAGTACTTGACTTTGTCCCGACATAAACTGCACAATCCATTGTCGAGACCAGCGCTTGCATAATCTCTATCACTTCTAAAACATTTGGTATTATGTCGTTTTGTCCTGAATGAGAATTTTCAATTTTGGTGCATATTTCAACATAAAATTTTCTCATTAGGACAGTGAAGAGCACTGGATTTCCTGTGATGATATTGACAAAGTGTCTCATATACAGGATGAGTCGTTAATGTATGCTAACCCGACGTGAACAGAATCCTTACGACATTTAAATAAGGAAACACAAGCACTTTATACATACAAATCACCGGCTTGGTACCAAGTGTTATCTCTTGTAGTTTTTATGTGTTAATTAGACACTGTGCACATTGTAATGACGCAGTATTATTAATTTTCGGGACACGTGGTTCATTTTCTTTCGCTTTGCCAAGCTTCATATTTTTAAAATCTGGATTCAAAATTAAAGCCGTGGTGGTTCGTTTACCGTGATAGTTTGTTTATCAGGCATCCGGTTGCCGTTTTCAAAATTTTAGTTTTTGTTAAGCGTTAGCATCATATTAGAAACTTTCAGACTGTGTCGACAAGTTTTTTACGAGAAGTTCGCTTATCTTTATCTTGACGGCGCAGTGGGCTACGCAGTGTGGGCAGTGTGGATAGTGTGCGTGGCGGCGCGCCAGGCCCTTATCTAGAAAGCGGGGGTAGCTACGAGTGATAAAAACTCTGGATGAATACTCGCCCGAGAGAAATGGTCTAGAACAATCAACTTCTTTTTTTTTCGGCAAAACCTTAACTGTATTAAATTACTTCTGTCGGTGTGGGAGGTCGCTAGGGTGCCAGGAGGGAACAAACGTCTCTCCTGCCTTCGTAGCTTCTTGCGATGCAAGTTTTTAAGAAGTGAATTAATTCGTAAACAACTGTGGTGCTGTTCTGTACTTGTCTGTTTATCTGTGAACCTGTTCGTACTCTGCATACCTGAAGATCGTATGTGAACTGTTTCACTTGATTGGTAAATAAAAGTATAAAACCGATAAACCGGAACTTGACTTTTTTTTATGTTGAATTTGCACCTGTTTTTTTAAAGAGTTTCATGTTGCTACCATTGAGCTAACAGAGTGGCAATTTCCAGCCGTCAATACCTTGATGTGCGGTATTACAAAAATGGCGGCCTAACACGGGGCTGTAATGTTATAAAGCCGGCTATAACGAGCCGCGTGCCACATTACAACATGTGAAAATGGTTTCATCTGCTGATTGTATTCCTTGACCAAATAGTCATACAAATTTTCTTTGTTGCATTTTCAATCCACCTGTAGACCTTTCACCTGTGGCAGATGTGTCATTGCCTCTGGATGGGCACATGGCATAAACTCCCACATTTCTATTTGCACTTCAAGGAGCAGCAGTTATGTTAACGACTCAGAATTGCAACAAGGCTGCGCAGAGGAAGTTCATACTAACTGATCACAGTCATTATCAGTGAGGTGATGGGGAGACATAGATGCCACCCCTCCTCTCTTTCCTGCTTTCATCTCTCAACTCCTTGCATGTAGCCTACCACATGTATGTATGGCACATCAGACAGATGGAAACTACTCTGTACAACCATGAAATTAAGTGATGTGCTCCAACCATCGCTAGCAGCCAGTTAGCTCGCCATGCCCACCTCCCATCTTTGGATGTAGGACAGAGTGATCTCTGTACGTAAGTACCGGAATCCAAGAAAGAGCTCATTAGAATCCTTTTAGCAACAATGACGCAGTGTTTATGGCTTTTAATGGATAGTGCAGAATTTCTGTGGTCTTTGGTTCTTTTTAAATAGCCAACTATAGAAGAAACACCTACCAAAGTATGAACCATATTTTCTTTTTAGACCCAGCTTCATGTAGTGCCTGTGGGCATACAGAGGAGGATACTGTTTTTTACCATATTGTCNTATTTTCTTTTTAGACCCAGCTTCATGTAGTGCCTGTGGGCATACAGAGGAGGATACTGTTTTTTACCATATTGTTTTGTGCCAGGGTGTAAAGCAGGGTATTGGATGAACAGGTGTTCACTTCTTTCCATTTTGGGGGCAGCTAATGATGATAATGGAACAATTATGGCATACATTTCTTCAGTTCTGCGTATGTCTAACGAGGCAATTGGACACTATAGTGGCAAGATATCTCCAAGTGCCCTTTTATACACAGTTACGCAGTGTGGCTTTTTGAACTCGCACTGTTGGTGTGGCACCCTTTCAAGTGCCTCCTTGTGCTGCTGCTATACTTAACGAGTGAGAACAGCCAGCATAGTGGCTTTGTTATATATATATATATATATCTGTGTGTGTGGGCGTGTGTGTGTGTGTGTAATGGGAGCCAGAAGTAAACTTTTTGGCAAATAAAATAGCAAAATTGAATTCCTAGTATTATGGTGCCATGACATTTGCAAGTGATTTGTTTTCTAGTAGAAACTATTCGTTAAGTGTTTTTAATACATAGTAATTAAATGTAGAAACTTGCTACTGTTAGTAATGGGGAAAATATGTATGGTTTGTTAGGGTGTTGTCGCCTCCTGACTGCCGCGTGGAGTCGCCGAGGGAACAGAAGTGTGCGGTGCAGAAGGATGTTCTTGCCACACGCCTCACTAGTAAAGAAGCAGAACCTCCTACACTTGCTAGCAGTCCTAAGCACAAGAACCGCCTTGATGTTGACGCCAGTGCCACTAAGTTGGATTTCATGTCTTCATTGGGTATGTTCAATGCTGCCGTGAAAATGAGTATTATTGCCAGTTTATTATAAAAATAACAAATCACATAAATAAAAAATTTTCCCAGGCATTTAGTAGATCCACCGTTGTGCTTTAGAGGACAGCATTTATAAAAACAAGTTTAACATCTTTCAGTGGTTGTTCACCTAGTCTACAAACAAAACAGCAGATCATAATATATACAATAATTAAAAAAAAAATTTAAAGTTAACTGCTAGGTTCATTGAAAATACTGGAGAGAAAGAACTTTAAAGCAGCACACTGATTGCAACCCTACAAGCACAACATTAAATGATTTCGAATGCACACACTAACAAAATTGCTGCTTCAAATACACCATATTTGAGTGAGTATAAAAGTATAATCTCTTATTTTAATTTTGTCACCAAAGCCCTATTTTGCCATTTCCTCCAAGAAATTATATTTACTTTACTTACAGGCTTAATTTTTCTTTCCTTTTTCACCAGCGATGTACGCGGCTTCATGGTAGGATCAAACTACTTAGTGAATTTTTGTCACGTGAATTCTCAGAGCTTTATTTTCTTAAGACTAGTCCAGCATTAATTACTTATTAAAGGAAATAATCTTTTATGTTAGCCTTGGGATCTTGGAACCCACGGATAAACTTGTCAGAAATATTATTTTACTTTGTTGCTCCATGTAAATTTAATTAAACCTTTTACAGTGAACTCTTGATTCTAAGACCTTTCATGGTTCCCAGGAAAAGGGTTATTTTTTTCAAAGGGGTTGTTATTGGGAAAACCTTTTGAGTTAAATTTGTTTCATGGCTTCCCCCCAACCCCCCTCCCAAAAAAAAAAAGTAATTTCAAGAGGGTCACTATTCCATGGGTTTTAGAAACGAGAGTTGACTGTAATCTTTCCACCTGTTATTATTTAAAGATTTTTGGTTTGTAGTACAGGCAGCCCTCTACTTCCATACATAATGTGTTCCTGAAAATGTGTGTGAAGGTTGAACCATATATACGCATGTATAAGAGAGATGCCGTTCCAAAGTTACAAAAAAATTTTTAAAAAACTTTTTGGTAGAAAGATAATATATATTGATAAACATGTTATTTTTAACAAGTGTTTCATTGAAAATAACGAATAACTATACATGTGCAAAACTTTCTTACATGAAATGTTGATTTTCAACACCTGTATACGTATTTGGTTGTAGGTACTATGTTATGCAAATGGAACATTTTATTTTGTAGGTTGTAAAAACTGTGTAAAAGTGTTTCAGAGATTCGTATATTATTTTAACAGAAACACTAATTTGTATTGTGCCAATATGACAGCCAGTGTTAGATGGCAAGTAACAGTGCTGCATCAATATGTTGGTAGATTGTTAGATGTATGAAAGACCAAATCATTTGTATGAAAGTTGATTTAGAGGTGATAATATGTCATGTATGAAAGTCAAGGACTGCTTGTATTTGGTTTAGAGTGACACAAAAACTTCCATGTTGTAAAATTATTGTTACATGCAATCCAAATAATATACAGGAGAACCTCTCTATATAAATCCCATTTAAAGCGACTGCCTTTTTAAGACTTGTTTTTGAGGAACCATAAAAAATTTGAGTTGAAAAAGTTGAAATTTTGAGGGGAATCTATAGAAAAATAAATTTGGTGAGCACAATTTTTGCCAGCTACATGTTGCATTTCTCTTGGTGAAGCCGGAACGGATGGGTCAGCTCATATGTAAAATAATAAACAGTCAACTCCCTATGTACCATTTTTCAGGGGACTGTCTAAAAATTTCCATATATCCAGAATTTATGTAGGTAAGAGTCTGATGTGTCCATCAACAAAATACAACTTCGTGTCCATCAACAAAATACAACTTCTAAGTCTATTAAATTTTATGTTAACTATAGTGAGAGTTGTACCGTGCCTGTGAATAAAGTTTAACTATTTAGTACAATAAAAGTCTAAAGAATATATCATTACAAAATATTTGATTTAATTGATTGTAATCCAACAGAAATGCAAGCCGAATTTAGAATGTCATGCATGCACTTGATGAGCTGAGAGCATGCGGAGAGGTTGTTGACCGGGCAGTGTATTCATGGTGGGCTAGATGGAGCTCCTCCTCCATCTAGCCCGGTCATCTAGCCTCAGAGCGGGAGGGCGCAAGGATGCCTGCTAGTTGCACATACTATTGTTTATAGGATTCATATTTCACACTATGAACCATGCAGTATAGGTTTGCGAGCCTGGGATTTTTTGTTTCTGCCAAGTCCGAGCGAGCCGACTGAAAAGTTCCAGACTTTTGAGCTCGAGCTCTTTTATTGCATACAAAAATAAGTTTCATAATAAAGATAATATTAGCATTTTGAAGGAACTCATTCATATCTGCAGTTCCAACTAATAATTTTAATAGAATACGTCTACTTTTTAAAAGATTGTTTCGTTTATGAATAAACACATCAGTTTTCTGTCAAAATGTTTCCATAATTTCTTTAGTTTTGATAGGTAATTTCTGTTTGTTTTTGGCTACTTTTTCTAGATTTTCATTGAATAATTTTGTGATTTTTTAATGTAATACAATACAGTGGAGTCTCTGTTAACCATCACCCTTTTAACCGTCAGTTTCTGTTAACTGTCTGAAATTATGCTAACTTCAGAAAGTTTTTTCACGTCGTATCATCCCTCTCCAACCTCGCTTTCAACACGTCCTTGATATTAATTCGTAAAGCATATTGAAATATTGCATAATATTCTTGAATTATTTTTCTATTAATTTGACGAAACGACACGAATTTGAAATATATTTCCAGCCCGTAATCTAAGAACAATCAACTTAAAATAATACGCTATCTGTTATCCAAAAACAGCGGCTCAAACTTCGCCGTGACGTGCTGTGCGCGCGATCTCTTGGATATTATGCGAGGTATTGCCAGCCAGAAATGAACCTCTTTTTTGCGCGATATATAACAAATTTACAAACGAATGTTAATAGTTATATTTTTCCACGAGCTCTGCATAATTTTTAAAGTAACATATATTTCATGTAAAATGATTTGGAGTAAAAGT
>NQII01004473.1:152539-235039 GCA_002778355.1 Clitarchus hookeri
AGCTTGCAGCCCAGCACGTAAAACATTGTCTTGTTCCTATATTGTGTCACGGGACCGTCACTAAGAAAGTGAATATGGTTAATGTTTGGTGGCAGTGGTGTTAGTACTGGTTTCAGATGGGCCCAAATAGCTCCGACATTATGTAACAGATTTAATGACATGGTGCAGTGTGAANCAGATGGGCCCAAATAGCTCCGACATTATGTAACAGATTTAATGACATGGTGCAGTGTGAAATAACCGAGTTTTTAAGGTACACTACAACTGTGTGTAGCAAAATTTGGGTATGCGAACCGCCAAAATGAAAGGATTGGATTTCCTGATTGTACTTAGTACAAAAGTTTTCTGAAAAGTCCATGTGTACTATCGTATCGTTTCAGATAAAGATTCCTTCAGTTGTTTAATCACATTGTACTGGTGAACTATGTAAAAAGAATGGCGGAAAAAATTCCCCATATCTCCTTCAAGTTTCAAAATGAGATCTTTGGGTGAGATTTCACATGCTTCTTTTTTATATTTCGTAACAAACCGTTCTTTTTTTGTCTTGAGATCAATTATGACCTCCTTTTTATTTACCCACTGTTTGAATAAAATGGGCTTTGAATTATCCAATTCTGTGTAGGGTTAAGATTGGAGCAACAGTCCTCACATGTCCTCTCTAGACACTTTTCAGCGTATTGATCGCAACAAAGCATTTCCAGCATACTTTGATGATTACTTACAGTTTTAAGTATATTTGCATTTTTCAGAGCAGCAAGTTTGAGGTCCATGTTTTCGTGGATTGTGCAAGCTTGTTAGTGGTTGCTAAGATCTTTGACCCCTTGGTTCTGATAACATCAGTAGTTTTGTTTGCTAAACAGCTTATCCAACAACTCTGGTCACTGCAATTAGGTTGGGATGATCCGGGTTCAGAAGGTCTTGTTGAAGAAATAGTCAGTTTCAGAAAGAACTGAATGATCTTTCAAAGGTGAAACTCCCATACTGTGTAGTCCCATTGGGAGCTAAAAGGTTTGAGTTGCACGGATTTGCAGATGCTTCTGAAAGAGGATATGCTGCTGTAATCTATCTTCGGGTAGAAGTGACCGATAATGTTGTACTGTGTCTGGTCTGTGCCAAATCTAAAGTAGCGACTCTAAAGGCTCTCACCTTACCAAGGCTCGAACTGTGTGCTGCTAAGTTA
This sequence comes from Clitarchus hookeri, assembly GCA_002778355.1. Taxonomy (NCBI): domain Eukaryota; kingdom Metazoa; phylum Arthropoda; class Insecta; order Phasmatodea; family Phasmatidae; genus Clitarchus; species Clitarchus hookeri. Next base: position 153,720 of record NQII01004473.1, read on the forward strand.
CTTGCCAAGCTGATGAAGGTTGTCGCTGAAGTCTACGCCATTCTGCGAGGGCTGGAGCTGTTAGCTTCGTCAGATTCCATGGTGGGCTTAGCTTGGATTAAATCAGAAAGCAAGAAATGGAAGACCTTTGTACGTAATTGAGTTGGTGAGATCCAATCTCTTGTGCCAACCATGCGCTGGGCGCATGTACAATCAGAGTAAAACCCAGTATATTTTGCCTCCAGGGCTTGTTGCCCTCTCATCTTCTCGACCACCCCCTTTGGTGGAAAGAACCTCCCTGGCTATCTCAGTGAAGGTAGTGAAACCAGTGAACCTCTAATAAATCAAGAACTAACTACTCAGTTACAAAGGATTGTTGCATGTTTTAGATTTGTGAACAATTGTCGTTCAAGTCAACTCAGTCGAGGGCCGCTCACCACTGTCGAGCTACAGCAGGTTTCTTGCTTTGGTCAAAATTGGGCAGGCGACAATCTTCAGCAGGGAAATTGAGAATTGGCAGACAAGGAAACAACTCACCAACCAGCTGTGCAGCGTAAATCCAATTGTGGATGGAGGAGTATTTTTGCAAATAGGAGGTCGTCTACGGCATTCTTCCCAAAGTTACCAACAAAGGCATCCATTGTTACTTCCTGCGAAGCATCATTTCAGTTTATTGCTCATTGATTCTGCACATAAAAAATATCTTCATGCAGACCCTCTGGTCCTACATTCATTGCTCCGACAGAATTATTTGATACTGGGTGCTCGTCACACAATTAGACGCAGGCTGTAACAGCGCAATCAATGTTTCTGCTATTTGCCACAACCATGTGCTCCTTCAGTGGTTGACTTGCCTAGTTGCAGAGTGCAACAAGCTCGAGGCTTCCTGCATGTTGGGGTTGATTATGCTGGCCCATTTATGGTCACCATGGGGAGGTTGAGAGGTGCTAAATCTTGCAAGGCATACCTCTGCCATTTTGTGTGCACGAGTACAAAGGCACTGCACCTGGAACTTGTAACAGGAGTGTCCACAGAGCACTTCCTAGCAGCTCTCAAGAGAATGACAGGCTGCCGGGGAATCTGCGCTCATGTGTATCCAGACCAAGACACAAATTTTGTCGGGGCGAAGGCAGCACTGGAAGAGCTGTACAGTTTTGTAACCTCTAATGCATTTCACCAACAAGTGTTGACAAATTTAGCATCTGAAGGTATCCAGTGGCACTTGAACCCTCCAGCAGCACCTAATTTCAGAGGATTATGGGAGGCAGGAGTGAAATAGCTGAAAAGGCACTTATAACATGCTGTTGGCAGCCAAATTTTGACCTACGAATAACTGAATACCTTGTTTGATCAGATTGAGGCAATTTTGAATTCCTGCCTCCTCTTGTCTGTTAGTGACGATCCTAATGACGTAACCGCTTTGACGCCTTCACATTTCCTGGTAATGGAACCTTTCTCAGCAATTCCAGAACCTGATTTGACAAACACCTCTCTTTTACGCTTAAATCTTTGGCAACTAATCCAACAAATACACCAAACTGACTAGAAACGCTGGAGTCAAGACTTTCTGCATACTCTGCAGCAGAGGTCCAAGTGGAGAGTCGTCCATCACTGTAGGCACCCTCGTGCTGGTTAAGGACGACCAGTTACCTCCTACCAAGTTAACTGAAGTTATCCCAGGACCAGTTGGAGTCATTCGAGTAGCCTCCATTCGCACAGAATAAGGTGTTCTTCAGCGTCCCACTAGAAAGGTGTGTCCCTTCCTTCCGAGTAAAGAAAACTTTGTTTTGATCCGGGGAAGGGGGTGGGGAGATATTTGTGCTGTAAACAGTGTTGTTTGTGTTGTAAATAGTACTATGTGACTTCATCACTAAAATTGTGTGCTGCAAGAGTTGGCAAGTTTGACTCAAGCAAAGAAGATCAATGTTTTTGCAAGATGGTGGCCTGTCGTTAGTTTTCCGAGAGAAACTCAACCAAAATGTTTCATTTAATGGTCCTCCGGGTTGTAAGAAGTTCTCTTATTAAAAAGTTTACCTGCTCAATAAGTTTACATAATTTTGCACTTTGTCTATGAATGCCAGAGTAATTTTACACACTTAACAATTTTCCTGGTTAATAAGCCAACATTTCTCAGTCCCTTCAGAATCTTCTTAAGAGACTTTTACTCTAATGAGTTGGAAATTCAAATATTAATGTTTATCCTTTATTGTTTATTAGTTTAAATTTAACAATTAATATTTAATTTGAATAATATACTTACTTTAAAATTGAAATGATATACACTGGTTGAGTCACCCACGCCTATTTTTCCGTATCAATGCAAACTGCACACCAAACTAGACATCTAACAATACATCTCCTCCGCTGTAAAACAATTGTCTCTTGTGTAGCTCGAGTCCCGTGCTGTGTACGTACTTGTTACGGCGCCATGGCTGTTATTGGAACATTCGACGCAGTTGTCAGCCTGCACCAACCAGCGGTGCGAAAATAGAGAATCGCTACAAAACAGCACGTGCGCATTGATTTCTTTTCGTCAGTACAGTAAGCAAGGTGACTGTATTTTCATGTCACATGAAGAACCACAATGACTCGAAGCGAGGCAGATGTGTGTTACTGAGGATGTAATCGTCATGTACCAACGCATTGCTGACATAACACCATCCGTTCACCGCCTACTGTACTGACGACAACAAATCAACGCGCACGTGGTGTTCTGCTACGATTGATGTTTTGTTAGATGGGTAGTCTTGTGTGCGGGTTGCATAGATAGGCGTGGGTGACTCGCACTCTATATTAAATAATGTAAAATTTTGATGTCAAAACATATAAAGTAGAACCCTTTTATAACATTCCTGCATAACAATTTCCTCTACATAACTTTATTTATTGTTCCAACAAGTTTTCCATAATGCTTAATTCTTTTATTTCCTGTCTATAACGATGTTAGCATTGTCTGCACCTGGACTTCTGAGAGTTCAGAGTTTGCAGGATTGTGCAACCATAAATGACAGGTGTGCGAAGATAAACCAGCAGAGCGTCGTGTGGTGGCGAGAGTAACCAGCGGGAGTGAAGTGTGCGGAATGTGAGCATCGGTGCGGTGGAGAGTGAGACTGGATGTGTGAGCGACAAACATTCGGAACGATGGCAATAGGCAGACTGAACATGTGTATATAATGAGTGTGAATTGACTACAACCAACATAGAGACATTGAGAAGGACTTTAATTAGTATTGAGATAGACATTAAATATTGCGCTCACTGAAAATAACAAGAGCAATAGTGAGGATAGAATGTTTAATGTTGTAAATTATAGCTGTGTGATTAGTTCTTTTATTTTTACTGAGACCTCTATCCCTCACGAACTCAAATATGCTGCTCTGTGGTCTTGTAACAGTATTTTATATTTTTCGCACATAATGTCAATTTTTGTACACTTCATTCATGAAATTAAAATTTTAAGAAAGTAGCAATGCTATAGAGTTCCAAGATTTTTAGACAGTACAAAGTCTATAAAAAAATACTCTGCTTTTCTGCGTGATGCAGTGTGTTTAGTAATGCTATGGAGCAAAAATAATGTTGCACAATTTTTTTCAGATATCCCAACAGCATGATAATGGACAGTGATTAGTGGTGGTGATGAGGATGATAGACAATGCACCAGCAGTATGTAAATAAGCAAGTCTCAATAGTGCATGTTCTTCTGAACACTGTGAATCAGATGATGATGATGATGATGATGATGATGATGATGATGATGATGCTGTTGTCTCGTGAAATGCAGTGTGTATGTGATATTTGTGCAACACATAATAATTCAGACGAAAATGCAGAACAATTTGTCAAGGAAGTTCTTTCAACTCACTTTCAGGCCTGTCATAGTTTTGGGACTCTTCTTACCAGCCTGTTGAAAGCAAGCTTGTATACCTCACAGAATTGTTTTTGTGGCAAATTTGGCATAAATTGAAATTTTGTTTCTAATTATTTATGTAACATTGTTTTATGAGGGAGTGTAAGGTACGCAAACCATTTGAATTAACTATCGGCTTGCTATTCATACAAATTGTTAAATCGGAAGTTTGTTTTAACATGAATATACTGTATGTCTGTTCTAGAGCTCTTGAGTTAACATAGTTGCCAGAACCTAGTGAATAAGCGTGATGTATGAAGTCATTCAGTGCAATGAGCAAATATTCTTATGGTGGGTTGCAGGGCTGGTGACACAAGAAGTCCTGGCAGAGCTGCGCAACAGGAGGGTGGAGAGGAAAAGACGGAGCACAGCTAATCATGTTCATTTTGTGTATGGCAAATCCTGGGACATCTGTGTAAGTATGCAGTCACTGCCAAACTTTATTGTAGCAATGAAAAGTAAATTTAAACCTTATTGATAGCGCCTCACTTTTATGGTAGATTAAATGAGCTGATTTCGTAGTTAAAATTTCACTATTTCTTAAAAAAAAAATTTTTATTTCATCAAATACATTTTATAGCAAACAAATGCGTGCATTATTATTATTAGAACATGAATCTGTTGTTTTTGTAATGGTTTCACTCAAAATAAATGTAATTTTTTATTCATTCTTTTAATCAGTACATATTTAAATGGAAAAAATTAAAAAAAAATTTAACGATAAGGATGAAAGGACAACCTTACGAGAGCGCACTTCTCATGTAACACACATTGTCACGCCACAGTACTTTTTGTGTGATAAATCTTGTACTTTATCGAGACATTTAAAACTTGCTAAGAACATTCACTAGCGTTTGAGTTTTATAAGATGTTTACATCACCCACATAGACTACAGCTTTTGTTCATTTGTGGATAACAATATTTTAATTCAATCCCGTTGATGATGGTATCGTCTCTAACACAAATACACAACTTAACTAAAAATACTAGCAAATATTTTATTACTGATAGACGTGGCAGAAACCTGCTTGTTTTTGTTTTCTTGAGAAAATGAAAATTACACAAATTTACTTTCAATGCAGTTGTCTTTATTTTTTATGTCCTCCACTATCACTAAATCACTATGCATACAGAACAGCAATTTTTAAGCACGGGTCTGTTCCCTCCCACTCACTGTTTACATCGCAGTTTTGCACTTTGGTCATTTTATAAAACAAAAAAACCTTCACTTTCAATCTCTTAGGCACAATCTTAAACAATAACTATTGTTGTCATTCTTAACTAGTTTTTCTATGTGAGCAGCAGACTACTATCACCACCCTCGCTCAATAATTGCAAATGCCGTATTTTCTAGTTGTCAAGAACCTAACCACAAAGCACAGAAAATTATTAAAGTTGGCCGTGTTTACAAGCACCGTACGAATATTTAGTGTGTAATTATTACATTCCACAAAAAAAATATTCATCTGTTTTATATACACTGAAGAGCCAAAAAAAACTGGTATACCTGCCTAATATCGTGTAGGGCCCCTGCGAGCATGCAGAAGTGCCACAAGACGATGTGGCAGGGACTCAACTAATGTTCGAAGGTATGCAGGAGGCATTGAAATCTGTGCCAATTTGAGAAAGGCTTGCACGTCTGTCACGTTTAATGATTCTCGTTAGTCGTAGTTTGTCCCGTTCGTTCACAATCTTTTTCCGGCTGCAGCGATGTCGAAGATTTTATGTTTTACCGGATTCCAGATATTCGCGGTACACTCGTGAAATGATCGTACACAAAAATCCAAATTGTATTGCTACCTCGGAGATGCTATGTCCCATCTCTTGTGCACCGACTATAACACCACGTTCAAACTCACCTAAATCTTGATAACCTGCCATTGTAGCAGCAGTAACCAATCTAGCAACTTTGCGAGACGCTTTTTGTCTTATATAGGCGCTGCCAACCACATCGCATTACTCTGATTGGTTCCACACCTCTGTTATTGGCATACGCACGCCTATACCAGTTTTTTTTTGCTCTTCAGTGTATATTGACACATGATGCGTACTGTCCATAGTATACTGTTTTCCAACTCCTACTCATCTTCATGTGACATCACGACGCCCTAATGGAGTTTTAATCCGAGACTATTTGCGTCCTGAGCCAACCGACGCACTTCCAGGGACAACCCCAGGAAACTGCAGTCTACCAATCGGTTCACACTATGCCACATATTTGTAATCACCTTCCTGTTCATTGCTCACAATCACACTATAATAGTTCCACACAACACTGCTTTTCTTAGACACTTTTGTTATATAGGGGCCACGGTGGCTGAGCGGTTAGAATTCTCGCCTCCCACCAAGGCCAACCGGGTCCAATCTCTGGCCGGTTCACTCCGGATTTTCGCAAGTGGGAATCGTGCTGGATGATGCCACTGGTCGGCGGGTTTTCCGGGGATCCGCTCGCCCCCCTTCCTCATACGGCACTGCTTCATACCCACCTTACTTCACCCTCATCGGCTCTCAAGACCTCATTGTTCCGAGCCACCCAAATCTCTTCACTTGCTCACTTTAGTTATAAAATGTTTTTTCTGTGAAAAATTATACTATTTTAAAATAAACTTTCAAACTCGTTCATTTACGACTATGCTTTCTGATTGCCGGCAAGCACGCAAGGGGAAGTGCCGTACCAGTGTTGACAATCGCAGTGTTCGTTATACCATTAATATAATCAAAGTGCCATTGCGACTACACTCATGTTGTTATACAATCAATTCACATTCAAAGTAATCACAACTATTATACGTTGCCAATGTAACGCGGGCTTTATCCAGTGCCGTCGCCATGGCAATTTGCATGTTGCTTATAAATGTATGTAGAAAATAAAAGTATGAAGTGATTTTATACTTTATGTTGTTAATTGTGTGGATACTAGGCCTTTGAAAGTATTTTCTTTTATTTAATTCCACGAAGTTGTGCACAAAATTATCAACATTTGTGATAAGTGTGGTGTTTGTTGGCTGCCAGTGCTTCGAATTTTCACCACCAATCAAATATGGTGCCATTGTTTACAATGCTACATGAAATATAATTACATTTTCATACATCTGATGGGCTGGTTGCATTTTGTGGCAAGAAAGAATTTACATTTTATTATGCTAATTCCTCATCATGTACTGCCACAAAGGTATACTATTAGTGTATTATTATTTACAGGACCATAAGCTAACATTCAAAAGTTTTAGGACCGAAACTTACTTTTAAGCAACCAAAGGTTAGTGTAACATAAGGGAAAAATATTTTTTTGCCATCCAAAAAATAGATTCGTGAGTTTTTTTTTCAATACAGTTAATTTTGCGTTAGATGCGAAATATTTTATGTAAACAAGCATTAATCGGCGAAAAAGATCGGCAGACGAGAAACCGATCATAACAAATTACAAAAACACCATAATCGGCCGATCATCATGATTTGTAATGGGCATTGGCCCAGCTCTACTCTTATTTGTTTTGAAAGAAGAGGTTACAAAAGCTGAGGTTATTTGGTGCATGCGTGCTGTCATGCAACATCACGCACTGTGGGGTAGTGAGTCTACTGCCTCATTGTTCCCTCTAATGTTCGTAGATTTAGAAATCGCTTCAAAACTTAAGCAGCATAAAACAAAAATAGCTTGTACAATATTGTATGGGCACTTTGTTGCAGGGTTTGACAAATATTTATATAAAGTTTTGTCACTACTAGGCAACCTGAGTTATACAGAGTGGTGGCTAGTAGCTTACATAGTTAAATTATTTAGGTGCAGACTAAGGGCACCTGAGGTTGTTGCTTTAGGGGTAAACAAATACTTGTATTTTCCATTATTTAACCCACCAGTATTTTATTGGTCTGAAGGTCACATAGATATTTACACACACTGGCGAGACTGAGCCCCCCTCTAGTCGTAAGCCTGAAGGGCTGGTGGGCTATATTATGCGTCGGGGAAGGTTGTTGAAGGGAGACGTTTCTCTACTTATCTCTGACTGCGGCTTTTGGTGAGTTGTCTTCGTTGGTAGCGAGGCCTGGTGAGTTGGGTGGCCTTATTTCTCAGGCTCTCGGACTGGCTCTCGTTGGCGTGCTGTACTCAGCTGGCTCCTTCCTGCGGCTTTGACTGACTCTCTCTGAAGTCCAGGATTGGTTTCCTGGAACTTGTGCTTTCTCTGCGACCTCGGCTCGCGTCCCCATCCTCTCTGCTTCGCGCTGATCGACCGACGGTGAACAACTGACTACAACTGCTGACTGCTTGGGTCGGGTCCGAACTCCGGCCCGGTGATACGACTGCCTCTCGCCTAACTGCCTTCTCTGTCTTGCATCGCGGCTGCCGAACAACTTCTCGCCCACCACTGATTACGACTGCTGGACCACAACTGACTGATCACGAACCTTGGCTGCTCCCGAATTTAACCCGCCTCCCGATATATTCAAATTGGCTGTCAGCAGTTTCTCGCCAGAGAAATCGGGAATTCCGCTTGTACCTCGCACGTTTTTTGTGTAGGATTTCGTGTCTTGTCAGCTGCGCGCGTGCTCCAACTGTGGTGGAGGGAGGGTGGGGTAGGACGTTCCCGGGGATTCCTGTAAGCTATGTCGGCATTAATTCTTGTCGGGGGCACCCCCTGTTTCCTTCGTAGAGGGCTGCATCAGCTACTTCTCGGGACTTTTCCTGTTTTTCTGGAATTTGGTTCTTCCCCGGAAGTTTCGTTGTCACCTGCCTGCCCTGCCCAGGACAAACAACTATAGCAGGGTGTGAAAACAGTGTAATGCCTATCTCCTGTACCCGCCACACGTCAGTTTGTTAGAAGGGACAAATTGATGTTACTTTTAAATTCTGGTATGACGAGGACAATGAAGTGTGTACTTGCTATTTTGGGTCTGTGTATCTTGGTCATGCAATTGCTGCTCATTTGTTAGGTGGCTTCAGCAAAGCATTGGGTGGTCTTGATGTCACGAAACTGATGCAAGTATCAATGAATGGCCCAAATGTAAATAAAAAGTTCCTCCAAGACCTGAAACTTTATTTGAAGGGAGATCCTGATATGCCAGTCATACTCAATTTAGGGATCTGTGGACTGCATGCTTTGCGTAACTCTTACAAAGCAGTCCTTAAAAAGACAGGTTCTTGATAGCTCTTCACTACTTGTTTTTTCTAAATGTGGCAACAATAAATTTACAGATGAAAGCTAACATAATACCTGCAAACAAATTTGAATTAGGATGTGCCACAAAGTTAGCTGCCTAGGAGCCAATAAACGTAATGTATTGGAATTTCGTCAAGATTGTTTCAGTTCCATGATTGTGCTGTGCCAAAAGTTATTGGAACAGGCATCCATGAAATATAAACTTACAAAAGGCATTTCATTTTTTGATCCAATTGTAGCCAAGCAACCTGCCATTCGAAATGCACATCTGTCAACCACAGTAAATACATTTGTAGAGCACAACTGGATCTCAATCATTCAAGCAGATACAATACAAAGCATTGTGTGTTAGTGATGTTTTCACTGAGATAGTTAAATCTGTCTGAACTGTGGACAGAGTGGATCATTTTTGGATGCAAAATATTCTGCCAAACTTCCCTGATGTTCAAGAACTGCAAACAGTTTTGAAAATGATTTATATTTTTTCTCGTAGGAATGCAGCATTAGAAAGGGGTTTTTCGATTAATAAAGAACTTCTTGTAGAAAATCTTTATAAACAGTTGCTTGTTGGCCTGCGGCAAGTGGATGATGCAGTAACTTCCAGGGGTCGAATTCAAAGTGTAGTGGTTACTTAAAAGCTCATGTACAATGCCAGAAATGTGCATGCGTGTTAGGTTGAAGCACTGAAACAACAGCATACTACTGCAGAAGCTGAAATAACTGCAATAAATACGAACAAACGATCAGCAGTAATGTTAAAGGAGCTGAACGAAAAGAAAAAAAATCCTGGACTCTGCTCAGAAACTGTTGTTGCCAGTGATGATAAAATAAAGTCTCTACAAAACTAAAAGTGGTAAGTTTCTGTTTTACGTAATGTTTTTATGTTCTGGAAGCATTTGTTAATTTGACGTATGTTTATCGTGTTTAGACTGATTGATCCATTTTATGTACATTCTAAATTTCGGTGTTTTTGTGTGAGGGAAAAATGAAAACTTGTCAGGTAAATGTCAAGGAATTTCAAATCAAAATTAGAGTGGACATTCTGTAAGTGTGACGGAACAAGGTGAAGCCACCGCCGTAATGGAAGAGGCTGATGTTCCCAGAGAGGAACGTTGTAGTGTGGCTATCTGTACCAGAGTCGGAACACATGTTATCCACTGTGCATACTGTCAGGGTCGTTTTCACTACCTATGCCAGGGGTGGAACGATGAGCCCAGATATACAATGCCGAATATGCCCAACGGCGTATTGCGGCTGGCTAACGTTCACAGGACAAGGGATAAATACAGTAAGGTGAATTGTGTGTGCACAAACCTTCCACCACCCTTGCATTGGGTGGCCCGATGAGCGTAATACGAGACCAGGTCTTGTATATAGATGTGAGGTGTGTAGACGGGCGGAGTAGTATCGTCCAGGAAATCCGGGTTCTCGTAGCACTACGTCCACCAGGATGTCGACGGGCCCCAACTACCGGAATCGGTTGGAAAACCCCTAGAAGACTCTGCAACATTTACACAAGAGAATGAGCATGAGCTGTGTGAAGATGAGATTCCACCTAAACAGTGCGTATCTGAAGTCCAAAAGCAGTTGACGAGGGATGGTGGAGTAAATATGGAGAATTCGTAACCAAATAAACGTAGTTATGTTCCAGACTAGCAACTCAATTTCACAGCTGGACACAGGCCGCCGACAGGGAGGTGGAAATCTTCATACGCAGGAAAGTCCAGATGTATAAACAAATTTTCCCAAAGGGCAGTGAGGAAAGCTGTGTTCGTAATATTACACGCATGTTACTACTGAACTTTAGGAACTTCTTACAAATACCCAGACCGCAGTCAATCAGAGAATTGGTAGAGAGGGCTCGCGAAATAGAGATTTACTATAAGGCATGAGAAGTCTTAAACCAGGCCTGAAGTAACAAAGCCGAGGAAGGGGCGAAGCCGCTCGAACCCGATGGGTTCTCTGCCTCTCCCTAAGTGCTGGTTCTATCCCGGGAGACACTTTAACCGGGACTGCCCTGTGAAGCCAGCTGGCCGAAGGATGGCTAAAAAAGGGAGAGCGACTGATGTAAACAAACTGACCGAGAGTTGAAAACGACCAACCCAGGCGGGAAATGCCATACTTGGGGTGCAAAACGGGCCACCACCACTGGTCGAAAAGCGTCTATTTACATCCAAACATTAACCAAGGAACCTGATCATCCCAAGGCCCCCCAAATTGAAGTCGAAGTCAACGGACGTTGGGCTATGGCACTCCTAGACACTCCAGCTACGGGANTCCCAAGGCCCCCCAAATTGAAGTCGAAGTCAACGGACGTTGGGCTATGGCACTCCTAGACACTCCAGCTACGGGAAATTTATACGAAGCGATCTCCTCACCTCTGAATGAAGAGTCCGCTTAGCTCTGCAAACCTGCATTGTCCACATGGCACAGATAATGAATTTTTCCACGCCAGCCTTCTATCTTGCTCTTGTTTACTTTGATCATGCAGCTGTCATAGCGTTTCCCTCTCCATCATTATCAGTTATGATAATCTGTAGCCAGATGTTAAGACAANTCCCAAGGCCCCCCAAATTGAAGTCGAAGTCAACGGACGTTGGGCTATGGCACTCCTAGACACTCCAGCTACGGGGAATTTATACGAAGCGATCTCCTCACCTCTGAATGAAGAGTCCGCTTAGCTCTGCAAACCTGCATTGTCCACATGGCACAGATAATGAATTTTTCCACGCCAGCCTTCTATCTTGCTCTTGTTTACTGTGATCATGCAGCTGTCATAGCGTTTCCCTCTCCATCATTATCAGTTATGATAATCTGTAGCCAGATGTTAAGACAACAATTTTTTTGATGGAGTGGAGTGTCACATTCCATCATGTCACATCTAAATAAAGAAATAAAATGATGCAGTCCATCCCAGGCACTGCCATGAAAGAGAAAGCAAGAAAAAAAAGAAGTAGCCCACCCCAGCACTGGAATTCTTTTAATGACTTTGATGTTACTGTGATGGAACAGCTGTGTCCCAATGTTTTGGCTTTTAGCATTTGAGTCGTTAGATTGAAGTATTTTGTATACCAGTATCATCACAGTCTAAATAAAGGAACATTTCTACCATTTTTACTCAATATGACACAATAAATTGTTGATGCAGTTTCATTTGGGAAAAATATTTTTTTCATTAAAGTCGTTGCAAAAATTATGGTGTTACACTCGTGTTATTTCAAATGTACCACCCACAAAAAAAATCTTATTTTTGGTAGAAACTTCTTTACGTCTCATCTTTTCGTTTCTGCCAAAAAACTCAATTTAGGGTTAAAAAAAAATAGAGGGGAAGGATAAATGAGGCAGGCAAAAAAAAATACTGCTGGAATTCTTTGTTTGTGGATGGGACGAGGGTTGAGGGGTTGATAGCTGGGTGCATGGCTGTCAGCAGNAGATGGGACGAGGGTTGAGGGGTTGATAGCTGGGTGCATGGCTGTCAGCAGTCACCAGCTACCTGATGCTGCATAATACACGTGCATAAAGCAGCCGCTTGCAATGCTTATTTTGTTACACAGTAAAAAATAGTTTCTGCAGTGTTTATAAATTATTTTAATTTTATGTACACTTTGAGGAAATTTTACTTTAAATTGCATATTTTGCGGAATTTTGACTTAATCAACCAAAGCANATGTTTTGGCTTTTAGCATTTGAGTCGTTAGATTGAAGTATTTTGTATACCAGTATCATCACAGTCTAAATAAAGGAACATTTCTACCATTTTTACTCAATATGACACAATAAATTGTTGATGCAGTTTCATTTGGGAAAAATAATTTTTTCATTAAAGTCGTTGCAAAAATTATGGTGTTACACTCGTGTTATTTCAAATGTACCACCCACAAAAAAAATCTTATTTTTGGTAGAAACTTCTTTACGTCTCATCTTTTCGTTTCTGCCAAAAAACTCAATTTAGGGTTAAAAAAAAATAGAGGGGAAGGATAAATGAGGCAGGCAAAAAAAAATACTGCTGGAATTCTTTGTTTGTGGATGGGACGAGGGTTGAGGGGTTGATAGCTGGGTGCATGGCTGTCAGCAGTCACCAGCTACCTGATGCTGCANGGATGGGACGAGGGTTGAGGGGTTGATAGCTGGGTGCATGGCTGTCAGCAGTCACCAGCTACCTGATGCTGCATAATACACGTGCATAAAGCAGCCGCTTGCAATGCTTATTTTGTTACACAGTAAAAAATAGTTTCTGCAGTGTTTATAAATTATTTGAATTTTATGTACACTTTGAGGAAATTTTACTTTAAATTGCATATTTTGCGGAATTTTGACTTAATCAACCAAAGCANAATTTTATGTACACTTTGAGGAAATTTTACTTTAAATTGCATATTTTGCGGAATTTTGACTTAATCAACCAAAGCATGCTAAATTTTATTTGTATGTTCTGAGGTTATCAGCAACTTTGTTTTGTGTAGAATTTCGAATTAAACGAGTTAGAATTAATGAGGTATTATTGTATGTATTTTAAAGTAAAATTTCCCAAGTGTGTATGTGAGATTCAGGTAATTTATAAATACTGCTGCAATTATATTCTTGCTGTGTAACAAAATAAGCATTGCTAGCAGCTGCCTTAACGCGCATCAGGTCGCAGCAGGTGCGCGGGCAACGACTGCCTTGTGTGTAGGAGTAGCCAGCCAGACAGCCGGCTGCATGGAAAGCAACTAAGTACCAGCATCAGGCTGCAGCAGGTGGTGAGTACAAGCAGCTGGCTATAGTCAGTTCATGACTGGAAGAGACTTTCAAGCCCATTTCGTATCCTTCTGCCAAAGGGTAAACAAACATTGCCATGTGGCAGTCACATGGCAATGTTTTCATGCAATGTTTACATTCCACTGTGTGTGTACATGTGTTCGTACATGCACGTACCCATCATAACAGTAATGTATATATTATTAATGGATATTCCACAAGCGTAAAGTTTTTAATCTTGAGAATTTCACACAAAAGAATATGTGATGCAAGCGAAAAACATTTCATTATATAAACCCAAAATGTGAGTATTAAAAATTAGATGTTTCGTGTGCGTGCCTGTGTCTGTCTCTCTATCTCTCTATCTATCTATCTCTCTCTCTCTCTCTCTCTCTCTGTGTGTATGTGTGTGTGTATAGGTTTGATTTTGACTGGGGGATTGGGTGGGGGAGAAAAACTTTCACTTTGATTACATATTATAGACACAATACTTTGCAATGAAATGTGCCAACATTCAAGGAGTTCATCCAACAACATTAATATGACAATGCCAATCTCTCATAAGCCCCCGGATGGCCGTGCTGTAGAGAATTTGTGCAATTCTTGTTTAACCTAATATTTCATAAATCGGTTTTTTTTTACTAATATCAGCTCTTTATTGTTTGAATTTTCATAACGTATGACTTTAATTTGTGCTAACCTTCTCGTACAGATTCCTTTTGCTTTTGAAATCTGTATAAGAGATTACTCATAGTGCGTTCTAACGTGTTTAATATTTTTCAAATTTATTTCAGGTTTGCTTAAAATTTTATTTACTGTATTTTACGTTGTATGTTGCGGTAGTTTTTGTGTGCAGTCATGAGTTCTAGCAAGGTGAATAAAAGAGAAGTCACCAACGCCAACAGGACATCATTAACCTCACCGAATCGTTGTATTCACTAATTAGCTGAGGGGAAATGAAACCCTGCAACGTCGCGGAAAGAGCGGCAGAAATGTTGAAACTCTCCAGATCTACAGTGCTAAGGTATGTTAAAATATCTGTAGTATTAACCATTGCGTTTGCAAGTTGTGTGTGTTAAGATCAATTACGTTGGCCCACGAAATGTGTTTACAAGAACATAAAGAAAATTTGTTAATAACTTGATAACATCGTCGAACGTTGTCTACGTGTATTTTTAACGTTTTATTTTGGTAATTATTAAGTTTATAGGGTTTCCTGTAAAAATAAAAATAATTCATTGAAAATCTTATATTTCCACTCTGCTAATGATGCAGAACACGAATATACGAGGGGCATTAACGTCCGACTAATTTCGTAATATGTGCCCACCTAACCTAACAGAACCTAACCCCACGATGAGTGAATCACTATTTTACATTTTTTAACTAACCTAGGATTGTAGGGTTATATAGTAACCAATACCTGCCACCTATTAAACTAACCTAAACTAACACACGGCAGAGCATATCACATTGTCACACATCATTTGTAAACAAACCCTTGTATGTTTTTGGTATCAGTAACTGTAGTTGACCCAGTAACTGAATTATGGTCCTTTTTAAATTATGCAAATTAGGTTGGCTATGTAGCACTGAAAGTGAAAAATATGACACTGATAATTTACAATAACTAAAAGACAATGGCTGTAGAACAGTGGTGTTGGGGAAATGCATTAATACACAATTGTTTTCTTAAAAGATTATGACTGCGATTTCATCGATTACGATGTCCTCTCATGTTTAGTGAAGTGATACAGATATGTTTAATAGTAGGGGAAGTTCCAGTTATATCGACTGTAATCTATTTAGTGACGTATAACAATGGCAATTAATGCCGCAATGTAACTTATAAATACAAAACAAGCTCCTTCTTCAGAATCTTAAAATGCACCATCTCTCCATAACCTATATAAAATTAATTGACTATAACAAACTCACTATAGAGGCAATTTTCCTTACCATTGTCAGTTGTCTTTATAATAAATTTCCACTGTATATATTGGGTTGTTTATGAAGAATCCCTCGCAGGGGTACACAAATTCCAACACAAAGTAGTTTTTATTTTTAATTACACATTGTAATACCACCTTTTGGTTAGGTGATTCATACACTCACATTTGAGTCTATATAACCCTACAATCCTAGGTTAGTGTAAAACCCAACAATCCTAGGTTAGTTTAAAAATGTAAAATAGTGATTCACCCATCGTGGGGATAGGTTCTGTTAGGTTAGGTGGGCACATGTTACGAAATTAGTCGGACGTTAATGCCCGTCGTATATTCGTGTTCTGCATCATTAGTGGAGTGGAAATATACCATTTTCCGTGAAATTATTGTTATTTTTTTTACAGAAAAGCCCCCTAAACTTAATAATTACCCAAATAAAACGTTAAAAAGACACGTAGACAACGTTCGACGATGTTATCAAGTTATTAACAAATTTTCTTTATGTTCTTGTAAACACATTTCGTAGGCCAACATAATTGACCTTAGCACACACAACTTGCAAACGCAATGGTTAATACTACATATATTTTAACATACCTTAGAACTGTGGATCTGAAGCGTTTCAACATTTCTGCCGCTCTTTCCGCGACGTTGCAGGGTTTCATTTCCCCTCGCCTAATTAGGGAATACAACGATTCGGTGAGGTTAATGATGTCCTGTTGGCGTTGGTGACTTATCTTTTATTCACCTTGCTAGAACTCATGACTGCACACAAAAACTACCGCAACATATAACGTAAAATACAATAAATAAAATTTTAAGCAAACCTGAAATAAATTTAAAAAATATTAAACACGTGAGAACGCACTACGAGTAATCTCTTATACAGGTATCAGAAACGAAAGAAATCGGCACAACGAGAAATAATAAAGAGAGGATATTAGTAAAAAAAAAAATAAACCAGTAAATGAATTATTATTGGTTAAACAAGATAATCGCACCATTTCTCTGGCACGTGTGTCGACCACATCTCGCCAACAACACACGGAACGAAGGTTTGTAAACAAATGGCCGCTCTACTTTCACCTTGAGCGTGATCTTGTGAGTATGCAAGAAACATTGAAATCAAAGTACGTTAGCATCACGTCATTAATAATTGGCATAATAAGATACAAGTCTTTTCGAAATCCATTTGTAAGTGATAAATTAACAATTACATTAAAACTTTAGAACTATTTCCTCTCTTTGTGCTGGCAACCTAACGGCATAACTGTATCCGCGCTCGCCGCTGTTTGTAATGTTATATGCATGTAGCTAACGGCTAGGGTGTTTTTTCAAAGGTTGATTTTCAAAAGTTTCTTCCAGTCGTGAACCGACTATAGATGGAAAGCAACAGTTTTCACCCTCTCTCCCCAAGACAAGGAACACTGGCAGTCTGCCCTTTTCTGTCTCTTATCCCTCCCTCTCTTTTTTTTTAACCTGAACTTGACTTTCAGGTGGACAGAGGTTTTGTGTGAAGGTGAGTGAGGGAAAGGGGGGATATGCAGTTTTTTTTTTGCTAGAAAAGGCTTCCCCTCTTGAAGACGTGTAGGGGGAGGAAAAAGGTGCGCTGCTGAGAGATAAAAAAGAGACAGAGAGAGGATGTCACGCTGGTTGCTAGGTAACCACTTCCCTTCGTTATGTTAAGGGGAAGGGTATGCCAGACTTGCTGGGTTGCTGTTGTCAGCATCATCTGAACTGAAGAGCAATGTGTGATGCTGAACGGCTGCGCGCTTGATGTACTTCACATCCAGTTATTAGACGTTTGCATAAATAACCAGCTTAACAATGATTGTTGCAGGAAATCTTAAGTGACAGGACCAAAAGATATTTTGATTGATGCAACATCTGATAAATGCGGGTAATTGTATCATTATGTATTTGTACAGGAATTTAGCCTGGACCACTGAAAATTAACTGTGGATATGGTTTATCAATACATTGAGGATCCACTGAATGTTTGTTTTGTAATAATTTCAATCAAACCTAAAGGTAAATTTTTTTAATTCAGTAATTTTAATCAGTATATGTTTTAGAGAAAACATTAAAAAAAATATAGAATAATAAAGAGGAAAGAACGACATGGAGGGAGCAAACACACTTGCTCATGTAACACACATTGTCACTTGCAGTTGCACTTTGCATGGTCAGTCTTGTACTTTGGCTTGCATCCATGGGTGTGGAGATTTGATTTATAGTTATTTGTATTTGTTCAGCATCAAAAATCTGATTATTCAAAATACTGTAATCTGAAGTGAATGTTTTTTTGGTCCTGAACAGTTCAAATTAAAATGGTTATAAACATTTTGACATTGCCCAGCACTGACATTTTAGAAGAAAAAAAACTAGGTAAACTTATAGCCGGTGCTGTAAGCAGAATAAATTTGATTTAATAGAATATATTGATGATTGGATGTGGAAAACAAGACTATGAAATATGATAAACAGATGCTTGTTGNATTTGATTTAATAGAATATATTGATGATTGGATGTGGAAAACAAGACTATGAAATATGATAAACAGATGCTTGTTGGTACTAACAGAAACGCAAGAAGGGAAACTACCTTTTGACGAGCACTGGTACCAAGGTACCGGCTGTGCCCAAGTGTAGGGCCAGCTCTCCAGAGGAGAAGGGCTCTCCTGTAGCACCTGCACTCCGCATTGTGGGCCTGCCAGAATCACTCACAATACAACGCATCACAAGCAGCGAGCCGCTGTGTGTTGTCTGCAGGAAAACTGGTACAGTATTTCTATTTGTGTTTGAATTTGTAAAATATTGTGGAACAGGTGGTTTACAATAAAGTAAGTTTTCTAGAAATCAACCCTTAAAAAAAAACATTGTCCGCAACTACACACATTCATACCTGCCAACCTTTCCGATTTTTCCGAAAGTCTTCCGGAAAAAGCTGCCATGTATTGTTTTCCGGAAATATGAACATTCTTCCAATATTTAGTTACTTGATTCAGTAAAAAAATCTGATTATTTTACGTTAAAACACGGAAATCGTAGTGTTGTGACGATATAGATTGATGCTGATTTTGCCTGCATCCAAGAGATCACGTTATGAGAGGGTGACAATCCTTTTTTCGCATATCTATTGTTTGTTGGAGTTGCATTTTTTAGTCTGTGGAGTTTTTGATAGCTGCCAGATTTGTTTGTGAATACGAATATGTGTGGACATTGATTCTACAGTGAACTGTTTCAATTTGAAGTCTAGTAGAAACACGTATTAAAGGATTTTAATACAGTGTGCGATAAAAGCTGTATGTAACTACGTATGGACTGTGATTACAATGTGGTGTGTATTATGTCTCTTGCCAGCCATGTTTTTGTAAAGGGGTCTTCATAGGTTACTTATTTTCGACTCTGCAAAGTTTAAAAATAAAGATGATTAGAAAAAAGTAGTATTACTACAAGACATTCCGGGAATCGTACAGTGTAGAGTTTCCATGTATTAAAAAAATCAGACAAGGGTGATAGGTTTGGCTTTTGTAGTATATGCAGATGTGACATAAACATTGAACATGGTGGGAAAACAGATATAAGTGTACACGTTAAAAGCACGAAGCGTGTCGCCAATATAAAGTGCCAGGAAGAAAATCAGAATATTTCCAAGCTCATTGCAAAACATGGAAATGTCGATTTGGACGTTCACGAGCAGAATGCTGGTTTACTTCTTTTTTGGTAGAGCACAACATTCCCCTAACTGCTACAGATCATGTATGTTTGCTACTAAAAAAATGTTCCCAGACTCGGCAATTGCAAAGAAATATGGATGTGGTCGTACAAAAACCTCAGCAATTGTAAAGGAAATGGCTTCTGATGCATAATCTAGTGTAGTACAATGTTTGCAGAATGCACAGTTTTCTGTTTCAACTGATGGAAGCAATGACACCAATTCAAAGTTGTATCCCATTGTAGTGACGTTTTACGATGATACACAGGAGAAAATTGTGAACTCTGTTCTTCCTACACCTGCCTTGGAAGGAGATTGTACTGGACGGAATATAGGTAACTTAGTGCTTGCACAGCTTGAATGCAATAACATTCCTGTTGAACACTGCGTGGCTTTTTGTGCAGATAATGCAGCTGTAATGGTTGGCCTAAAAAATAGTGTTGCAGCAGTGTTGAAAGAGAAACACCCTAGGCTTATTGTGATTGGTTGCATTTGTAATCTGACAATTTATCTGCAGAAAAGTCTGTATCTTCTTTGCCAGTAAAAGTTGATGACGTTCTTGTAGACATTTTTCATTATTCAGAAAAAAAGTTCAAAGAGAAAAAAAAAGTTACAAAAATTTCAATAGCTCCATGATACAGAAGCGAAGAAAATACTCAAGTATGTCTGTTAAAGATGGCTTTCTCTTGGAAGAAGTTTGTTGAGGGTTTTTGAACTCACCCTTGGTAACGAATCAATCTTTAAGGGAGAGGTTGTAAATGAGAAACCTTAATCTTCTAGTCTCACCTCTTCCAAAATTCCCAAACTACAATCATCATCCTGTTCAACCTCTGATGGGATGTCAGAAAAACATAAATGAGAAAAGGAANTGATTGGTTGCATTTGTAATCTGACAATTTATCTGCAGAAAAGTCTGTATCTTCTTTGCCAGTAAAAGTTGATGAGGTTCTTGTAGACATTTTTATTATCTGGAAAAAAGTTCAAAAAGAAAAGAAAGGTTACAAAAATTTCAAGAGCACCATGATACAGAAGCGAAGAAAATACTCAAGCATGTCTGTTAAAGATGGCTTTCTCTTGGAAGAAGTTTGTTGAGGGTTTTTGAACAGTGGGAACCATTGCTTAGTTTCTTTAAGGGAGAGGTTGTAAATGAGAAACCTTAATCTTCTAGTCTCACCTCTTACAAAATTCCCAAACTACAATCATCATCCTGTTCAACCTCTGATGGGATGTCAGAAAAACATAAATGAGAAAAGGAATAATTTGTGTTCTGCTACTGATTACAGCAAAAAGAGAATTACTGTGACATCAGCAAACAGTGATGCTCCTATTCTGAAGAATACAATTGAAAATCGGGAAGAAAATCTATTTATGTTCCTTTCTTTTGACCTAAATAAAGTATTTTGTGCATTTCTTCTAGGTGTCCTCCCAACATTTAAAAAACTGAATGTAATTGTTCAGTCAGCATCTCCACACATCCATATTTTGAGAGAACTGTTTCTTGATTTTCAAAAAGCATTGCTACCAAATTTTGTGAAAGCAAAAACTGTGAAAAGTTGCTCATTATGTGAAGTGAACTATCACTCTATTCAGAATCAGAAAGACCACACCGAATTAGTGATAGGAAGTAAAGCATCAAACATTGTGAAAACACTTGAAGAAAAGGAAAAAGTAGTTTCCTTTGCATCTGTGAGGACTTACTTCATTACAGCATGTGACTACATTGTTCACAAATTCCCCATAAAAAATGAAGTTTTGAAAAATGCAGCTGTGGCAAGAGTGAATAATCTCGACAATGCCAACTTTTCTTCTGTTAGGTACTTTGTGGATTTGTTTCCTTTAATTTTGCCTGTACAAGAAGGTGAAACTAGGAATGCAGCTACGAACAAAATTAAAAAACAATTCTCAACTCTTCAGATAGGCGACATTTTAGCCGTTGGAGCTACAGGAGATTGTGGTGATGCTAAGTGGGCCAAGTTTTTCAGGATTTGTGGTGTTTATGGCATTTTAAAATACAATAGAATATGTAGATTAATGTTGTCCATACTGTCCATTCCACACAGCAATGCAGAATGCAAGCGTGTTACAGTTTAGTGAAAAAAAAAACAGGACCCAGTTCAGATTCCCCATGTCTAATGACACTATAGAATCAATTTCGGTTTTTTGAAATGCAGGAAATCAGGCTTATGTTATGAACAAAATGTTAGTGCAGAATTCCTAAAGAAAGCCATAGCTGCTTCTCTAAAACCACAGTGTTCCATTTCAACCTAAATAGCAGAATACAACATAGCAAAAATAGATAATAGTTGTATGACTCCATAGTGCTCTAATTTAAGTAGGAAGATAGTTNAATACAACATAGCAAAAATAGATAATAGTTGTATGACTCCATAGTGCTCTAATTTAAGTAGGAAGATAGTTTTAGCTCATTATTTTAGTGCAGATTTAACCAATTAAGATAACAACACAATGCAGATGTCTCGGAGAAAGCTACGGGCGCTANGAACTGTTTCTTGATTTTCAAAAAGCATTGCTACCAAATTTTGTGAAAGCAAAAACTGTGAAAAGTTGCTCATTATTTGAAGTGAACTATCACTGTATTCAGAATCAGAAAGACGACACCGAATTAGTAATAGGAAGTAAAGCATCAAACATTGTGAAAACACTTGAAGAAAAGGAAAATGTAGTTTTCTTTGCATCTGTCAGGACTTATTTTGTTACAGCATGTGACTACATTGTTCACAAATTCCCCATAAAAAATGAAGTTTTGAAAAATGCAGCTGTGGCAAGAGTGAATAATCTCGGCAATGCCAACTTTTCTTCTGTTAGGTACTTTGTGGATTTGTTTCCTTTGATTTTGCCTGTACAAGAAGGTGAAACTAGGAATGCAGCTACGAACAAAATTAAAAAACAATTCTCAACTCTTCAGATAGGCGACATTTTAGCCGTTGGGGCTACAGGAGATAGTGGTGATGCTAAGTGGGCCAAGTTTTTCAGGATTTGTGGTGTTTATGGCATTTTAAAATACAATAGAATATGTAGATTAATGTTGTCCATACTGTCCATTCCACACAGCAATGCAGAATGCAAGCATGTTACAGTTTAGTGAAAAAAAAAAACAGGACCCAGTTCAGATTCCCCATGTCTAATGACACTATAGAATCAATTTCGGTTTTTTGAAATGCAGGAAATCAGGCTTATGTTATGGACAAAATTTTAGTGCAGAATTCCTAAAGAAAGCCAAGAAAGCCACAGCTGTTTCTTTAAAACCACAGTGTTCCATTTCAACCTAAACAGCAGAATACAACAACATAGCAAAAATTGATAATAGTTGTATGACTCCATAGTGCTCTAATTTAAGTAGGAAGATAGTTTTAGTTCATTATTTTAGTGCAGATTTAACCAATTAAGATAACAACACAATGCAGATGTCTCGGAGAAAGCTACGGGCGCTAGTTACATCTTTAAAATTGCTGTGCTCTGATACTTCATCTCACATTCCACATGAAAGTAGAAAGGTAATAAAATATTAACATATTATGTTTTTTAGTTATGCTATTAGTGTAGTAAGCATAATGGGCCTTTTTCATGTTAAGCGGTAGTATGTATGGTAAGCCTGCATGGTTTAGTGCAATTTTTATTAAAAAATGTAATAATTTTATTGTGTTTACAAAATCTTCCTAATTACTAATTATGATTTCCTAAGGGATTGGATTGACCGCAATACTCACAGTAAAGTTGGCAGCAAGTTAGGAGTAGTTATACTAGACCTTAATTTAAACGGCACCTGAAATTCATCACTTTCATTTTGTTTTGTGTACATAAAAATAAAAATAGCCTAATAACAACACATTTGTATTTCTAAGTAATTCATAACATCACTCGGCAGATGTATTGTTTCAAATTCTAGGGTCCATTGTTTTGTTTAATTTTTTTTAAATGTCTTTCCCATTCCCATGTTTAAGTGCTCTGAATTCCATGAATGTGTGGCAGTTCCAGTTCTGTTCTCTGGTCAGTTAGTTGTACTCATAAGTGTCTTGAACAACGCAATTTATATGGTAGTTCGTAACCCCAAATATGAAAGATTTTTTTCATAACGAATAAGACATTTAGGCCTACATTTATAATTCCTTTTTGCAGTATTTTGACGTTGTTTCTAGTCGTGGGAAGTCCAACATTTCACGTAATATGCCGACCTGGCCGGTATGTGTACATGTAATTAAAGTTGGTTATAATAATTTTAAACTTGAAGAAACTAGGGTTGAGTGCATTTAATAATATTTGCGATATTGTGTAAAGCAAATCTAGGGTTTCGACGGGTGACAGTTATTATTTATGTGACTGTCGAGAAAAGTATTTTCCAGGGTGATACCTTGTTACGTATTTCATTAGTTTTTAACAAATAAAGCTATAAAATTGCTTTGCTTTATATTACACATAAAACATTTTTTCTCCAAATTTAATATGTTGATGCTGTAATGTTGCAGTTTTTCAAATATTGTTACTACATTATTATTACCTTTTGGTTTCATATGATTTGATTGTGGTGAGGATTAAGATAATTTTCAAATTAAGATTTAATATATGATTGAAGCGAACTGCAATGTAATTTTGGTTATGTCATGAGTTAATTGATTTAGAGGTAATTTAGAGGTTATGCTATTGTTATCATTCATTTTGTCCTTGGAGGGTATCAAGTAATGCATTGTTAAGTTTTCAGATAGAGGGTAGTAAGTATTGAAATGTGTAAATCACGTGAAATTAAAGAAAAGTGCTCAGATTGGCTTTCGTCTCACCATTGCTGATTGGATGAGTAGTGTGGTGTGGTCAGATGACAGCCAATCAGAGTGAAAGTAACAACAGAAGTGATGTTGAAGTTTGAATCAAGTTTTTTTCCTATAAGAAATGTAGTCACCACTGCCGAGAACAGACACGTGTGGGTGATTAAGAAGAAAAATGTAATAAAAATGATTAATAATATATTTGCATAAATATTGCAATTGCTGCAAGATGTTTTAAAGTCTAATTATTGATAATTGAGAACAAACGAGGTTAATTTTTTTTTGTTATGAGAAGATGAAAGAATTATTTGTCTAATTTGTTGAAGAAGAACAAGTGACGAAGCACGATGTGCAGGTGACCATGAAGAGGAAAAGCAAAAGGATGAAGAGGAGGAAGAGGAACCATCACCACTCACTTACAGAGAAGCAGAGGAAGCCGTAAACAGTGTTAATAGGGACTTAACAAGTGTTGGTGGCAGTGACCAAGGTTTTGTCTATTTGTACAAACTACAACAGGAAATTGAAAAACCAAAGTGCGAAGCACAAAAGCAAAATACAATGTTGAACTATTTAAAAAAAAAAAAAAAAATAAATAGTAGGTAAGTAAAGCCATTTTTTTTCCATGTGATAATTTCTTCTGCAAAAGATTTTAGTTTTTTTTTTAAATTAATTTTTTTGACTTAATGAATGTACAGCAGTAGTAGAATTTTTATTGTGGTGTGTAAAGAAAACATTTTGAGGTGGTGAACATTGTTTACATAAAATTATTTTAAACTAAATGTGAATTACTTTTAATTTAATGTTTTCTTTCAGTTGCACTTTCCTCTCATTTACACAATTATTTATTTTTCCCTAGAAAAATGTTATAAATAGGGGTTCTTCTGTAATATAGGAAAATGAGAAAGATAATTTACAAATGTCAGACCGTTAATTTTTTAGTTGTAAAAATTACATCGTCAGTGTTCACAAAGATATATTATTTACTGAAATTAACATATACGTATTTACATTATACACTACAATATATATTCACATTTTGCATNGAGGTGGTGAACATTGTTTACATAAAATTATTTTAAACTAAATGTGAATTACTTTTAATTTAATGTTTTCTTTCAATTGCACTTTCCTCTCATTTACACAATTATTTCTTTTTCCCTAGAAAAATGTTATAAATAGGGGTTCTTCTGTAATATAGGAAAATGAGAAAGATAATTTACAAATGTCAGACCGTTAATTTTTTAGTTGTAAAAATTACATCGTCAGTGTTCACAAAGATATATTATTTACTGAAATTAACATATACGTATTTACATTATACACTACAATATATAATCACATTTTGCATTGTTATGACAGAGGACTTCTGAACAGCTGCTTAAATGTATGCCTCATGGCACTGTTTACATTGAGATACTGCGGAAAGATACGCAACAGGCTGAAAGAAAATAAGCAGGTACAGTAGAACCCCGCTAATCCGACCTCGGATGATTCGACTCCTCGCTTAATCCGACCATACCGTTGTCGGCATTTGTTTACGTTTCAGACGCCTTGCTCCGTTCATGTCTAGACCTGTCGGTGACGGATTATTGCCGATATTATTTAGTAGACCGCTGACTGTTGACAGGTGCGCTTGTAAGTTTTGTTTCATCGCTGTATTGTGTTATAATTTGAGAAATCGCTTGTGTTAAACGTCAAAAGAAATCATGTCAACTAAAAAACGTAAGCACGTTATGCTATCTTTAGCCAAGAAACTGAATGTACTTGAAAGGTTAGACAAAGGTGAGTCGGTTCAAAAAATTGCGGGTGAAATAGGATTTGGGATAACAACAATTAAGGACTGGAAAAGAAATAGGAAACAGATTGAATGTCATGCAATGATAATTGATGATGAGAAAGGACTAAAAACACCGAAAAACTTTGAAGAAGCCTAAGTGTGAAATGTTAGAAAGTGTCTTGTGGATGTGGTTTCAACAAGAGAGAAGGAAAGGGACTCAATTATCTGGACCGATCATAAAAGAAAAAGCGCTAGTTTTATACGGTAAAATGGGAGGAGACAGTGACAACGAAACGTTTACAGCAAGTGAAGGCTGGCTGCACCGCTGGAAAAAACAACACGGGATTCGGGAGGTTATCATTTCCGGCGAGAAGCAAATGTACCGCTGGATTTTTCCAGAGGAAAGTTGTGTAAGTAATGTTACGTGTATGCTGTCAGACAGGAAATGCTGGAACCGGGGTGCAAAGCGGGACACCACCACCGTGGAACAAGGGTCTGTCTACATCCAAACATTAGTAGAAGAATTCCACCCACCTGAAGCCCTGCACATATAAGTGGAGATTAACGGACTTTGGGCACTCGCTCTCTTGGACTCTGCTGCTACGGAGAATTTCAGACGAAGGAACTTGCTCATCCCTGCACAACGAACTTCACTTCGCCCATAAACCTGCCTAGTGCATATGGCACAGCACAACCAGACCCTTATACAGTCGGGATATACCGTCAAGTAAACCCAACAGAATTTGTAGTCTCACCCGATATTACAGAGGAGGTAGTCTTGGGGCAACCATGGCTACGCCAGCAACAGTGCGTTATGGATCACGGCCAGTAACGTATCTATATCGAAGACAAGCACTGGGTGACTGTCAACTGGTAACACGGCCCGAACGTGGCGATTCCACCCCCCATAGTACCCGTAGAAATTATTAACCATCTAGCAGAACCAGAATTTGCCCAGCTGCTGCAGATATTGGCCGACCACGCTGGAACTTTCGGCCAAGGGGGATCACTGCGCCCGCCACTGACATATCCGTGCACAACAGACCATACAGCGTGTCTGCTAGGAGGCAAAACCTCATTATGATGCAAGCCCAGTCAATGAAGAAACAAGGGATCGTGGAATCGTCAAGACTCTCCTTACAATTCCCGTGTCTTTCTAGTCCAGAAGAAAGACAGACAGCTAAGATTCTGTGCGAATTACAAGGACCTAAATGACTTATAGCATCCCATTGCACCACTGACCATTAACCTCTCTCGCAATCTCCGGATATAGGAGAGGCCAAAGTCTTCAGTACCCTAGACATGCAGTTGGGGTACTGGCAGATTTCGGTACATCCCAACAGCAGAAAGTTTACCGCTTTTCCTACTCCAGAGGACGAAACCCTGTAATTCAGAGTAATGCCATTCGGGCTAAAGAATGCCCCCTCCATCTTCCAGAGGCAAATGTCCGCAGAGGTTCTCACGGGCTTTATCGGCCAGTTTTGTTTCACCTATCTCAACGACATAATTGTGTACTCAAAGTCCTGGGAAGAGCATTGCAGACTCCTCCAGAGAGTACTAGAAAGACTTGAACTGTTTGGTTTAACCTGTAAACTTCCAAAAATTATTTTGGGAAGAAGGCCATAGACTACCTTGGTCATGTAGTCGTACCTGAGGGGGAACTACCCGCAAGCTGCCTCAATATGAGCCATAGAAGAGGCAGGAGAATCAAGCAATAAGATACAGCTGCGCCGTTACTTGGGTCTGTGTAACTGGCTACGCGACTACGTACCAGACATCGCTCGACAAATGGCACCCCTCAACCCCCATCTAGAGAAGGAAACACGTTGGTGGTGGGAAGAAGAACACAGTAATTTATATCTAAACCTGAAGCGAAGCTTCCGGAACATAGAGAAACTCCACAGACCACAGACGCCTGCCAGAACGGCTGGGCGCGGTTACCAAGAAGACGCCGCTGGGCAACCCCAAGTCATTGCCTATGCCAGTACTCGCCTAAACGCCATTCAACAAAAACAAAAATACTACATCAATAAACAAGAATGTCGCGCCGTAATCTGGGCGGTGAGAAAATACCGGTACCAATTGGAAGGAAGACATTTCATACTCCGCACCATCAGCAAAGCCCTCTAATGGCTACGTTAGTCAAAAAATGCCAAAGCCAAATTAGGATGATAGATGATGATCATAACTGAATTTAACTTTGAAGTGCAACACTGCCCGAGCAAAACCAAATACCTGTCTGATGCGTTATCCCATCAGCCAGACCTCGACGGGATTACCAAAGAAGACGAGGAATGGGAGAGAATGACCCCTCCTTTGGCCCCTCCTAGAAGCTTCAACTACAACTCAGTCGATACCAGATAAGTTACCACCAGCAGATGGATGGGGTTCTTTGGGCACACCTGCCTCGTTGGCGTGGCTGGGATCCACCTCCCGACTGGAAGGCGGTGCATAGGTAGTCTTGCCACCATCTGGTGTCGAGACCTGGTGGCGTACCACGTCATTTTGGTCCTGGGTGAACACAGCGAGGTTGGCCATCTGAGGCAGGGCTCTTCGGGCAACCCTGCCTCGTCGGCATGGCTGGCCATGTCCTTCTCCTGGATGGGTCTGGGTTGTTCTCNGATGACGTGGTACCCTGCAGCATCTTGATTCCAGGTGGCCCGAGACCATAGCAGCGAACCCCGTTCCCCAGAAGGAGGTGCGCACAGCCACCAAACCGACAGGGTGGGGGTGCCCGAAGTGCCCCTGCCCCAGATGGGGACACCGCCCACGTCCTCTCCGGATGACGTACCACAGCATAGTCTCCTGAATGAGAGGAAGTGCCCACCAGCGCCGATGAGGCAGAGGTGCCCAAAATGCAGAGAGCCACCACTACCGCCTCGTCCATCCAGGAAGAAGATGCCATCCAAGAAGCCTCGATGCCGGACGGCGGCAAGACCCGTATAAGTTCGCCTTCAATAAGGGATGATGTGCCAAGCAGCCCTGAGGGTGAAGGGAATGCCGAAGAATCCCTACCTCTGACGGCGACCCAGATGCCTCTCCCTTCCACCCAGATGCCTCTCCCCTCCAGAAGGAGAGGGCCCCTGTTTGTCCCTCGGTGCCTGGTGGCCGTGAACTGGCCACTGCTGGAGACGTGAACCCAGAACCCAGCAGCCAGCCTACGATTCTCTAGGGGGGGGGGATGCGTCAACGATGTCGGTCTCTTAGACGGGACAATACCGTGAATCACCATGGCGATCCACTTGCAAGTTCAAGTGGCTGTACCCACAGCATGCGGCCTTGAGGAAGCAAGATCATCCATGCAAATCCAATACTCCAACCAGAGACAGTGCGTAACAGGAGTGCGTGAGTTATCAAATACTGAGCGGTGACAGTGTATAAATGCCAGTATTAAAACAGCTGTTAAATTGCTGTTATCAGTGACAGTGACATTAGTGAAAGCCAGTAAGTGCTAATATAAGACACACTGTGTAATGCAGCAGGGTATAATAAGGCCGTAGCTTATTAACACCGTGAATTGCGAGTCAGTGCTATGTCAAATGCAAACGAACCAGTGCAATTAACCTAGTAGCTGTAATGGCTCCAAAACAGTGCAAGCATCCAGCGATGTATATATGCCAGTTGTACTGAAACTGCCAGGGTTAACAGCCATCATGAAATAGACATCATAGTTAGTAACAGTGGAACACAAATTTTCCTAGTGAAGCACGAACTTCCTCATAGGTGAAGAATGAATTNGACATCATAGTTAGTAACAGTGGAACACAAATTTTCCTAGTGAAGCACGAACTTCCTCATAGGTGAAGAATGAATTGAGGCTTACTCAAGGACTTTTTAACGAAAGCAGAATTAAATTGTTTGAAAATACTTTGAAATTCTATTGTGGATCTTTGGTGGTAATATGTTTTGTTATTTCTGTAGGTGGTCTATACATCAATTGGTTATTATTATTATTATTATTCATTCCAGGGTACTCATGTTTGTAACCATTAGGTAGAATAGTAGACCGGCCTAGGTAACNTTATTATTATTATTATTCATTCCAGGGTACTCATGTTTGTAACCATTAGGTAGAATAGTAGACCGGCCTAGGTAACGGAAGTCCTAGAGCCGGCTGCAACCTTAACGCCTGGTCACACGTAAAATTACCTGCTGTGTGATAGGTAAGAGGCTACAAACTATGACAACTTTCAAAATGCCTTCAGCACCACAGGTAAATTAGTATCTATTTCTATCTGTTCGTAAATTTGTTATTTTACACACGAAAGCTTTTTTTTTGTGGCTGGTAATGCTTCAAGAAAGAGCGGACAGATGGTGCGCATGGCATAGTGAGTTGTGAGCCTAGAGCTTTACTCAACAGATAGCAGCACGTTGATCCTCTTGATCCCAGTCTTTTTAAAAGTTGACTTTTCTTCTATTACTGGCTCGAAACAACGCGAATTTGAAATATATTTAGTCAAATTATTAGAAATAATAATTCAACAATACCATGCAATATTTCTGTATACTTTTGGAATTAATATCAAGCACGTATGGAAAGCATGGATGGAGAGTAGGGATACAATGATGTGAAAAGAATTTTCAAGGTTTTGAAGTTGCGTTTCATTTGGATACGGATTGTTTTATAAGGCAGGTGACACTATGAAAATACAAGAACGTGGGATCACTGGAAAATGCACAAAATACATTTAAATGCACTGGAAATAACAGTTGGCATGGATGTATAAAATAAAAGCAATGGTATACTATCACCAGCATGATTCCCAAACAAAATAAATCTACTTTAAAAAATGCAACCATTAAAAATTTATTCTGCAAATGAGAGAAGTAAAATTTTTCTGGATAATGCCACATTTTCATTCAGCTGAACAATTTGACTGCAAAATCCTAGACCTTGTACCTTATGAAAACTATGACGCTAAGCCACCTGTCAGGGCGCCAATTTAACTTGATGGGGTTGGGCTCCACGTTGAGGAAGCCAATTTAACTTGCACTTTTCCCCACGTGTGGAGAATACAGGGTGACTTAGAGGGTCGTAGTTAATTCCTCCAACCACAGACTATAATGTGCCTTGAAGGTTGAGGGTATTTCAATAATGTAGTCTTTTGCTGTTTCATTTTGAAGGATNACCACAGACTATAATGTGCCTTGAAGGTTGAGGGTATTTCAATAATGTAGTCTTTTGCTGTTTCATTTTGAAGGATGAATATATTGCCTTGAGTTATAAAAAACATACAGAAACAATTCCGAGGTGTGGTATTCTAATTTGGCTACTCGTATTAACTGGGGCGACTTCGGGATAGAGGGGGGGGCTTCTCTGNTTCCGAGGTGTGGTATTCTAATTTGGCTACTCGTATTAACTGGGGCGACTTCGGGATAGAGGGGGGGGCTTCTCTGGATGGCGACTGGATACTTAACTACTCTGCTGTTGGTGCTGGCATGATGTCAGCTGTGGTTGAGCTCCGGTGCTGTGGGCGGCCTTTGGCAAAGGCCCGAATTGGCTGCCGTCTCACTGGACTGCTGTTCTACTGACGTGGCCGAGGGTCCAATGTGCCCCCGGCCCCCTCGGCGCGGTTGACCTCTCTCTGCGCTGCGATATTCAACTGCCTGCTCGATGGTCCCCCGATCTAACCTCTTGGCTCGGTAATAAAGAACTATCACCCCACCTGCCCTGCAAGGAAGCTTTTATGCTCTCTAGCTTTCTTNCTCTTGGCTCGGTAATAAAGAACTATAACCCCACCTGCCCTGCAAGGAAGCTTTTATGCTCTCTAGCTTTCTTCCCTAAGTCTCGGCACGTGTCGCCTTGTTGGGGAAGGGGGTGGTGGGACGAAAACAGAACAATGCCTTTCACAAAACGTGCCCTGGTTGCTGAAGGTTGGGAGGCAAGGGAAAGGTGGCACCTTGCCCCTAGCTTACTCTGTCAGCTATTTCTCCGCGGTGCGTGTTTTCTAATTTCTGGCGAAATACACATGATTATTTTGTGATATCTCGGCGCTCAACAGATCTCACGGGCTCGCTAGAGGCGAGGGGGTGGGGGGTGTCATGGCTATGCATCAGCGACACGTGTCCGGCTTGGCAGCGCGTGTTGGCCTCTGCATGACCTTCCTCTGTGGGTACGACGGCTGCCACGTGTCTCTCTAATTCCCTACACGGGTTATGCCGGCGGGATTGCGGGGGGCGGGGGTTGTGGGACAGCGCCGCTCTAATACGCCTAATGCGTCACACGTCAAATAGTTAAATTTTTGTATGTCACTTTGTGTACATAATCTGTAGGTTAAAAGAACATAAAAATTTTTTACTAAATATTTTGTTTTTATTCACATTTTTTGCTAGTTTTGTTGAAATAACCTATTGATCCATAATTGTAGATGTCTGTTTTCTCCGCCAATGCTACTGAGGTTTGTGAAATGTTTAGTTGCACCGGACCAATTGTTCTAATTTGTGTGTCATGCTGGGGTTATTTTATGTTTAGGGGGCACGTTCACTTTTTATATTTGTATTGTAATATTTGTACACTGCAACTTTGATGTGAAAATGTAAAATTTAACCTTTGTAACTTATATTGCCATATAAATAACTTGACATCATGTTTAAATCTGTACATTTTTCGATAACCTAAGCAAATGTTATTTTAAGTTTTGTCTCATTCAATACTATTGAATGTTGCTGCACAAACAACTGCATTTGATCACCCTAACCAACTGCGTTTTTATTACTTAACACATGAATCCTTCACAATTATTTCCTGTTTTCACCAAGCATTAGTTTATTTCACAATTTCAAATAACTAAAGGAAATTTTGTAAAACACTCGTGATTTAGTACCTTGTGAGAAACAAGTGTTCCTATGAATAGAGTCTTATTTTTCTAACAAACTGTTTCATTTTTATGCTAATTTTGATGGTAATCTTTGTTCATGTATGTAGTTCTGAGAAATAATTTTAACTGTAACATAGCTAGGTACCTTTTAAAATTTAGTTTTGTGAATGTTTGTAACAAACATTTAACAAATTGTCTCATCAGGCGCTGCATTTTAGGCGGGTTTGTGGCCCAATTTTAGGCTAGTTTTACTGTTAATCAGCGCTTATCTCTTAATTTCTGAGGAATCTCTTTACAGGAATACGTGGACCTTTTATATATTAATAAACAATGGGATTTTTTTTCTTTTAACAGTAATGCAGTCTCAATGAATGACCTGACATTGATAATAGAAGCTCGAATTTTAGGCTAGTTTTGCTGTTAATTAGTGTTCATATCTCCATTTCTGAGGAATCTCTTTACCAGAACATGTCGTTTTCTTTTGTTAAAAGTAAAAAACAGTCTCTTGTCGTCCACTGAATGACCTGACATTGATAATTGTAGCTCAAATTTTTTTGAGCCTGAAAAATATTTCGAGACGATCTCGAGCCGTAGGCAAGTATTTGACTCAAGTTTCTTTTCGAGTACTCGCGGATCTGTAAAATAAATAGGTGTAATTTACCGTGTGATTGGATTTTCAATACAAAAACATGGCTGTGATTAACATTTCAAACGATTGTGCGTGCATCAGCTGTGCAGTTTCTTATTGAATAATGGGATCAAGACGCAATGCTTCATTTATTGACAGAAAAACGTATCCATTATTTTGCTTCTTTAAAACAAAATAGTGATTATTTTTGTAGAATATAATGGAAATACATTGGCTGGGAAGCTATTTGAAATCTATGAATCGAACTTGGGTCGCTGGAGTAAAGCACATGAGGGAATTATTTGCTTCCAAAAGCACAATAGTTTATTTTAGCCGAGTGAACTAAACAGTATTTGTTTCAATGGAAAACCATTTCTAATGAAGGTAAAATTAAACATGCTACTGAAATAAAATTTTCTACTGATATAAAATTGTCTTCTGTATAGTTCAACCAGTGGTCTCATATGTACAGTATACCAATAATTTTTCAAAATGTTAAGTATTGAGTATTGATAATGTTATTGAGTATCAAAAAGCCAAGTTATAGAATCAATCAAGGTATTGGTGTCAAGAAAATTTGTGTATCAGCCCATCACTCGTTGAAATGTTACAAAACTTTTTGTTTTAATGAAACAACATTTAGACATGTTTTCAAGACAGCTGCTCAGGATTACCAATATTTTTTATTATATTATCACAAATGATACTTCTACAGTGACGTCTAACCCAAATATTACCCTATGACACCCGTTGGGCACATTTATATTTGCTGTGACGCTTTCCTACATTTCTGTTGTGTTGGACTCATATTCAGTGTTGTGTAACAAAATATCTTAAACTGTTTAATAATTGGGTCTGGATCTAGAACTAGTTAAGTATTCAGATTACTGGAATCAAAATAAATATCTGGTATGTACAGATTACCAGTACTTTTATGTCTGTGGATTATAATTTCTTGTGGGTCCTAAAACAAGGATGCGCATGTGTAGTTGCAGTCTGTTTATGGTTTCTTTGTACTTTTTTAATCAAACCTTTAAAATATCACCCCATGTATGATGCATTTGGTTGTTTGCTAAATATGTAATTTATCACAGGCTTTTTATACTTTGTTAACATAAAAGTTTATCTTATTTTTGGTTGAATCAAAGGTTTACCTGTATTTTATCTATAAATTATAATATTACATTTATAATTAATATGAATAAAATTGGGGAGAAATGCCTAGCAAGAAATAGTTCTCATTAAAAATTATATTGAACTAAGTGTGCAGGAATGCAGTTTGTTNCCGTTGGACACATTTATATTTGCTGTGACGCTTTCCTACATTTCTGTTGTGTTGTGTTGTGTTGTGTTGTGTAACAAAATATCTTAAACTGTTTAATAATTGGGTCTGGATCTAGAACCAGTTAAGTATTCAGATTACTGGAATCAAAATAAATATCTGGTATGTACAGATTACCAGTACTTTTATGTCTTGTGGGTCCTAAAACAAGGATGCGCATGTGTAGTTGCAGTCTGTTTATGGTTTCTTTGTACTTTTTTAATCAAACCTTTAAAATATCACCCCTTGTAAGACGCATTTGGTTGTTTGCTAAATATGTAATTTATCACAGGCTTTTTATACTTTGTTAACATAAAAGTTATCTTATTTTTGGTTGAATCAAAGGTTTACCTGTATTTTATCTATAAATTATAATATTACATTTATAATTAATATGAATAAAAATGGGGAGAAATGCCTAGCAAGAAATAGTTCTCATTAAAAATTATATTGAACTAAGTGTGCAGGAATGCAGTTTGTTGTCCCTTGGGTGTAATTTTCTAGATTTAATTGAGTTTTGTATGCACGAGGCAGAGAATAGCTTCAAAGTAGATCTTAGCAAGGTTTCAAAAAAGTTGAAAGTAACTGTGAATTGACTATATACACTTGAATGGATCTACAGATATATGCCTCTGAGAGGATGCTTACAGCTGCATTTTGAACTGTGGTGCTATATAGTGAGTATTTTATAATTGTGATTATGTTCACAGATAATGTGCAGGTATGCACAAAATGTAGCAGTAGCTACCACAACATATGCATCAGCAATGGCAACTGTCCTCGGTGCTACAAACCTGGCTCTAGCCCACCCAATGGCACATCTACACCAACCATATCAGGTGAGCTCTTGGAGAGGTGTACACAAAAATTATGTTGAAAAACAGGGTGCCGATATCTTTTCAATATGCAAGAAACCTCCATTAGTCTTCTGTCATAAAAGCAGGGACATGTATGAGTTATCGCCAGTTGTTATCCCCAATAAACTTAATCAAAAATATTATTAAACATCATTAGATGAATATTTTTATTTATGTTTTTTTATTATTATTATTATTACTGTTATTATTATTTGGTGCTTGACGGCGGGGGTGCTTGGCACATCACGAGCAGAGGAAAGGCTGAAGGCCGACTGGGATGGGTTACTTTGGCAATTGGCTGGCTGTAGGAGCCGTAGCTGCCCTTTTATCAGCCCATTTAGTCCCTCCTCGTCGGGTGAATGCCATGGGGTAGGTTATACGGGTCATCGCAGCAAACAAGGGGTAGGTGATGGAATTTCCCTAGCTAGAGTACCCAGATGCTATAGCGTCATGCAGCATCAGTCCTGGCACTTCAACCAGCAAATTTAGCAGGGTGGTTTGAGCGGGTTAGCTGACTTAGGTTGGTGCTAAAGCTTCATCGTGAACCGCTCAGAGGCTACCGGGTCACACCTCGTCAGGCTTGGCACCTCAACCGACAAATTTCACTTGGTGGATGGAGTCGGTTAGCTTACTCTGGTGGTTCAGTTCCGTACCTTACATGTGCACGAAGTGCTTTTGCGCACTGGGCCTGCAGTATGTGTGGTCGGCGAATCATGTGGTGTTTGACGACGTACGTACTGCCCAGTTAAGGGAGTTCACAGACTCTCTCTATTGTCGGAAACTGGTTGGCAAGACGCGGTCACCTGCCTCTCCTTTGGGAAACTGCGTTTACAGTGATGTAGAGTGGTACAAATCACCCTCTGAATCAGAACGCAGTGCGTAGACTTGAACGTATTTATTCTGTGTAGAGTAAACACAGTGACCCATACTAACTCATAGACTATTGTGATTACCATGCAACCGGCAGAAGTTACGTTAATAACACATGAAGGTGACCTGTTAGGCAGTGAGCAAGTCTAGAGCAATTAATAAAGAAGTCGTGAGAACGACCTTAACCCTACTGTTGTCTAGAGTAGTCCTGAAGGGACGGGGTAAGCACTCACAACTGGAGTGTGTGTGTCGGGGGTTGAAGGAAGCTTCGCTGGTAGAAGTTCTTGTAGAGGCAGAGAGCCCTAGCACAGCAGTGGTAGTGCGAGCTGCTGAGTTTCCAATGCAGAGGAAGCCAATGCGATGACAACTTGACGTCAACTGGTGTTCTGGGGGCTCGTCCAGCCCTAAATACTGAATGTGGCCGCCCTTCGGCTTTCTTCGGCTGGTTCGGTCATCTTCGTCCAGCTGGCTTTGCCATTCGTGGGTGGCGTCATCCTTTGCTGCGCTCTCTTGACAAGGGATGGGCGCAGATTGACGTGCATATTTATTATCACTGGGAATGGTGTGTATCAATCATCTTCTGTGTGCAGCTCTGTGTGCAGCTGTCTCAGGTTTGTTCCTCGGCTGGGCGCAGCTTCCCACGGGCTGAGTTGAAGTTCGGAGACTAAAAATATATATATATTGCCAGCTACACATCGTGTGTCATATCATTATTGCCTTTATTTTTAAGTTTCTGTTATTAATCACAAAAGTTTCAGAAAAGATTTTATCTCCCTCCTAAATAAAAATGTATGTTTTGTTATATTTAGTTGTATTTCATGTTGTAACTTACATTTTGGTGTTTTAACTTGCAGTTTGTTGTTACTTCGGATTTTATAACTATTCACCATATAAACTTGCTTCTAACTACAGTTTACAGTTTCTCAGTTAATGGTATGTTTTATAAAAGTATTGTTCTAGTATTCTGAATTGCTTTCTAGCCATGACAAAAGTAATACTAGTATCTGTAATACACATAATGATATCTGGATGAGACTTGAAGAAACTGTAGTTAAGTGTTTTCCTATTTTCTTTCAGAAACCAGTTATGAAGAGACTATCACCTGTTAATGGTTTTGAACAAATTATTATTTAATTTTCAATGATTTCAGTGAACCAGAACTATAAGTCATGAATAGTAAGGGAGGGCTACTTGACTTTGAAACAAAGCACACTCACACGCTTTCATTATCACAGACTAGTGATACTTAAAAATTTTTCAAATAAAATCTTTTAACTTTTTATTAATGCAGTAAAACTTCAATATAAAGAACACGAAAGAACCCAAATTTTTGCTACTTTGCTACACTGAAGTTCTTTATGTTGAAATATTATCGAAGTTCACAAAAATACGTGTGTACACACAAACATAATACACAATCTGAGTAATTTAAATAGCAACACAGAAGTAAATTTAAAGATTAGGTTTATCTGTATTATAATTATATGAACCAAATAAGAGTACCCTATGTCTATGCAACAGCAAAATAATTTTTATCAATTAAATCACATGAAATATTTATGCACATACCTAACATACTATTTTTTAAAGATAAAAGGTAGACTGCTTCTTTGATGCTGTCAGTTCATGACAAGCCTTGCGTGCTACAATGAGGTTGTCTGATGGATACAGTTGGGAAAACAGGTTACCGTTTTTGTTTACATTTCTATATTACCCTTTGCTTCCTGTTTTGATATTTCTTCACCATATACTATACTGCTTGTCATTGATATTATATAAAAATGACCTCTGCAATGAATCACTTAACAAACAGTTCAGCTTTTCATATTGAAACAACTAAACAAATCTATTAGCTATTAAATAGGTTACGTATACACCTTACCTTTCTATGTGCTTTCTCTTTTCTGTGTGTAAACAAAGCATGTCATTGGTCTTGGCGCTGATGACATCAGATGCTGACGGTGTAGTTCGTTCTGTCTGATCTCGAAAGATAAAGTTTGGCCATCTCCATTAGGTCCGCACCTCATCTCACGTCTGCACCATCAGCATCTGACGTCACAGGTCACATGAACCAATTCAAATGGTGTATCAGCGACAGCTCAGACAGATCAGACACACACACATCGGCTCAATTGTGGCAGACCCTTTATTTGTGTGGGAACAGTTTGTTGTGTGATAAGTGAAATTATAGTTATTTATATTGTATATAACTGAAACAAAATGTTTACGGGTAGCTTTTCGACTTCAAAACTAATCACATGTTGTTCAAAAATGTTATCGTTCTATTCGAAAATATTCAAACATCAAAATCCACTATTTGCACAACCCTAATAATCATCAAATTGATTTCAATATTTGTCTTAGTGTAACATGAGATTTTCCATTCTTTGGCGATAGAAAGTGGCTCCCTGCTCATAAGGCCATTTTACCACTTCGTTGTCACTGGAAAATAGTCTGCCGAGTAGATGTTCGTGTTTCTTCATTTTGCCAAACAAATGAAAGTCCGAAGATGGCAAGTCTTGGGCTGTACAGTGGATGGCAAATATATTGCCAATGCCAGGTGTGCAGTAAGGCTGTTGTGGTGCAGGCGACATGAGGTCTGGCATTATCGTGCAACAAATCCACTCGTTATACAAGAAGAACAGGTTGGACAGGGGTTTTTTCACAGATATGTACTCTTATAATAATTCTGCAAGTATCCCCTCTCATTATTCATAGCTGCAAGAGATAGAAGAAGTACGGTTGTGCAAATTTGACTTTTTTCTCACGAAACATAAATGAAAGATATGTTATGTGCTTTCGTGAAACTGAAACGAAAATGAAAAATAATTTCATAGGAGTTCAGTCTTAATGATAGTTTAATGAATTTCTCAGTATTTTAGCAAGTTATTCAATTTAACAAATTCGTTGCAAAACCAAATATAAAAATTGTAGGATTTGGAGTATTTACCGCAGGGGGTTCCTTGCCTACAATTAAATTTACGTTTTATGTAGTTATTTTAGTTGTAAAATATTAAAACCAAAATGATTTACAGACAAAAATTTCCTTTGCTAGTGCACTAAAAGAATATTCATCAAAATCGAGAATCTTAGTTTAGTTACAACTTTCGGCAACCAATTTTTTTACCGAAACGAAACTGAAAGTTGTCATTTTTGGTTTTAGTTTCGGTATACCAAATATTTGCACAACCCTATGAATAAGGATGTAGCACCACTGTGAGCCACAGAGCCAAGTGCAGTAAACATGTAGCATTCCCAGATGGCGCATTCAACAAGTCTTTGCCCAGCTGGATGAGTTTGAGAGAGCCGCATCTTCGGCCTCCCAAGAGGCACGTTGGACTTTTGGTGCATTGCTTGCCACTTCAACCTCTCTGCTTACATTGTGAATCAGTGTTGGACACATTGAGAACAGGAGGGTGCACACACCCATCAAGAGAGTTTGGTTCGACCCCGGCGGATCACCAGCAGAGATGATTGTTTTATTGTGCGACAGACAGTAAGCACTCCACGGGTATTGCTGCGCACCAACCAGAGACATGCCATGGTAGCTGGGGATATGCCTGTGTCCACCAGTACCATATCCAGGCAGGTAGCAGAGAGGGATCTGTCTTCTCTGCATTCCTTACAAGATCTAGCATTACCACCTGAGCGTTGTCGAGCACGTGTGACCTTTCGAGTACGGGCGGAAAGTTGGCTTGCGGATTGGCGATGAGTGGTGTACAGTGACAAATCACGATTCTCTCTGGATGCAGACGACTGCCGAATTCGAGTCTAGAGAAGTCCTGGCGAGGGGCGTAATCCAGGCTTCATTGTTGAGTGGTGCACCACCCTAATAAGATGTCATGGTGTGGGGTGCCATTTCATACAATTCTCCCAGCCCAGTGGTGTGATTGAAGGAACCTTGACAGCGCAGCGATGCATCCAGGAAATTCTGCAACCATGTGCGCTCCCCTTTCTGGTGCAGCTAATCAACACCCTTTTCCAGCAGGATAATGCCTGGCCTCGCACACCACGGGTATCTCTGACCTACCTTCATGCTATGATGGTTGGTGCAACACCGTACTAAGTGCATCGTGCAAGTGTTGGTCCCCTGCAATACATGCTTGGTGTGCCATGTCCTGTGCCTTCTATACTTTACATGCCCCTGCAATGCCATCCTTTAGAATGAACTATTTCTTTTTTGAAATGAGTGTATTTTACCACAAAAACAGGGCAGTTTTGCTTGTTTTTATGGTGATGGGATTACTGTCTGTCGTAAATGGTTGCGTACCGGCAAAACATCATTGTGCAATTACACAGAATACAGACCAGCATCAGCCCACCTACAAAAGACTTTGATTTATTTTGAATAAACTCATTCCACCATAGCATTTCTGTCACGATTCCCTAAGAGGGTAACAATCTGAACACGTTAAACCGGTGGCAACAGCTAAGAAGTATTTTCACATAAAGATGGAAAATAAGGGGAGTAGGGGGACACCACAGTAATTTCTAGAGAAGGGGTATTACCGAAACCTGTTCGGCTGAGATGATGAGTGCAGAAATGTTAATACTCTGCCAGAGAGAGAAGCCCTGGCCGCCAGGTATATCTTTGGGGGGGGGTTTATGAGTTATCACAGCCCGGAATGAGTCGGCCAGGAGTGGCTAGACTACATTAAAGCGTCTGATTAAATTACCTACTGGTGCAAAGATGTCAATATAGCTATAATCAAACAAATCAATACTAATTTTTATATGAACGCCCATGAATGCAAGTCAAACTGAAATTACTTTTACTGCGAAATTCTCTCTCAACATGCATACTGCATATACCATGGTGACGCGTGATAGCCTGAATGGTTAGTGTGCATTTGTGTTTACGAGGTCTTCGGTTGTGTCAGGTCAGACACACAGGCTCAGGGGTGCAGACACTAGTGAGGCAGGGGATCTGCAGGATCTGGTGCTTGGCCTTAACTGTTACCTTAAATAGGGTCAGGTGAGTAGGCCGTCGACAAGGTACACAATCTAGCTGGTCTAGGTTCCGCCTACTAGGACTGTCTGGTGTAGGCTGGATCGCTGGCTTAC
Source organism: Clitarchus hookeri (assembly GCA_002778355.1). NCBI lineage: Eukaryota > Metazoa > Arthropoda > Insecta > Phasmatodea > Phasmatidae > Clitarchus > Clitarchus hookeri. The sequence goes on from NQII01004473.1 coordinate 195,277, forward strand.
CTTGAACGCGCCTTACTGGTGTCGGTCGAACACGCGTCTGTGGTGGTCATCGGTTCTGTCTCCTGACTGAGCTGGTTGACTGCATCGGTATCTGCTGGGTGGCTTCGGCGGGTTGCTGGCTCTGGAGCGTCGGGCAGGCATCTGGCCGGCTGTCTGCGTCTGGTGGAGGTGGACGCATCGTTCGCAGGCTCGATGCCCAGTACAAGGGGCCAGCCCTTGTAGATGGATGAGGAGATCCGGGGAATCTCACCAAGGAACCAAACAGATTAAGGGGGAAGACTGTGAGGTGTGGCCTCGACCGTTGATGGGCGGCTTGAGCTCGCTCCCGGGGGATTAAGCAGCTGAAGAATGGAGAAATTTCGTTATGCAGGGACTGTTTCTCGGCAAGTACAGCAGCTGCCCTTTTGTTGCTCCACTTACTTCCCCTTCTGTGGGTGAACAGCATTTATGGGAGAAAGGTTCTACCAGTTCACTTCTGCACTGTAGTGAGCAATGTTACCCCTAGCTAAGTGTAAACCAGAAATGTTAGGAATTGCTCCTTGTTAGGCCTGGCATTCCTTCCGGCGGATCTATGTGCGATGGATGTAGTGGGTTAACTGACAAGGGTGATCTAGTCTCTTCGTCGTGTCTCGTGCTAGTGGTCGGGGCTCTACCATATGTGCGCACCAGGTACTTCTGTGTGTCTGGTCCACAGTATGGGTGGCCGTCGAATCTGCTGTGCTCGGTGATGCACATTGAGTCCTTGTTATGGAACAGGCCGCAGTCCTATTCTAGAGTCAGAAATATATTTTACAAGTCGCAGTTCCCTGCCGCTCCTTTGCGGGGTGACACTTACCAGGAAGGACTATGAACAGTTCACTCAAGAAGGAACAGACAGCGGTTAGACCGTGGACATGTTTTATTCCATCCAGAATATTACACGGTGACCCGTACTCCCTTGCATAGAATCGATACACTGAATAACTGACTGAATGGGAATAAAACATAGAAAGACAGGTGAAGGGGCCTGTTGACTTAAAGAGCAAGAGCAACAATTAGGTAACCGTTAAATCAACTTAGACCCTAACTTAAATTGGGCTGTCCTCAAGGAACTTAAGGGGAGATGAAGGAACTTAAGGGGAGATGGGGTGGTGATGGCAATGTCAAGGGGAGGAAACATTGACACTCTTCGAAGCTGCAGCACGTGCTTGAAGGCGTCCGGTGTTGGTCACTGGTTATCACTTCGTTGATTCCTCATGAGGAGTAAGAGAGAGTCCTACAATGACTGGTGCTAAAGCGAGCTTCTGAGATAGACTTGGATGTTTCTTTACGGGGAGGAAAGAGAGCAGAGAACTTTGGCACGGCTTGTGCCAAGGCAAGCTGTTGAGTTAAACTGCCATTATGCGGCGATGCAACGCCTTTTATACACCTGGTCAGGGGTGTCTCTGGTCTCTTCAGAGGTCGTACGACTCCGGCAGGGTATCTCCTGCCTTCGTGGGCGGCGAAGCACTGGCTGCGATCTTTTGGGGAAGGTTGGAAACAATTCCCTCATGTGTGGGCGGTATCTGCCGCCTGCTTAGGAGCAACTCACTTGCATTGCCAACTGGTATTCCTTAGCACTGGGGAATTTGCTAGGCGCGGGTGAATGGCATTACTGTTCTTCTTGAAGTGCATTCTGCTCTCCAGGCGTCCACCGTGTCTCAGGTGGCAGAATGCTGGCCTGGGTTGTGGCAAGTCAGGGTTTGTATCTTGTCTGTGGCACGTGGCACGCAAGTGATGATATGGGGTTGAAGAAAAAAAGAATAGTGCGATGATGCGTCACGTGTCAATCACCCTCCTTCCCCTCTGTCTTGCGACTTAGAATCATCACGTCGAATTCTGGTAGCTGGGTGATGTAGAACTGTCACCTGAAGTTTGACTGCATTTGCTTCTATTTAGGCCGCTCTTATGTGCGTTCTCTGCCCGGCTCTGGAGCGGGCTGGTTTTCCTGGTTGCTCTGTCTCTCTCCCGAACGGGTCGCTTGGCAGGTAGCGCACTAAAAACTTCGACCCCCTGGGAAGTTGTGTTGCGTGGAGGGGTTCAGGGGGTTTCAGGTGAGTGTCCACACCTTTCAGGGAAACTGGATATATGTGATGCTCATAAGAAACAGCTAAGGGCTGTGGTTACATACAGAGAGGTTTTACACATTGTCCTTGAAATGGAAAGTGACATGCGNATAAGAAACAGCTAAGGGCTGTGGTTACATACAGAGAGGTTTTACACATTGTCCTTGAAATGGAAAGTGACATGCGTTCACGTAATTTTTAACACTGGGCAAGTAGGGTGATTACTATCCCTCACTCACATGGGTGTGTTCAGCATTTATCTCTACCTGCCCTGACGCTGAAGGTGTGTTAAATGCGGCTTTGCTCTGTAGCCTCCTATGCGTCGTAGGGCAGGTTTATTTACGTGTGACAGGTCAACTCTTAGGGAGGGGGTATAAGGCCTTCTATTCCTTATGTCCTCGAGGTTACATACTTAATCTAACACTACACGAGTTACACTAAAATCCTATATATAACTTACCTAACTAAAATATGTACGGATCACCTTCAGTTATGAAAAAGGTACCACTCATAATTAACACATAATCACTCTCACAATGTTTACAATTCTTCACTGGATTTCTAGACAGTCTTGGTTACGCAGGCGTCCATCTGTTCCTAGTTCTTCCTTAGCTATGCAGAGGCGTGTTTCCTTTCCACTTGGGGAGAGTTCGGGGATACACTGTGTGTCCTGGGTTTGCTGTCACAGTGGGTAGGCATATATTATACTCTGTACCATGTAAGTTGGCCAGATTCTGACAGGTCTGCGAAAGTAGCGCCACTGATTACATCTGACTATGTATCCTTCCGCCATCAGCTGATCGGCCACATGGCTACGATCCTGTTTATTTTCATTCTGTTATCATCAGCCGATCCCCTTGTCAATATACTGTTTGTGGGATGTTTTAGGCAAACTTGGTACCCAAAAATATGTAGCTCCGATTGTAATAATATGTAGTAATGTGTACATAAATCATTAATCAGTAAATTATGTTGAAGGGCAAAAATATAAATAATTAATTTAAAATTTAGTAACTACAAAAAAATTTAATGCTAAACAAATTTTAAAATATTTTAGACTGACATTTGCTTAAAAAAAATTAGTAGGTTATAAAAGTAAAAATATAAAACCTTGCAAAAAATTTAATATTTGCTAAATCTTTTTTAATTTGCCCGAGACAGTGAATTTGGGATAACATTTGCGAGACGGTAGTTGTAGCTATTATCACACGTTGGACATTATAACTAATATATTCAAGTTGGAAATATGCGACGTGGAATAACGTTAGAATTGCTTAAAAACTATTAACGCGTGTCCCACTTTCTTCTGAAGCAAGGAAATGGGTTTTCGGAGAACAATATGGCATATAATTTACGTAGACGAACGATTACCGGCTGAATAGAAATTACTAGTACTGAAAATTGCTGTACACGAAATATATGTTACTGTAAAAATTATGCAGAGCTCGCGAAAAATAAAACTATTGGTATCTGTTCGTAAATTTGTTATATATTGCACACGAAAGGATGGAAGCTATTCTTTTCTGGCTGGTAATGCTTCTGCAAAGATCCGATAGATGGCGTGCACAAAATGTCAGAGTGAGGTCTGGGCCGCTTCTTTTACTCAATAGATCACGTATTTTTAAAGTTGACCGTTCTTCTATTACTTACTCGGAATGACACAAATTAAAAATATATTTAGTCAAATTATTAGAAAAAATTATTCAACAATATTATGCAATATATCTGAATGCGTTTGGAACTAATATGAAGCACGTAAGTAAAGCAGGGTTGGAGAGGGGCGATTAAGACTTGGAAAAAAGNTTTTGGAATTAATATGAAGCACGTAAGTAAAGCAGGGTTGGAGAGGGGCGATTAAGACTTGGAAAAAAGGTTTGAAATTGTGTTTCATTTGGATACGGATCGTTTCAATGTGCCTTTAATTTTGAACACCTATACATTTGTACTTTAGCACGAAGTTTAGTTTCTAACACTAAAAACTGCTGTTTTATGACCACATAAAATATAATATATTAATTAATCTAGGAACTCTTTCTTATCGCGTAATTTCTGCTGGTCTAATGTGCGTCGGCAGTGCACTCCAAATAGCCATTGTAATATTAACTTTTGTTCGTTTGTGCATCAGCTGATACAGGATTTTGTAAAAAGCACTTTGTTTGTTTCCTATACGTCAAGTTGCCATTCTCTGACTGTCAGAATCTGGCCAACTTATATACACTGAGGCGACAGAAGTCCTGGGATACCTCCTAATATTGTGTCGGACCTCCTTTTGCCCGGTGAAGTGCAGCAACTCGATGTGGCATGGACTCAACAAGTCGTTGGAAGTCCCCGGTAGAAATATTGAGCCATGCTGCCTCTATAGACGTCCATAATTGCGAAAGTGTTGCCGGTGCAGGAGTTTGTGCACAAACTGACTTCTTGATTATGTCCCATAAATGTTCGATGAGATTCATGTCGGACGATCTTGGTGGCCAAATCATTGTCTGGAATGGTCCAGAATGTTCTTCAAACCAATCGCGAACAGTTGTGGCCCGGTAACATGGCGCAGTGTCTTCCATAAAAATTCCATTGTTATTTGGGTACATGAAGTCCATGTATGGCTGCAAGTGGTCTCCAAGTAGCTGAACATAACCCTTTCCAGTCAACGATCGGTTCAGTTGGACCAGAGGACCCAGTCCATTCCATGTAAAAACAGCCCACACCATTATGGAGCCACCACCATCTTGCACAGTTCCTTGTTGACAACTTGGGTCCATGGATTCGTGGGGTCTGCGCCACACTCGAACCCTACCATCAGCTCTTACCAACTGAAATCGGGACTCATCTGACCAAGCCACGGTTTTCCAGTCGTCTAGGGTCCAACCGATATGGTCACGAGCCCAGGAGAGGCGCTTCAGGCGATGTCGTGCTGTTAGTAAAGGCACTCGAGTCGTCTTCTGCTGGCATAGCCCAGTACAGCCAAAGTTCGCCGCACTGTCCTAACGGACACGTCCGTTGTACGTTCCATATTGATTCCTGCGGTTATTTCACGCAGTGTTGCTTGTCTGTTAACACTGACTGTTCTGCGCACACGTCGTTGGTCTCGGTCATTAAGTGCAGGCGGTCGGCCACTGCGTTGTCCATGGTGGGAGGTTATGCCTGAAATTATGTATCCTCTGCACACTCTTGACACTGGATCTCGGAATGCTGAATCCCCTAACCATTTCCAAAATGGAATGTCCCATCCATCTAGCTCCAACTACCATTCCGCGTTCAAAATCTGTTATTTCNAAATGGAATGTCCCATCCATCTAGCTCCAACTACCATTCCGCGTTCAAAATCTGTTATTTCCCGTCGTGCGGCCATAATCACATCAGAAACCTTTTCACTACTTAGTGAACTGATGTTTACTTTCGGGTTGGTATGCACTGCCCATTTATACATTTTGTACACGATACTACTGCAATCTCTATATTTGCATATTGCTACCCCATGACTTTTGTCACCTCTGTAGAAAATGAAGTACAGTAGAACCCCGCTAGTCCAGCATTCCGGTTAATCCGGCTAGTTAGGGGTGCCATCTGACTGAGGACAAGCACTGGGTGGANAACCCCGCTAGTCCAGCATTCCGGTTAATCCGGCTAGTTAGGGGTGCCATCTGACTGAGGACAAGCACTGGGTGGAGGCAGGCCCACGCGCCTGCGCCCTACCCGATTGTCAGTCACTAGCGTAAACAAAAGCTCAGTAGACCTTTGTGTTTTCACGAGTGCAATTTTGAGCTCTTTTATTCTAACGTTTTAGTGTGTCCGGCTAACTGCGAGCTTTTATAAACATTCATTATGGCAACACAGAAACGTAAACATATCACACTGTCTTTGGAGGAGAAATTAGAAGTGCTTGCAAGATTAGACAAAGGAGAATCTCTACAGAAAGTTGCAAGTGAAGTGGGAGTGGGTGTGTCTACAGTGAAAGACTGGAGAAAAAATAAAAAAGATCTACAAAGCCAGGCACTGTTGATTATGAATGAAAAAAGTCTGAAAGTTCGGAAAACTTAAAAAAAACAGAAATCTGAACTTTTAGATAATGCTTTGTGGTTATGGTTTGAGCAAGAAAGAAGAAAAGGAACTCCATTATCTGGCCCAATTTTAAAAGAAAAGGCCGTTACCTTAAATAAAAAATTGGGAGAAGACGACAAGTTTACAGCTAGTGAAGGCTGGCTAGACCGCTGGAAGAAACGCCATGGCATCAGAAATGTAATCATTTCAGGCGAGAAACTGTCTGCTGATGAGACAGCTTCAACTGGATTTGTTTATATGTTTGAGTCTTTGGTCCAGGAAAATAATTAAACTCCTGATGACACAGGGTTAAATTACAAGATGCTACCAACCAGAACGCTGGCTGCACAGGGAGAAGCTGTAAAAGGCATGAAACTTGCTAAGGACAGGCTGACTATTGCCGCACGTAGCAATGCTAGCAAATATCATAAATTGCCCCTTTTTATAATAGGGAAATCTAAAAAACCAAGAGCTTTTAAAAATATTAATATGTCCACACTACCGGCTTACTTTCAAAATCAAAAATCCGCTTGGATGGACTGCTTCCTTTTCAAAACTTTGCTTTTTGAACAGTTTGTTCCTCAAGTCGAAAAAAATTTAAAAGCTAAAAATCTTTCTCCACGTGCTATATTCTTGCTGGNCACGTGCTATATTGTTGCTGGATAATGCACCGTCTCATCCGTCTGAAAATGAACTGGTAAAGGGAGAAATTAAAGCTGTATTTATTCCTGCTAACGTTACTTCTCTGATCCAACCTATGGATCAAGGTGTGTTCGAGTGGCTAAAGAGACGATATTGCCGAAAATATATTGGATCAATATTAGAGAAGACAGAAGAAGGCAGTTATCACTTTGAAGCTATGAAAACAATAAATATTAAAGATGTCATTTATATGATTGCTGATGCTTGGGCAGAATTAGAAAGTTCAACGCTCAAAAAATTTTGGCGGAAACTTTGGCCGTTATTGGAGATAGAGGATCATCAAAACGACGATGATGACATTCCAGCAATTGTGGAACAAATTCAAATATTACACCCTGAAATTCAATCCACTGGCGTATGTGCGTGGATAAACAATGTAGACTCTGATTGTACAGAAGAGGATTTGGATGACGACCAAATCATCTCTGCCATAACACAAACTACAGACGACAGTGAGAAGGACGAAGATGACGATGATAGTGAAGCTCTGCCTGGCCGTGCATCACATGCAGACGCAAAGAAGGCTTTCGACACCGCACTTCAGTACATTGAGCAGAACGCGTCTTCCACANCCGTGCATCACATGCAGACGCAAAGAAGGCTTTCGACACCGCACTTCAGTACATTGAGCAGAACGCGTCTTCCACACCAATGGATATATATATTGTGGGTGAGGAAATGGAGAGAGATCGCGGCAAAATCTAGATTGTCATCATCTAAACAGACGAGCATTACNTGTGGGTGAGGAAATGGAGAGAGATCGCGGCAAAATCTAGATTGTCATCATCTAAACAGACGAGCATTACTGATTCCTTTCATCGTTAGTGAATTGTTTTAATTTCGTACACATGTATGTATGTACATAGAATCTTCGTATGTATGTACGTACAGTACATTACATACATAATTTTTAAGACCTGTAAATACGCATTATTATTTCTGTTTCCATAATAATTTTTTTTATTTTTGTGAATATTAATTAAACTAATGTGTAAATAAATGTTTTATTTTCTAGAGTACATACGTATATTCATAATTTAATGTATGTAAAATAAATTATTTTCTGCCTATAATCCGACTTTTTTGTGCTCCCCGATAATCTGTCCTTTTCAGTGATCCAGCCATGCCGCCGGTACCATAAAGGACGGATTAGCGAGGTCCTACTGTATATAAAAAAAACAAAAAATAAAAAAAACTGTTCCACACTTAATTGCGTAAGGAGGTTCACTGGTTACTGTTTATTCACTTTATCTCATAAGCCTTCCTTTCTTTTTATTCTTACGATTTCTATTTCATAGTGACCTTGACCCATGTACGATATAAATCANCTCATAAGCCTTCCTTTCTTTTTATTCTTACGATTTCTATTTCATAGTGACCTTGACCCATGTACGATATAAATCACTGGAATTATTTACAATTCACTTTCACTGTTTAATTACTTTTCTCTTTTTTCACCGTTCACCGGTTCTGGTCTCTAGGTGCTGCACTGGTTTTGCAGTTACGCAGGGCCACATGGTGTGCATACGGCCACATAAAGTTCCGGGCAGGTCGCCATACAGACCGACTTGACCTCGAAGGGCCATGCGGCAAGCGGCAGCTCCTGTCTCAGGGTTGGTTCAGCGGGGAGCAGGGTCTCAGCATCATCGCCTGCTGGTATCGACCCCTGCCTCTACTGCAGGTGCGGACTCATGTCCAAGGTTCGGGCTCGGCGCACAGCGTCACAGCTGGGCTCGTCCTTCGGGGTGTTGGGTGCAGTCTGAGGTAGGGAATAAGAAACAGCTAAGGGCTGTGGTTACATACAGAGAGGTTTTACACATTGTCCTTGAAATGGAAAGTGACATGCATTCACGTAATTTTTAACACTGGGCAAGTAGGGTGATTACTATCCCACACTCACATGGGTGTGTTCAGCATTTATCTCTACCTGCCCTGACGCTGAAGGTGTGTTAAATGCGGCTTTGCTCTGTAGCCTCCTATGCGTCGTAGGGCAGGTTTATTTACGTGTGACAGGTCAACTCTTAGGGAGGGGGTATAAGGCCTTCTATTCCTTATGTCCTTCACTGGATTTCTAGACAGTCTTGGTTACGCAGGCTTCCATCTGTTCCTAGTTCTTCCTTAGCTATGCAGAGGCGTGTTTCCTTTCCACTTGGGGAGAGTTCGGGGATACACTGTGTGTCCTGGGTTTGCTGTCACAGTGGGTAGGCATATATTATACTCTGTACCATGTAAGTTGGCCAGATTCTGACAGGTCTGCGAAAGTAGCGCCACTGATTACATCTGACTATGTATCCTTCCGCCATCAGCTGATCGGCCACATGGCTACGATCCTGTTTATTTTCATTCTGTTATCATCAGCCGATCCCCTTGTCAATATACTGTTTGTGGGATGTTTTAGGCAAACTTGGTACCCAAAAATATGTAGCTCCGATTGTAATAATATGTAGTAATGTGTACATAAATCATTAATCAGTAAATTATGTTGAAGGGCAAAAATATAAATAATTAATTTAAAATTTAGTAACTACAAAAAAATTTAATGCTAAACAAATGTTAAAATATTTTAGACTGACATTTGCTTAAAAAAAATTAGTAGGTTATAAAAGTAAAAATATAAAACCTTGCAAAAAATTTAATATTTGCTAAATCTTTTTTAATTTGCCCGAGACAGTGAATTTGGGATAACATTTGCGAGACGGTAGTTGTAGCTCTTATCACACGTTGGACATTATAACTAATATATTCAAGTTGGAAATATGTGACGTGGAATAACGTTAGAATTGCTTAAAAACTATTTACGCGTGTCCCACTTTCTTCTGAAGCAAGGAAATGGGTTTTCGGAGAACAATATGGCATATAATTTACGTAGACGAACGATTACCGGCTGAATAGAAATTACTAGTACTGAAAATTGCTGTACACGAAATATATGTTACTGTAAAAATTATGCAGAGCTCGCGAAAAATAAAACTATTGGTATCTGTTCGTAAATTTGTTATATATTGCACACGAAAGGATGGAAGCTATTCTTTTCTGGCTGGTAATGCTTCTGCAAAGATCCGATAGATGGCGTGCACAAAATGTCAGAGTGAGGTCTGAGCCGCTTCTTTTACTCAATAGATCACGTATTTTTAAAGTTGACCGTTCTTCTATTACTTACTCGGAATGACACAAATTAAAAATATATTTAGTCAAATTATTAGAAAAAATTATTCAACAATATTATGCAATATATCTGAATGCGTTTGGAACTAATATGAAGCACGTAAGTAAAGCAGGGTTGGAGAGGGGCGATTAAGACTTGGAAAAAAGGTTTGAAATTGTGTTTCATTTGGATACGGATCGTTTTAATGTGCCTTTAATTTTGAACACCTATACATTTGTACTTTAGCACGAAGTTTAGTTTCTAACACTAAAAACTGCTGTTTTATGACCACATAAAATATAATATATTAATTAATCTAGGAACTCTTTCTTATCGCGTAATTTCTGCTGGTCTAATGTGCGTCGGCAGTGCACTCCAAATAGCCATTGTAATATTAACTTTTGTTCGTTTGTGCATCAGCTGATACAGGATTTTGTAAAAAGCACTTTGTTTGTTTCCTATACGTCAAGTTGCCATTCTCTGACTGTCAGAATCTGGCCAACTTATATACACTGAGGCGACAGAAGTCCTGGGATACCTCCTAATATTGTGTCGGACCTCCTTTTGCCCGGTGAAGTGCAGCAACTCGATGTGGCATGGACTCAACAAGTCGTTGGAAGTCCCCGGTAGAAATATTGAGCCATGCTGCCTCTATAGACGTCCATAATTGCGAAAGTGTTGCCGGTGCAGGAGTTTGTGCACAAACTGACTTCTTGATTATGTCCCATAAATGTTCAATGAGATTCATGTCGGACGATCTTGGTGGCCAAATCATTCTCTGGAATTGTCCAGAATGTTCTTCAAACCAATCGGGAACAGTTGTGGCCCGGTGACATGGCGCAGTGTCTTCCATAAAAATTCCATTGTTCTTTGGGTACATGAAGTCCATGTATGGCTGCAAGTGGTCTCCAAATAGCAGAACATAACCCTTTCCAGTCAATGATCGGTTCAGTTGGACCAGAGGACCCAGTCCATTCCATGTAAAAACAGCGCACACCATTATGGAGCCACCACCAGCTTGCACAGTTCCTTGTTGACAACTTGGGTCCATGGATTCGTGGGGTCTGCGCCACACTCGAACCCTACCATCAGCTCTTACCAACTGAAATCGGGACTCATCTGACCAAGCCACGGTTTTCCAGTCGTCTAGGGTCCAACCGATATGGTCACGAGCCCAGGAGAGGCGCTTCAGGCGATGTCGTGCTGTTAGTAAAGGCACTCGAGTCGTCTTCTGCTGGCATAGCCCAGTACAGCCAAAGTTCGCCGCACTGTCCTAACGGACACGTCCGTTGTACGTTCCATATTGATTCCTGCGGTTATTTCACGTAGTGTTGCTTGTCTGTTAACACTGAATGTTCTGCGCACACGTCGTTGGTCTCGGTCATTAAGTGCAGGCGGTCGGCCACTGCGTTGTCTATGGTGGGAGGTTATGCCTGAAATTATGTATTCTCTGCACACTCTTGACACTGGATCTCGGAATGCTGAATTCCCTAACCATTTCCGAAATGGAATGTCCCATCCATCTAGCTCCAACTACCATTCCGCGTTCAAAATCTGTTATTTCCCGTCGTGCGGCCATAATCACATCAGAAACCTTTTCACATGAATCACTTGACTACAAATGAAAGCCCAACCAATGCACTGCCCATTTATACATTTTGTACACGATACTACTGCAATCTCTATATTTGCATATTGCTACCCCATGACTTTTGTCACCTCTGTAGAAAATGAAGTACAGTAGAACCCCGCTAGTCCAGCATTCCGGTTAATCCGGCTAGTTAGGGGTGCCATCTGACTGAGGACAAGCACTGGGTGGTGGCCGGCCCACGCGCCTGCGCCCTACCCGATTTTCAGTCACTAGCGTAAACAAAAGCTCAGTAGACCTTTGAGTTTTCACGAGTGCAATTTTGAGCTCTTTTATTCTAACGTTTTAGTGTGTCCGGCTAACTGCGAGCTTTTATAAACATTCATTATGGCAACACAGAAACGTAAACATATCACACTGTCTTTGGAGGAGAAATTAGAAGTGCTTGCAAGATTAGACAAAGTAGAATCTCTACAGAAAGTTGCAAGTGAAGTGGGAGTGGGTGTGTCTACAGTGAAAGCCTGGAGAAAAAATAAAAAAGATCTACAAAGCCAGGCACTGTTGATTATGAATGAAAAAGTCTGAAAGTTCGGAAAACTTAAAAAAGACTGANAATAAAAAAGATCTACAAAGCCAGGCACTGTTGATTATGAATGAAAAAAGTCTGAAAGTTCGGAAAACTTAAAAAAGACTGAAATCTGAACTTTTAGATAATGCTTTGTGGTTATGGTTTGAGCAAGAAAGAAGAAAGGGAGCTCCATTATCTGGCACAATTTTAAAAGAAAAGGCCTTTACCTTAAATAAAAAATTGGGAGAAGACAAGTTTACAGCTAGTGAAGGCTGGCTAGACCGCTGGAAGAAACGCCATGGCATCAGAAATGTAATCATTTCAGGCGAGAAACTGTCTGCTGATGAGACAGCTTCAACTGGATTCGTTTATATGTTTGAGTCTTTGGTCCAGGAAAATAATTAAACTCCTGATGACACAGGGTTAAATTATAAGATGCTACCAACAAGAACGCTGGCTGCACAGGGAGAAGCTGTGAAAGGCATGAAACTTGCTAAGGACAGGCTGACTATTGCTGCATGTAGCAATGCTAGCAGATCTTTAAATTGCCCTTTTTTATAATAGGGAAATCTAAAAAACCAAGAGCTTTTAAAAATATTAATATGTCCACACTACCGGCTTACTTTCGAAATCAAAAATCCGCTTGGATGGACTGCTTCCTTTTCAAAACTTTGCTTTTTGAACAGTTTGTTCCTCAAGTCGAAAAAAATTTAAAAGCTAAAAATCTTTCTCCACGTGCTATATTCTTGCTGGATAATGCACCGTCTCATCCGTCTGAAAATGAACTGGTAAAGGGAGAAATTAAAGCTGTATTTCTTCCTGCTAACGTTACTTCTCTGATCCAACCTATGGATCAAGGTGTGTTCGAGTGGCTAAAGAGACGATATTGCTGAAAATATATTGGATCAATATTAGAGAAGACAGAAGAAGGCAGTTATCACTTTGAAGCTATGAAAACAATAAATATTAAAGATGTCATTTATATGATTGCTGATGCTTGGGCAGAATTAGAAAGTTCAACGCTCAAAAAATTTTGGCGGAAACTTTGGCCGTTATTGGAGATAGAGGATCATCAAAACGACGATGATGACATTCCAGCAATTGTGGAACAAATTCAAATATTACACCCTGAAATTCAATCCACTGGCGTATGTGCGTGGATAAACAATGTAGACTCTGATTGTACGGAAGAGGATTTGGATGACGACCAAATCATCTCTGCCATAACACAAACTACAGACGACAGTGAGAAGGACGAAGATGACGATGATAGTGAAGCTCTGCCTGGCCGTGCATCACATGCAGACGCAAAGAAGGCTTTCGACACCGCACTTCAGTACATTGAGCAGAACGCGTCTTCCACGCCAATGGATATATTGTGGGTGAGGAAATGGAGAGAGATCGCGGCAAAATCTAGATTGTCATCATCTAAACAGACGAGCATTACTAATTCCTTTCATCGTTAGTGAATTGTTTTAATTTCGTACACATGTATGTATGTACATAGAATCTTCGTATGTATGTACGTACAGTACATTACATACATAATTTTTAAGACCTGTAAATACGCATTATTATTTCTGTTTCCATAATAATTTTTTTTATTTTTGTGAATATTAATTAAACTAATGTGTAAATAAATGTTTTATTTTCTAGAGTACATACGTATATTCATAATTTAATGTATGCAAAATAAATAATTTTCTGCCTATAATCCGACTTTTTTGTGCTCCCCGATAATCTGTCCTTTTCAGTGATCCGGCCATGCCGCCGGTACCATAAAGGACGGATTAGCGAGGTCCTACTGTATATAAAAAAAAACAAAAAATAAAAAAAACTGTTCCACACTTAATTGCGTAAGGAGGTTCACTGGTTACTGTTTATTCACTTTAGCTCATAAGCCTTCCTTTCTTTTTATTCTTACGATTTCTATTTCATAGTGACCTTGACCCATGTACGATATAAATCACTGGAATTATTTACAATTCACTTTCACTGTTTAATTACTTTTCTCTTTTTTTACCGTTCACCGGTTCTGGTCTCTAGGTGCTGCACTGGTTTTGCAGTTACGCAGGGCCACATGGTGTGCATACGGCCACATAAAGTTCCGGGCAGGTCGCCATACAGACCGACTTGACCTCGAAGGGCCATGCGGCAAGCGGCAGCTCCTGTCTCAGGGTTGGTTCAGCGGGGAGCAGGGTCTCAGCATCATCGCCTGCTGGTATCGACCCCTGCCTCTACTGCAGGTGCGGACTCATGTCCAAGGTTCGGGCTCGGCGCACAGCGTCACAGCTGGGCTCGTCCTTCGGGGTGTTGGGTGCAGTCTGAGGTAGGGTTTGGTGGCGCCCCTTGCCTCTACTGCAGGTGTGGATTTATCCATCCGGGGTTCGGGCTTGGCCTGCAATATTGCGTCGCAGTCCACCACAGCGTCACAGCTGAGCTCATCCTTCTGGGTGGAGTCTCGGATAGGTGAAGAGGAGAGTGGGACCCCTCTTCTTCTTCTAGTAGCTTCTCCATCGATGGGCAAAGTTTGAGTGGCGTTTGCAAGGGTTTTCGGCCCAATGGGGACCGCCAGGAAATCTGGGTCCTGCTTGCTCGAATGATGTTCCCTCCTATCTTGGTTGTGTAGTCTCTGGACCACCGTGTAAACACCCTGGGTTGCACTCTGCCATTGGTCTCTCCTTTTGTGTGATCTTTCAAAAGCTTTTCATTGATATAAATTTAACCTCTTGCGAATATTCAATTCGCTTTTGGACTCTTTTTTATTTGTATGAAATCAAAATGATCAAAACATGCACATCTGACACCAAGCATACTAAGTCTTGTCCGGAGCGTTTAGAACCCTACTCATATGCTCATGGAAAATAAATACCCAGATGCAATAGTTCCACATGAATGCAGGTTTTATTAAATAATTACACAGGTTGTACATTGTATATGATAATGATCACAGGGTCATACACGTATGGGCAGAGGCTACAGAGTGTCTTGAACAACAATATCAGTATCATGTGTAGCCACCTTTACTGACGGTGCAGTCCTGCATACAGGTTACTGCTAAACACGACAGAGTCGAGCTCTTATTTGTTAACGGGGCGCTCTTAGCCGCGAGGCCATACCGCACCCCGGCCTCCCAGTAGGCGGGGAAGAGGGATCACGCCCTCTCATCGCAGACATGACCAGCGCTTTCTGAATTGACCAAACCCGTTTGCCCCGACCTGTACACAGGCCGCACCAGGCATAGCCCCGATCTGATATTGCAGATCGCACAGAGCATGTCCTACCACAAGGCCTGAGATTCTAGCACTCAGATTACCAAGCGTGTGGTATAGCCGGAGCACTACCCACGCCCCTGACGTGATCTCGGGCACGCCCCCGGAACAATCCTGTTCAACGTCCGGCTCTTTTAGCAAGAGGGGGAATCTCTCCGAGCCTTCTCCAGCATGCGGAGTCAACCACTGCCAGCACGAGTCCAACCTCGTCTGATCCNTGAGGTAGGGTTTGGTGGCGCCCCTTGCCTCTACTGCAGGTGTGGATTTATCCATCCAGGGTTCGGGCTTGGCCTGCAATATTGCGTCGCAGTCCACCACAGCGTCACAGCTGAGCTCATCCTTCTGGGTGGAGTCTCGGATAGGTGAAGAGGAGAGTGGGACCCCTCTTCTTCTTCTAGTAGCTTCTCCATCGATGGGCAAAGTTTGAGTGGCGTTTGCAAGGGTTTTCGGCCCAATGGGGACCGCCAGGAAATCTGGGTCCTGCTTGCTCGAATGATGTTCCCTCCTATCTTGGTTGTGTAGTCTCTGGACCACCGTGTAAACACCCTGGGTTGCACTCTGCCATTGGTCTCTCCTTTTGTGTGATCTTTCAAAAACTTTTCATCAATATAAATTTCACCTCTTGCGAATATTCAATTTGCTTTTGGACTCTTTTTTATTTGTATGAAATCAAAATGATCAAAACATGCACATCTGACACCAAGCATACTAAGTCTTGTCCGGAGCGTTTAGAACCCTACTCATATACTCATGGAAAATAAATACCCAGATGCAATAGTTCCACATGATTGCAGGTTTTATTAAATAATTACACAGGTTGTACATTGTGTATGATAATGATCACAGGGTCATACACGTATGGGCAGAGGCTACAGTGTGTCTTGAACAACAATATCAGTATCTTGTGTAGCCACCTTTACTGACGGTGCAGTCCTNATACAGATGCATACAGATGATCATAAAGGTGTGGATGTCATCTTGGGGAATAATGTTCCACAATAATTCCACATGTTTTTGCAATTGGTGGAGGTTTGCCGCCGGTATTGCAGACCCCACCAAACGTCGTCCTATCATGTCCCACACAAGTTCAATGGGGTACAGGTCGGGTGATCGTGCTGGCCAGGGGAGTTTATAAATACCTTCGAGAGCACGTTGGGTAACACGAGACATGTGTGCATGGGCATTATTCTGCTGGAACACGACATATCCTTGGCATTGTAGGAATGGCAACAAAATGGATGGGCTGGATGGTGTTCCGGATGTAGCGTTCACTGTTTGGTGTTCCCTCAACAAACACCAGAGGTGTACGGTCATTGTAGACTATTGCTCCCCAGACCATGATGCCATGAGTTGCTCCTGTATGTCGCTGCTGTATACACTTTGGTTATTGCCGCTCTCCTGATTGATGCCACACTCACAAACGACAGTCACTGGCGCCAAGGCAGAATGTGTACTCATCACGAAACACAACTCCGCACCATTCATCCCTCCAGTTGCGCCGTTCGCGACATCATTCGAGAAGGGCTGCACGGAGATTAGGTGCGAGTGGAAACCTGACTAGCAGCACCCTTGATCTTCATCGTAACCCAGTGTCGAGTAAACAGTTCGTGATGGTCCTAGCTGACATCCCAGGTGCAACAGTTGCCCTAATCTGTGCGGCAATTGCCGTGCAATCAGCAATGGTTGTTAGTCTGATGCAGCTGTCCAGGTGGGAATCCGTATGCGGATGCCATCCGGAACCAGGTTGACGAACACATGCAGCATCGTTGGACCACCGGCACCACCAATGATTCACAGCAGACACTTCACGTCCTACGTGTTAGTCAATTCTTCGGAAGGACCATCCAGCCTCCCTCAGGCCTACAATATGACCTCGTTCAAAGTCTGTTAATTGCACGAAGTGTGGTCGTCTATGCAATCGTGGCATGTCTACAATGCTTACTACGCACAGACTGATGCTTGAAACACACTAATCTTTCACCGAGTCAACTACAGTTGTATTGGGCCCAGTGGTGTTATGCCTAATACAAGGTTCCTACTCTGTCCACAACACAGGACTGTTAATCATTGCATGTACTGCGCTCTATCAGTGTCCCATGCGCATATGGTGTTTTACGTCACCGCTTTAGTGGTGTTCATGTTTCATTTTCCACTAGTGTATTTACATCTCACTTGATGAGTTTGTTTCCTCAATTAATGAGAAGTGGGTTCTGTAGTGATTAAGAGCTAATACACAATATTCAAGAGAATCCAATTTTTGTTTCATTAAGTATAATTTATTACCTCAAATCACATATCTTCATTTTTACGCATGACTGCCAGTGGGCTTGGCACATCACCTAATCTACGGGGGTTTTTAAGCAGGTTCAGGCAGAGAACCCTGGTAGGTCATCTGGGCTGGTTTTA
This sequence comes from Clitarchus hookeri, assembly GCA_002778355.1. Taxonomy (NCBI): domain Eukaryota; kingdom Metazoa; phylum Arthropoda; class Insecta; order Phasmatodea; family Phasmatidae; genus Clitarchus; species Clitarchus hookeri. The sequence goes on from NQII01004473.1 coordinate 213,077, forward strand.
TGTGTGTTCGCCCCTGCCTTTAAGGAGCCGATATATAGTCAACCTGTTTGGGCGGCGGCTACGTAAGCGCTGGAAGCGGCTAAGATGGCTTTTGATGCTGGCTTACCGCGGCGTGTAGGCCGGCGCCGGGGCTGACTGTTAACTGGCTGTAGTGGGCGACGATCCGGGTCCGGTCCGGGGCGGCTGGAGCTGGCTGGTCCTGGGGCTGCTGGGCTCCACGTAGTTGCAGCAGGCGGCGTTGATCGACGAACAGCATCTGCAATGCTCAGACCCATGGGCAGTCCATGTCGAAGGGGCAGACAACTTGTTGTGGAGTCCCACTGGTCTTCTGAGGTGGCTCAAATAGATATCTAGGGGTTACTGAGGGGTGAGGCCCCTGTAGTCGGCAGGTGGCTTGTGCTTGTTCCCGAGCGGAGGAACAGCTGAAGGCTGACAGGGTTGGAGTACTTGGCAATTGGTTGGCAGTAAGAGTGAGCTGTAGATGCCTTCTTATCTTCCCACTTAGTCCCACCTCGTCGGGTGAAGGGCATGGGTAGGCTCTACTGACCGTCGCAGCAAACAAGGAGCAGGTGACAGAATTCCCGTGCTACAGCACCCAGATGCAATGGCGTCACGTTGCGTCAGACCTGGCACTCCAACCGGCGAATCTCACGCGGTGGATGGAGTGGGTTGGCTGACTCTGGTGGTCCAGTTTCTTCCTCGTGGAGTGTACCTAGTAGTGGGCTCTACTGTACATGTGCGCCATGTGCCTTTGCGCATTGGGCCCACAGTATGGGTGGCCGACGAATCATGTGATGTACGTGCTGCCCAGTTAAGGGAGTTCGCAGTCCTACTGTATTGCTCTATTGTCAGAAACTGGTTTGCAAGATGTGGTCACCTGTCTTTCCCTTGTGGGATGACGGCGCTTACTAGGTAGTGGAGAGGTACTAATCACTCTTGGGATCAGATTGCAGTGCGTATTCTTGAACGTATTTATTCCGGGTAGAATAAACACGGTAACCCGTACTAACTCCTAGGTTTTCGTGATTACCAAGCAACCGGCGAAAGTTACATTAACAAACAGGTGAAGGGGACCTGTTAGGCAAAGAGCAAAATCTAGAGCAACTAATAAAGAAGTCATGAAAACGACTAATCGTACTGTTGTCTAGTGGAGTCCTGAAAGGACGGGGTGAACACTCCCAAGTGGAATGTGTGTAGCGGGGTTGTAAGCTTCGCTGGTAGTAGATCTCGAAGCGAAGTTGGGAGCAGAGAACCCTAGCAGCACAGTAGTGGTATGGGGAGCTGCTGAGTTTTCAAGGTCAAGGTAGACAATGCAATGTAAAAGTCATAAGCAGGCAATTGAAATTACTCAAGAAAATAATTTGTTCATGACTAGGTTGTTCCAACTACAAGCAGTGAAGCTAGTGTATAGACTTTTCACATGAACAATTGTGATTCTATGAATTTAATGTTATCAGAAGTTTGGCTTTTCTGCCCATTCGTTGATTTCAAAAGTTATTCCATGGGCTACAGAAATTTTTGTACATTGGATATTATATATCTGCCCCAGTACTAGTAATGTCATCACCATGTGCTGAGAAAAATTAGACATTTCTTCTAACATATTTGCAAGTTTCAAAAGTGAAGAGCCACGGCAGTGATTCAGTGCCTTCGATGTGCAATGTAGCTTCAAGATTATTGATACGTGCTCACCAAACTTGCTGCATCGAAACACAACATTAATAAACACAAAATGCTGTGCACTACATATTTTAATGAGGGAGAAAACTAATTAGTGGCAAACTGGCACTAGTTTCAAGTTACAGTGAACGGTGCGCACCTGTTCGAGTGACATCTAAACGTAACCACATATCACTGCACAAGTATCAATCGCTGGTTGATTCAGGTTGCAGGATTGTACAGTGTCTCCCAAAAGAAGTGTACTCATTTTGTTTAGCAATCGCATTAGAACATCCGGTGTTACAACTGATGTGTACATGGCTATTGAAAGCCTATAAATAATAAATATATTAACCATATTATTTTAATTTAAAATGAGTACACTAATTTTTGGGACATTCTGTATATACATAACCTAAATAACAACACGTAAAAAATACACTGCAGTGAGGAATGAATATTTTGTGATTTTGACTCCAAATATTTAACTATTTTACAAATATGTAATGTGGTGATTTTTTAAAATATGGATTTGGTTGAAACAATTGGCAACACACCAGCAAAATATCTTATTTTTCATTCAGTGTGTTTGTGTTCACTCCAAGGTGTTAGACTTCTGCCGCCAAGACAAGAAAGACGTTGTCAAACACCAAAACGATGCAAATTTGCTATGGGAAAAAAAAAACAACTCATTCTATTTGTCACGTTTCGTTGTGTTGACAGAGAAGTTAGCTTCATCAGCACTCAGTTGTGGTATGTTGTACTATATGACTAGACTATGTGATTTGAAGCTTGTGTTCACAAATGTTAAAAATTCAACCAAAATTTAATTTTAGTGAGTTTGTATCAGTGTACATACATTTCACTGCCAAAAATGGAACAACAAATGGACAAAATCCTAGTAGGCTGTATGAAATTATAAAAAAAGGAGCAGCTAAGTGAAATCATTGATGCAATATTTTGAGCATATTTTAAGTGATACTTTAGTTATCATGTCTTATGTACTATTTTATGGTTTTGAATGTACATAATTTTGGAAAATGGAGTCTGGTAGTATGAAAGAAGGGCTAAAATCCCAGAGGGTCAATTCTTAGTACAACAGCAAAGTTTATAATAAATAATACAATGTTTTTAGCTCTTCTCAATTTTTTTTGCGTGTGCAGTCATTATTCACAGTTTCTTTTTTGTTTTCATGGAATAGTCATGATGGCATTTTAGCACCTTCTTATAACCTTAATATTTTTCCAGATTTTCCAATAATTCCTTAAGGAAATTTCATTTTCTCGCTCAAATTTCTCATAGAGGCTAAATTTCCTTTCATGCACCTCTAGAAATAATCCTAGTGCAAACAGTTCTCTTTATCGCTTCCCCAACTCTATTGACATCTTACCATTCAGCACACACACGTCCATAATTCTTCTCCATAAAGCATGGATTCAACAATAACAACTTGTCCTTGAACTGTCCACGGTTAGTACTGAAAATATACAAGTACTTTGTATTTTTTGTAATTTTTAAGGTGATAAATCATTTTGTAAAAAAAAAAAAACACACTGCATTCTTACGTGAAGGTCACTGATGACAGCATACAATTTCACAGTACTACCGGGCAATCAATATGGTAATTTGTAAATATGGTCACTTGATCCTGAGACCAATTCATACTTTGTATTTCAACTTGGCAAACCAGACTGCAGTTTTCTTAACATGTTTCAGAATATTCTGCCTAGAAATTTTTAATCAAGCAGTGCATTCTAAATTATTCTAAGTTTCCTGCCTGCTACTCAGTACAGTCATTAAAATAGTTTCTTTGTGAGTTTTTTTAAAAAATCTAGTAATGCCCTAGAAACAGCTTCAAGTAGAACCTTGTTATGCATTTTATGTCATCAGATGATGTTTGGTTGGTCAGTGTTCTTGATAGTGTTATTTAGTTTTTAAGTGCTTAGGATTTAATAAATTATTGCACTTTTCTTGTACAGTGGACACTTAATTGACTAAAAACGCATGTACCAATAAACTGTATCCAACAATAATTTTTAATGGTCCCGGCAAAATTCTTATATAAATGATGATAAAATTACCCACTTTTATCGTTTATCAGATATTGCCTTGATCACAATATCTTCTAATCCTGTCATTTAAGATTTCCCATAACATTATTTTTAGCTGGTTGTTTATGCAAACTTCTAATAAGTGGGTGTGAAATACATTAAACATGCCGCAGTTTATCATCACTGTGGCGCAGTGCTCTCCAGTTCAGCTGATGGTGTCGGTAACTCGGCGAGTATGGCACGATCTGTCCCCTTACATGCCTTTGAGAGGGGAAGCTGTTACATAGCAAAAAGTTGTGTCCTCTCTCCCTCGCATGCATGCGCTTGCTTCCTCCCCTTACACACTTGGCAAGAGGGTAATCAGTAGAGTGTATGAAGCATTAAATAAAACTAATCATGTGATCTCAGTTTAACAATGCATGGTTATTTTGTGAAACACACCGCACCACAGAGCAGTCAAGTGCTCCGCCGACACAAGGTCATGATGACTAAAACAATTGTAGAAATTTTATTTTGATTATTTGTTGCTCAAAATAGTATGGTATTTCAAAGCAAATGGTTTTGCATAGAAATGTTACGCAATACATTTTAAAGAGGAATTATTTTTTACACAGATGTTTTCTTTTGTGTTTAAAGGTAGTTATTTTTCCATACAGTGGTGTTAAATTGTATCTGGCATAAAATCAACATGATTTTTAAACAAAATATTAATTCAACTCAATGGGTATCATGTTCCAAATAAAATGATGTGTNCTCCCCTTACACACTTGGCAAGAGGGCAATCAGTAGAGTGTATGAAGCATTAAATAAAACTAATCATGTGATCTCAGTTTAACAATGCATGGAGAGCAGTCAAGTGCTACGCCGACACAAGGTCATGATGACTAAAACAATTGTAGAAATTTTATTTTGATTATTTGTTGCTCAAAATAGTATGGTATTTCAAAGCAAATGGTTTTGCATAGAAATGTTACGCAATACATTTTAAAGAGGAATTATTTTTTACACAGATGTTTTCTTTTGTGTTTAAAGGTAGTTATTTTTCCATACAGTGGTGTTAAATTGTATCTGGCATAAAATCAACATGATTTTTAAACAAAATATTAATTCAACTCAATGGGTATCATGTTCCAAATAAAATGATGTGTCCAGAAGTGTACACTTGACCTGTCTTAAAACCACACTTTTTTACGTGAAATATTATTAATTATTTTAACTAGACATTTGCCACGTGAGCAACGTAAGTGTAGATTGATGTAAATATGCGGCCTGGATTGCATAATCTTCGGCTGTCCTCTGCGATACTCAGTAGAGCTTGTTTCCTCCCCTTACTCAGCTGGTGGGGTGGGAGTNGGCTGGTGGGGTGGGAGTTACTTGCCTAGCAACTAGCATGGCATCCTAGTACCTTCCCTCCGAGTACCAACTGGTTTGAAGTAGGATGAATACATAGTTTCACTCCTCCCTCCGTTGAGACTTCCCCGTTTCTATCTCATCCTCCGTCGATCCACGCGCTCTCCGCTGATAGTGCACGAGGGTCATTCAAAATTCAACTTGCATTCAGTGTCATATAATTTTCTTATCCAAAGGGTTTGAAAGTTTGTGGTCTGCTTGCATTTAGTGTCCAATTACAATAAATTATATACTGTATTTTGTGATGTTACATTCTTTATTTAAATGTTTTGCAGTGAAATGTTTTTAATGTATTATTTACGGTAATACTAATAGCGCAATACTTTTTTTTTAAAAGTCCCATTTCTATTGTGTTTATTAGTTTGTTTATTCCCAGATAATGTGCAGCTGTCATACTTAACGTGAAGTTTAATGAGGTTAGAAGTTGTATTTTACTGATCTGCAAGTCAGACCATCACCTACTGAAATTCTGGATGTATGGGAATTTTTGACAATTCATTACTGGGTGATGTGTTTTATGTCTGTATCACCTCACATTTTCTTATGTTTTCTGTTTTATTAAGCTTTATGACAATATGTACTTTCTTTTTAGATGTACGCATATCTTTTTAATTCCAAAACAATCTAAGTTTAGTTAAAATATTGTGATACAGTTTGTAATTGATTATTGTAGAATAATTTTTAATAATTGTGTTATGTAGATGTGTTTTGATTGACGTAACTAAAAAAGTGTATACTATGAACAACATGTAAAAAAAAATGGAAACTTGTAACAAAGAATGTTTAATTCAATCACTTAAATGCTCACTCTCACTTTTTTTTAAATAATAAGAATTTCATGGGGAAGAAGCTGCACGTCTCCAGAAAATCCACTTAACATCACTTCTGGAGTGCACTGTTATTGAATACAATACTTTACTTACAAAAACTTAACGTAGTTTTGTGTAATAGGTGTTAACGAGTCGTGCCGCCCTTGAATGAGCTGTAATTATTGTACAATCTATATTGGTTCTTACCTTTGAAACTCTTGAAAATTATTGGAGATAGACAAAATAGCATCTTAATTTCTGCTGTGGAAGTGCAACAACATACACAATTTTTTATTAAAAGTAGACAATAAAATTATGTAACTTGACTTTTAAAAGGCATAAAATCAAAGTATTTCTCACAGGATATAGAAAAATGAGTATTTTCCTGCAAATTTCCAAAGAGAAACTAAAAATTGCTTGCTAAAAGTAAATCACCCTGAAGCTGACTTTTGCTTAGAAAGTATAACTGAGACTAACAAACCATCAAGAGAGGACTTGTGAACTGTCTGTGAGCTGCGTGTCAACTGACCTGGGCATGAGTAGTGTGCTGTGGGCATATCTTCAGCATTGCTCTTCTTGGCTGGAAAGTGCAGGCTGACTAGTGTATACATTTTGTTTGGGGGTGAAATTGTTTTCCTCCAACAGCTTGTATTTCCCTTTTGCCACCGATGAGGCTGAAGGCTTCTTCAAACAGTCGTCAGCAGTAGGCAAGGTCTGTGCCAACAGCATCACGTGCGCAAATTGCAGACTGTTGACGACATGCATCACAGTGGAGAGTGAAAAGTTGAAAGTTTAGGTACATAACAGCAAAATGGGGACTCATATGAACGTAGGTGGTAATGTGGGGAAAGAAATTTTATACGGCCATTACGAAAATAAAAATAAAATTTAACTATGAGAGTATTTGCGATATAATTGACAATTACTGCACACCCAAACAGTAAATACCATAGTTATTTTATATTCAGTAATTTTCCTGAATGTAGTCCATCTTCCTCGAGAAGGAGAATCGGTGGGCGACCACGCACGGTCGTGGGGCGCACACGGGCGGAAATGACAGTACAGGTGAAACAAAATGCATGCTGCCAGTTGTGTGTGATACTGTGTAAGTGTTGGTGAACGTGGTGTGGTGATGGTGTGTGATGGTGACTGGTGTTGTGGCAGAAAAGATGAAGCAGAAGCTTGAGCTGCTGATGAAGAGCAATGCACTGTGCGTGGAGAAGAGCAGCCTGGAGCAGCGGAAGGCTCGACTCATCTCTGCTATACAGGTGCGTCCCACCCCACAACCTTACAAGTTGCAATCTGTGTGTGTATTCACAGATTCACATAAATGTATTTCCTTAATTTTCTGCAAACCCTCAAGAACAGTGAATTGCGAAATAAATCATTGAAAACCAAATCAAGCTTAACAAGACTTGTTTTCAAATTAATGTTATTCAATATTGTAAAACAATTTACTGCAGCTTTGTAGCATTCAAAAGATGACAAAAGCAAACATTACAAAAAGTTTTACATTTATGCTCAATTATGCACTAAAATCTGTCTTTCCTTTAAAATAAGTTGTTTATACATAAAATTATCTTTTATTTATACATAGATGTCACTCCAAGTTTACGGACAATTCTGTAGCCTTGTGCTTTTATATTTTGCATTGCTATGCTGCCGTGAGTGGAAGGGGAAAGTTTACACTTTAATAAAATAAACTTTTTAAAGGACTATGGATCTTTATTTGACTTAATTCAGCATCCTCAGCAAATTACTACCGTTAACAGTTCGAAATATATACACTTGTTCGTCTGCTACTAGTTGAAACTCTGTGTTAACAATTGCCATTGTGTAAGTTTAACACTAGCATGGAACACATTGAAATAAGTACACGTAGGCCTGCAATGAATACACCACAGTGGTGGAAACAATTTTGTGACTTGCCTACATGCATTCTTGCCAACCTCTGAAGCTCAATTACATTTTGATTAGGGATGTAACAATTCCACATTGGTAGTAGGTCTATTACTAACAAATAATAACACTAACAGTCGAAGTGTATTCATATGAAATTCCAAAAAATTCAAAAGAGGTATATATTTATATTTATAAATACACATATATGTTTTGTCCACATAGGTTATTCAAAAATATTTCCAAACCTCACTTGACATGGTAAAAGTTCACCAACACATGAAATTATTAAAAGGTTTGCAAGAATAGCATTTTTGGTAGTAAAATGTGTGTACATTGACACAAATTTACTCAAATGAACTTTCAGTGGAAGTTTTAATGTCCGTGAACACACACGCTTTGAATCACATAGTGCAACTGCAATCACAGCCAAGTATCATCGGGCAGGTTATGAATGCAACACACCGAATCTGTATGCTAACAAAGATAATTAGTCTATCAATAACGAAATGAAAAGTAGCAAAGTAAATTAATTATATTTTTTTACATAGCAAATTTGCTGTGTTTGGAGTTTGTTAACGTCCCGGCGATGAGTGAGCACAACACACAGTTAAAAACAAACACATTCCGAACAAAAGCAAAGACAATTTGCTGGCGTGTTACAAATCATTTTAACCAAACCCATATTAAAAAACACCATGTTAGATCTCAGTAAAATAGTTAAACATTTGGAGTCAAATTAAACATTCATTGTGTACTAGGTTATTTTTACGTGGATGTTTAAGTTATGTATATTGGAACTCGCGTCCCATAGCAACCAGCAATCAATATTTTCCGCCAGACAAGAAAATCGTTATGAATTCCTAAAAATTTTTCCCGAAGTTCAGGATCCCGCACTCCCCTAGTTTTTAGACCGTAAAGAAACTTGCTCAAAACAAAACTACCAAATCCTGACTGCACTGAAGCTACTAAATACTGATATACCAAATGGCAAATTTGAACACGGCCAGTACAGTTTTATTTTCAAATTATTTCCGCATCTCATTTTCACGCACAGAATAATTTTCCAAGAGTGATTTATTTACTAGGCATGTGCGAAGGTCGTTTTTTAAATGTGAAGCGAAGTCGAAGCAAAGCTTGCATCATGCAAAGGAATTANTGGAAGGGGAAAGTTTACACTTTAATAAAATAAACTTTTTAAAGGACTATGGATCTTTATTTGACTTAATTCAGCATCCTCAGCAAATTACTACCGTTAACAGTTCGAAATATATACACTTGTTCGTCTGCTACTAGTTGAAACTCTGTGTTAACAATTGCCATTGTGTAAGTTTAACACTAGCATGGAACACATTGAAATAAGTACACGTAGGCCTGCAATGAATACACCACAGTGGTGGAAACAATTTTGTGACTTGCCTACATGCATTNTGAAATAAGTACACGTAGGCCTGCAATGAATACACCACAGTGGTGGAAACAATTTTGTGACTTGCCTACATGCATACTTGCCAACCTCTGATGGGATGTAACAATTCCACATTGGTAGTAGGTCTATTACTAACCAATAATATAGCACTAACAGTGGAAGTGTATTCATATGAAATTCCAAAAAATTCAAAAGAGGTATATGAGATAATATTGAAAACATACGTATATATTTATATTTATAAATTTATAAATACACATATATGTTTTGTCCACATAGGTTATTCAAAAATATTTCCAAACCTCACTTGACATGGTAAAAGTTCACCAACACATGAAATTATTAAAAGGTTTGCAAGAATAGCATTTTTGGTAGTAAAATGTGTACATTGACATAAATTTACTCAAATGAACTTTCAGTGGAAGTTTTAATGTCTGTGAACACACACGCTTTGAATCACATAGTGCAACTGCAATCACAGCCAAGTATCATCGGGCAGGTTATGAATGCAACACACCGAATCTGTATGCTAACAAAGATAATTAGTCTATCAATAATGAAATGAAAAGTAGCAAAGTAAATTAATTATATTTTTTTACATAGCAAATTTGCTGTGTTTGGAGTTTGTTAACGTCCCGGCGATGAGTGAGCACAACACACAGTTAAAAACAAACACATTCCGAACAAAAGCAAAGACAATTTGCTGGCGTGTTACAAATCGTTTTAACCAAACCCATATTAAAAAACACCATGTTAGATCTCAGTAAAATAGTTAAACATTTGGAGTCAAATTAAACATTCATTGTGTACTAGGTTATTTTTACGTGGATGTTTAAGTTATGTATATTGGAACTCGCGTCCCATAGCAACCAGCAATCAATATTTTCCGCCAGACAAGAAAATCGTTATGAATTCCTAAAAATTTTTCCCGAAGTTCAGGATCCCGCTCTCCCCTAGTTTTTAGACCGTAAAGAAACTTGCTCAAAACAAAACTACCAAATCCTGACTGCACTGAAGCTACTAAATACTAATATACCAAATGGCAAATTTGAACACGGCCAGTACAGTTTTATTTTCAAATTATTTCCGCATCTCATTTTCACGCACAGAATAATTTTCCAAGAGTGATTTATTTACTAGGCATGTGCGAAGGTCGTTTTTTAAATGTGAAGCGAAGTCGAAGCAAAGCTTGCATCATGCAAAGGAATTAAAAAAACAAATCAAAGTTGAAGGATTAAAAAATATATATTAACTTATAGTAGGCTACAGTTTTCAAGTGTATTCAACTCATTTGTACTGTTGCTGCCACGAAAATGTATGGAACATATCCTAATCTTGTACTGCTGAAAAACTGAAATATGAAAATCTGCAAGAAAATAATCATTATACTAGGGCTGAATCGATACCTGTACCTGAAACCGGCCGATATCGCAATTATCGGAATTGTTTGCAATTCATGTTTAAATCGCCGATATTATAACCAATATTTTACCCTAAGAATCTAAGATGATGCTGTTTTCATCTTGCCATAATTGGAGTGGATTAGCGCACTATTTGATTTTATTAAAATAACAACTATTTTTAATTGGCTTTTACTAAAGTACCTAACTGGCTGTGTTTATTTCTAAAGCAAAATTAGGCACGTTTTGCATGATTGTTTACAAAAAATGTATACAACAAAACAATAGAAGCCACCATTTACGTTTACTGAGTTTTATCTCTGTAGGCAAGCTTGCTGCATGAACAAAACTTAATATTTAATCAGCCTAACACATATTTAATATTAACAATAATTATTATTTACTATTACCTCCATAAATATTTTGTCTTAATAGTTTCATGTCCAACCGCAAACACGGCGACGCATAAAAAAATTATGGAATCTTCTAATGTTGGTTACATGCTACACGTTACTGCCGCCTAGCAGCGCCATTCCTACAGTTTTTTTTTTTGTTTCGTTGGTTTGTTTGTTGTTGCTGTAATAATATGATGGTGTTAGGTTAGGGAATAAATGTGGTGAAATTATTTACGTGTGCTAGCAAAAAACAAATAATATTGCGGAAAGGAAAAGTCACGTGTGGAATATTTTTACCCTAAGCAACACGCAAGAATGCAAGGCTGTTTGCAATATTTGGTTTCGAGAGGCGGTACATCATCGACGTCGTATAGTACCGCAAACTTAAAACGGCACCTTGAGTGTAACGCACCCTTTGAAGTGGAAGAGCTTCAAATTCTAGGCCTGTTGTACAACTCTCAACACAACTTTCTGGCAGAGAAAAAAAGCCTAGCAATGCCATAATTGCGAGTACTTCAAAAATTTCAGATAACAATTGTGCGGCTACATATTCATCCAGCCCTGATGTGAACAGGTCTAAACCGAAATTTCATAACGCGTATGAATTAATGGAAAAAAATAAACCTTATCCTTCATCACATGCTCGCACTGTGAAAATAAATAGTCTCATCGGAAAAATCATTTGCACAGATCTTTTACCATTTAATATTGTGGAAAACAAAGGTAGGTTGAATACTACAAATAAACTTGCTAGATGGTGGTGGTGGCATTAGGGCCTCAGAGCAAGAGTTGAGCAACTCTTATGACATCGTTGCACATGTCTAAATTAGAAAGGCAAAGAAACATGAATTTTTCGAGACAGAAAATCCACACTGTATTTGTGTTTTCTGTCACCCTCCTATTAAACAGCCTTCCACTGGTGTGTGTCAGGCATGATGCCTAACAAAAGAGAGAGAAGGAGAAAGAGAAAGAAACAAANTGATGCCTAACAAAAGAGAGAGAAGGAGAAAGAAAAAGAAACAAAGAAAGGAAAACACTGGGCTGTGAAAACTTCACTCCCTCCCCTTGGTGGCCTACCAACCCTCATCAATGTCAAGCTGGAAGATTATCTCAGCAGGGTGGAGCTTGGGATAAAAACTACAAACTTTGTTTGAAAAACAGTAATTGAGTCTCTTTTCCATTGAGGTTTTACTTTCCCAGAGTGCTTGCTTCCATGGGAAAATTTTCAAAAGGCTGGCATAGCTCTACAACCACTCAGAAAATGTATCAAGGAATAGAGTGTGACATCCCTAATTTTTATACGATTGGAAATTNGTATCAAGGAATCGAGTGTGACATCCCTAATTTTTATACGATTGGAAATTGTGCAAAAACAGGTTGCAGCAAATAGTTTGCAGTGCACCTAAATTTCAACTACAGTAAAAGGTGACTATCTCTGCATTAATATCATAGCAAAACTATCAAAAAATGTTTCAGAAAGAATTGAATTAGCCAAGAAAACTTAAAAACATCAAATTACTCAAGTGTTTATTGGTCAGGTGCTAAATTATAAAATTATAACTTGGGAAAAAAAATTAAAATATTTAACTGGAAACTTGTTAGAAAGGATTGTACTTTGGTCTACTGTACTAGCACAAAATATTGTTAGTATTCAAACAAAAGATTTGACAAACAGTTCATACTAAAATATCTACTTGGCAAACTTTTCAGCTGTTGTTAGACTTGCTTAGTTTGTTATGCAATTTGCAAAACATAAAGAATTACAGTTGTTTTGTAACCATGCTACAGTGCTCTTACATTGGATGTAGTATAATGTAGTTCACAAATTATCACATACTGACAATGGAAATTATAGCCATTTTATGCACACTTTTTGAAACTATCGTCACTTTCTTTTTACTTATATGGCAAATACTATTAATAGTCTATTCAAACCTTTGAAAAAATTCCCCTATGAATGATGTGTTTGGTTCTTTCCTAACAATCCATGTATTACAAGCGTTTTATACTTGTATTAATATAATAATACCTTATTTTTAGTTAAAATGAACTTTTCCTTTATTCTGTCTATAAGTTATAATATTTCATTTATAATTAATATGAATAAAATGGGGAGAAACTAGGTATGTTGGCAATACCTGGTAAGAAATAGTTTATGTGCAAAACAACAATACACTAACTGCGCACAAATCCAGTCTTTGTTGTAATATCCTAGAAGTAAAATTTTTGCAAGGTTTCAGGAAAGTTGGAAGTATGCAACTGTGAACAGCCGAAAGTTGCCCATTATACTCTTTTCAATAACTTTTCACTGTAACCTGCAGCAACACATGAAGAAATGCTATTAATGAGAGTAAATATGAACTGTTTTACTGCCCACTGATGCCCTAAATTCAGTTTCAATCTTCTTAACCACAGTAATTATTTGTTCATACTCAACACAACATTATTGTGTGGTAGCGAAAAGATCGGCCAAGTTGACTTGATAAAATTCTGTCGACCGTGTTTATTGTAAAAAAAACACTGCTAAGCGAATGCACACACACACGGCAGCCTACCTGCTGTTTGAATTTCTGATGACATTCCTTCTTGTATTCCTCATTCCCCTTCCTCTCACTGAGTGATAATGGTGGGTGCTTGTCAAAAACAGGTTATAGACTGTTCAATGTAAAGTGAACACTTTTGAGGCCCTAGTTACTTTTTTATTTTAGACATTTTTTATCCTTAAGCCACCTTTTTAAATAAATATAGCCATATAAGTAATAAACACAGTGTGTAGATTCCACCACACTCAGAAGATAACGTTTAAGTGGAAAATAAAGACTATTATTCTCAACGAGAGGGCTTTCAAAGTTATCACTTCACCATGAATAGGCTGTAAGTGTAAGAAAAGGCATTCAAACCTTAACTTCATCAGTACAGTGGGCTGCCAAAAATCTGAACTTAAGTAATCCAAACATTCAGATAGTCTACACCATAAAAAAATAAAATGGAAGTTAAATATTTTTTTTGCCAATCCTGTAAAAGAAAATTTGTCAATTGCTAAAAAAAAAATAAAGTTTTAGAGAAACTAGACACCGGCATTTCAGTGAAATTCACTTGCAATACATATGGGTGGCATTGGGAATACAACAGCATATGATATCAAAAATAAAAAAAAGATGAATTTTACAAATTCACCTCAGAAAGGTTTAGCATAGACACATGTAAAACAATAAGAGCAGAGAAAGGTGGTAGTCTTGAATGTGCTTGAATGCAGTGGTTCCGACTAAGCAGAAGTGAAGGCCTGACAATCTCTGGACTTATGCTTATTGAGCAAGTCAAGTACGGTGTGCGTGGTGAAATACTTTCTGCAGATAAAAAAAGCAGCTGACAAATGTGTTTCTCAATTGATATCCGACGAAAAACTGATGCCAGAACAGGTTTACAATGCAGACAATACAGGGCTTTATACATTCTCTTTCCCATATTAACATTTTTCTTAAATCAAAAAGCTAGCTAACAAAATGTTTTCGTTGTGGCCATTTACATCGGACACTGCTTGTATATACTTGATTGCAAGCGGTCATACCATACCATTCCTCTGCTGAGACGTTGCCCTTTTTCTCATAAGGAGTTTGATTGCTGAGCTCTTTTGGAAGCGTTGATAGTACTAGGCATTCAGAGGGGGAGTCACGAAGAATATAAATAAAGCCTTCAAAATCAGAACAATTGTACGGCCTAACTTAATATATGCTTAAAACTAGTGGATCGTTAGGAAAATTATTAATGTAGACTACCAGGCTCTCAGTTCAGGGAGACAACCCATTATATTTATAAACTTTAAAAAACTTGCCCTTGGTAGATCGCAGTTTGTGGCACCTACCGAACATGGATTACATGTCTGTCTTGTTAGGGTATTTAATAATGAATGAAACACATATAGTCGGTTCACGACTGGAAGAGACTTTTCTTGAAGCCCTGCTAAAGATCTACTTTCAAGCCCATTTTGTATCCTTCCGCCAAAGGTAAACAAACATTGCCATGTGGCAGTCACATGGCAATGTTTACATTCCACTGTGTGTGTGTACATGTGTTCGTACATGCACGTACCCATCATAAAAGTAATGTATATATTATTAATGGATATTCCACAAGCGTAAAGTTTTTAATCTTGAGGATTTCACACAAAAGAATATGTGATGCAAACGAAAAACATTTCATTATATAAACCCAAAATGTGAGTATTAAAAATGAGATGTTTCGTGTGCGTGTCTGTCTCTCTCTCTCTCTCTCTCTCTCTCTCTCTCTGTGTGTGTGTGTGTGTGTGTATATATAGGTTTGATTTTGACTGGGGGATTGGGTGGGGGAGAAAAACTTTCACTTTGATTACATATTATAGACACAATACTTTGCAATGAAATGTGTCAACATTCAAGGAGTCCATCCAACAACATTAACATGGCAACGCCAATCTCTCATAAGCCCCCGGATGGCCGTACTGTAGAGAATTTGTGCGATTCTTGTTTAACCTAATATTTCATTTATCGGTTTTTTTATACTAATATCAGCTCTTTATTATTTGATTTTTCATAACGTATGACTTTAATTTGTGCTAACCTTCTCGTACAGATTCCTTTTGCTTTTGAAATCTGTATAAGAGATTACTCATAGTGCGTTCTAACGTGTTTAATATTTTTCAAATTTATTTCAGGTTTGCTTAAAATTTTATTTACTGTATTTTACGTTGTATGTTGCGGTAGTTTTTGTGTGCAGTCATGAGTTCTAGCAAGGTGAATAAAAGAGAAGTCACCAACGCCAACAGGACATCATTAACCTCACCGAATCGTTGTATTCACTAATTAGGCGAGGGGAAATGAAACCCTGCAACGTCGCGGAAAGAGTGGCAGAAATGTTGAAACTCTCCAAATCTACAGTGCTAAGGTATGTTAAAATATCTGTAGTATTAACCATTGCGTTTGCAAGTTGTGTGTGTTAAGATCAATTACGTTGGCCCACGAAATGTGTTTACAAGAACATAAAGAAAATTTGTTAATAACTTGATAACGTCGTCGAACGTTGTCTACGTGTATTTTTAACGTTTTATTTTGGTAATTATTAAGTTTATAGGGTTTCCTGTAAAAATAAAAATAATTCATTGAAAATCTTATATTTCCACTCTGCTAATGATGCAGAACACGAATATACGAGGGGCATTAACGTCCGACTAATTTCGTAATATGTGCCCACCTAACCTAACAGAACCTAACCCCACGATGAGTGAATCACTATTTTACATTTTTTAACTAACCTAGGATTGTAGGGTTATATAGTAACCAATACCTGCCACCTATTAAACTAACCTAAACTAACACACGGCAGAGCATATCACATTGTCACACATCATTTGTAAACAAACCCTTGTATGTTTTTGGTATCAGTAACTGTAGTTGACCCAGTAACTGAATTATGGTCCTTTTTAAATTATGCAAATTAGGTTGGCTATGTAGCACTGAAAGTGAAAAATATGACACTGATAATTTACAATAACTAAAAGACAATGGCTGTAGAACAGTGGTGTTGGGGAAATGCATTAATACACAATTGTTTTCTTAAAAGATTATGACTGCGATTTCATCGATTACGATGTCCTCTCATGTTTAGTGAAGTGATACAGATATGTTTAATAGTAGGGGAAGTTCCAGTTATATCGACTGTAATCTATTTAGTGACGTATAACAATGGCAATTAATGCCGCAATGTAACTTATAAATACAAAACAAGCTCCTTCTTCAGAATCTTAAAATGCACCATCTCTCCATAACCTATATAAAATTAATTGACTATAACAAACTCACTATAGAGGCAATTTTCCTTACCATTGTCAGTTGTCTTTATAATAAATTTCCACTGTATATATTGGGTTGTTTATGAAGAATCCCTCGCAGGGGTACACAAATTCCAACACAAAGTAGTTTTTATTTTTAATTACACATTGTAATACCACCTTTTGGTTAGGTGATTCATACACTCACATTTGAGTCTATATAACCCTACAATCCTAGGTTAGTGTAAAACCCAACAATCCTAGGTTAGTTTAAAAATGTAAAATAGTGATTCACCCATCGTGGGGATAGGTTCTGTTAGGTTAGGTGGGCACATGTTACGAAATTAGTCGGACGTTAATGCCCGTCGTATATTCGTGTTCTGCATCATTAGTGGAGTGGAAATATACCATTTTCCGTGAAATTATTGTTTTTTTTTTTTTTTTACAGAAAAGCCCCCTAAACTTAATAATTACCCAAATAAAACGTTAAAAAGACACGTAGACAACGTTCGACGATGTTATCAAGTTATTAACAAATTTTCTTTATGTTCTTGTAAACACATTTCGTAGGCCAACATAATTGACCTTAGCACACACAACTTGCAAACGCAATGGTTAATACTACATATATTTTAACATACCTTAGAACTGTGGATCTGAAGCGTTTCAACATTTCTGCCGCTCTTTCCGCGACGTTGCAGGGTTTCATTTCCCCTCAGCTAATTAGGGAATACAACGATTCGGTGAGGTTAATGATGTCCTGCTGGCGTTGATGAGTGGTGACTTCTCTTTTATTCACCTTGCTAGAACTCATGACTGCACACAAAAACTACCGCAACATACAACGTAAAATACGGATATAAAATTTTAAGCAAACCTGAAATAAATTTAAAAAATATTAAACATGTGGGAACGCACTACGAGTAATCTCTTATACAGTTTTCAGAAACGAAAATACAACGAGAAATAATAAAGAGCGGATATTAGTAAAAAAAAACGATAAATGAATTATTATAGGTTAAACAAGATAATGGCACAAATTCTCTGGCACGTGTGTCAACCACACCCAGTCAACAACACACGGAACGAAGGTTTGTAAGCAAATGGCCGCTCTACTTTCACCTTGAGCGGGATCATATGACTATGCAAATGACGTTGAAATCTAAATACGTTAGCATCATGTCATTAATAACTGGCATAATACGATAAAAGTCTTTTCAAAGCCCATTTGTAAGCGATAAACTAACAATTACGTTAAAACTTTGGAACTGTTTTCTCTCTTTGTCCTGGCAACCTAACGGCATAACAGTATCCGTGCTCGCCGCTGTTAGTAATGTTATATGCATGTAGCTAACGGCTAGGGTGTTTTTTCAAAGGTTGATTTTCAAAAGTTTCTTCCGGTTGTGAACCGACTGTAGTTCGATACATCCTTGTGCCAGAGGCGATCGCACACATGCCCGAAGGAATTTTTTAGAAATAGCTTGGCGAACTGTTTGTCTGCGCCAGAGTAGCGCGACGACGCTGCTGGTTCCTGGTTGCTTTAGTAACAGCATTGAAGGGTCTGTGTTGGGGTGCGTTGTGACCAAGGGGGGGTCATGAGTGGTCTTGTCAGCTTTGTCTCTATTTCGCAAATACATATCCAACATCTTTGGTCGTTTTGGTGGCACTCCCGAGGGACCCAACTGCGGAGAAGTGGCGCACACGCCATTTTCATTCTGCACGTTAGTATTTGGAGCCCCATAACTTCCTTTCCGGTTATCCGATTCTCTTAATTTTTTCTTCTCTCTATACCTGTGGCTTTGTTCTACCGAAGTTAATGGCATTTGTCGGTTTTGTGGCGGATTTCGACTCTGATCTTTGCCCTTCTTTCGCGGCATGACGCTGTTTCACAAGTTCAAAGCACAGCTGCTTTGAAAATTTTCAGAGTAGATCAGTGGTTGTTGCGTTAAAAGAAGTGCCCTTTCAAATGAGCTATTACTCGCGTCCGTGGCGCTTGTAGTTTCTAAGCACTGGCGCGCGAAATAATAAAAGTTCTGCAAATTGCGCCAAAATTTGTCTCAAACTCGATGATGCACTACCGGAAGCGATAAGGCGAACATTATAAAACAATGTATTTATAATGTGCAGGCAACCTTGCTCCATCGATCAGTACATGTGCACGGTCCGGCGTGCGTACGGGGACTGAGTGGCGGGGCGAGGCGCGGTACATGTTTTCGTGATGGCGAGTGCAGCGTGCATTACCTCCAGAGCATGCGAGAAAGACATGTAATCCATGTCAAAAAAAATTGGCGACTACATGCAGGTGGAGTTAACGTCCAAAAGGCACCAGTAGTTCAGTTATAAATGCCAAAATGGCACGATGCGCACTGGTATATTATACTGGCTGGTGGCAGGCAGTTTAGTGGAGGGGGAAACAAGCATAGTTAAATGTTGGCTACTTGTCAGCGAACTAAAATAAATTTATTTGCCACTCAAATGCAATTTCAAATAATTATAGTAATGCCCAAAAATAAAAATTTTCATAGAGGTGGCACATTTGGTTGCGTGCTTGGCTCGAACATACGGCTAGCAATTGCATGTGTGCTGNGGCTCGAACATACGGCTAGCAATTGCATGTGTGCTGTATTCATATATCTGACCTAGCAAATAATGGGTTAATTATAGAAAGCATTTATAGTCAAAGGAAACCACTTCACTAAAGTATGTGGATTTCGGACAAATTTTCCCACATTTTTGTTTTATGACTGATCGGAAATTTCTGAAACTCCAAACTGACCCAAGTTGCATCTTGTTAGAATTAACAGTAGGTACTGTATAAAGAAAGTAAAAAATTTAATACATAAATAAATAAGGAAAATGAACGATTGAATAAAAAAGGAGAGATCTCGTTTAGTAATAAAAANAAAAATTTAATACATAAATAAATAAGGAAAATGAACGATTGAATAAAAAAGGAGAGATCTCGTTTAGTAATAAAAACGATACTATTTTGTAACTTTGGCCATTCATTGTCTGATAATCGTTTTCGTGAAATTGTATACATGGCCACAAGGGCATGAATTTACCGACGCTATTATAATTTTTGTTTTAATAAACACACAATTGTTTGGCAGTAGCATTTACGCAATGTTAAACACGGTGAGAACATAGAAATTGTGGTGTGTACATTTTAGTACCCATATCAATAATTCACAACAGCTGAGTAATTTTGATTTCTTAAGTTGTAGGAATGTGTGTTTTTTTGTATTGTAGAATAGTTACAAATTCATTCAGAGTCTTCTGCTCATTCCGTTCATAGAGTAAATAAGGTACTAGTTTACGTGTTCAGAGTCAGTTTTCTCGCTCCATCAGTGCATTATAGAATGGACCTTAGTGTGGTGTGTCGTAGATACATGTAGAGTGATAAAATAGTAGGCATGATAAAAGTGAATACCTTGAGTGGAAATAGTGAGTGAACTGAAGGACAAAATAGGATCTATAGTGTACAGAGGTAATATAAAAATATGTGGTGCATTATGGTGTGTTCGACATCTAATATAATATGTAGTGCATGCGATGTGTTCAACGATNATATAAAAATATGTGGTGCATTATGGTGTGTTCGACATCTAATATAATATGTAGTGCATGCGATGTGTTCAACGACTAATAAAGAGGATGAGTGTGGCATTACATGTTTGGTACAGGTAAGAGTGGAAATGTGTATCAGGTGCAATAAACAGTGTTGTAGGTGGGTAATGTTTGACCAGGATTCTGTAGGGGTAAGAAGTCTTTACCAAATTTTAATTAATTATTTGATAGCAGTGGAGTGTAATGAACAGTGTTGTAGGTAGGTATTGTTAGGTTAGATTTCTGTAGTGTTTAGTGTTTGCCATTTGTAAATAACAATTAGTTTGCAGTGGATGATTGTGTATAATAATTTGAAAGGGTGTATTAAATGATGTAGTTAGGCAATATTAGGTACGTATAATGGCAACGAGTGTTTGCTATTTTTAATGGACTCTGATTGCAGGCGATGGTTGAAGGGTATATTATATGGTGGTGTAGGTAGGTCGTGTTACGTTAGGGATCTGTAGTGTCAACGAGTGTGTGTAGTCATGGTATAGGGTAGTATATTTGGGTGGGTGGGTTCAAGTGCACTTCCCGATACCACATATGGTATCACGTAATACACTTGGGTGGATGGGTTCAAGTGTACTATGCGATACCATATATGGTATCGCATAGTACACTTGGGTGAATGGACTCATGTGTACATCCTGATATGGTCCATACGGTATAAGAAGGCCACTTTCTGACAGTCAGTGAGTGGCAACTTAACGTTTACGAAACAAACAAAGTGCCATTTACAAAATCCTGTATCAGCTGATGCACGAACGAACAAAAGTTAAAATTACGTTGGCTATTCTGAGTGCACTGCCAATGCACATCACAAAAGCAGAAAATACGCGGGTAAGAAAGAGTTCTTACATTTATTAATGCATTTTATTTTACAAGGACACAAAACAATGGTTGTTAGTGTTAAAAACTAAACTTCGTGATAATGTAGTTATGTATAGGTGTTCAAAATGAAATGTTCAATAGAACGATGCGACGCGGAAAAGTTTTCTGAAGTTGTGCTAACTTCAGAAAGCTTTCTCACGTCGTATCATCCCTCTCCAACCTCGCTTTCAACACGTCCTTGATATTAATTCGTAAAGCATATTGAAATATTGCATAATATTGTTGAATTATTTTTCTATTAATTTGACGAAACGACACGAATTTGAAATATATTCCCAGCCTGTAATCTAAGAACAATCAACTTAAAATAATACGCTATCTGTTATCCAAAAACAGCGGCTCAAACTTCGCTGTGACACGCTGTGCGCGCAATCTCTCAGATATTATGCGAGATATTACCAGCCAGAAATGAACCTNTTAAAATAATACGCTATCTGTTATCCAAAAACAGCGGCTCAAACTTCGCCGTGACGCGCTGTGCGCGCAATCTCTCAGATATTATGCGAGGTATTACCAGCCAGAAATGAACTTCTTTTATTGCGCGATATATAATGAATTTACAAACAAATGCCAATAGTTATATTTTTCCACGAGCTCTGCATAAT
>NQII01004474.1:9879-84014 GCA_002778355.1 Clitarchus hookeri
GGAAGTATGTCCAAGTCTTAATGCTGAATTATCTGTGTTTTATGTGAACATTTGCAAATATCGAAATTATTTCTATAGCTTTCTGTTTTTTTTTAATGCATATAACTTTAAGACATGGCAAATTTGTAAAATATTTATTTTCATAATAACTTTACAGTTTAATTTTATTGCAAATGAATAAAGTGGTGACATGCATGACAGTGTTTATTTTACATATGGGAGAAGAATACACGTGTGCATACAAAAACATATTAGGCATGGCTTCCAAAACTGCACAGTTTACAGTGAACAGTTGTGCCGTGGTGTTGGAGAATTATGATTTCTAGCTTATTTCAGATGTGTAGGGACACTTATTTTATAACTACAAAAATAATTGAATTTTTTTGATAAAATTGTGTATTTTATAATTTAGTTTTGTGTCAGCACAGCATGCATTTCCCAGTTATTTCGGTCTTATCGCCATTTACCATACAAACTTGTCTCTATTCATGGAATATATATTAACAGCTTTAATTTCAACAAGCAGCTATGATTTAACAGCAGTCACACACTTGTGAACGAACTGTTCGAGTGACGTGCACATTATAGTGAAATCCAAATGAGAAAATAATGTGCAGAAGTAAAAACTGCGCCAGAAGAGTCGATAGCCGCTGCACAGAGGGGCTGGGTTGTTCAGTTCGGTAGTGACAGCGGCCGAGAGCAGTTAGGAGAGAGCTCTCAGTGCATGCATATTATCTGTCAAAAAATCTTTAAAGCATGGTACTAGAGAGAGATGTTATCAGTTTGGTGTGCATAGCGCCAGCAGTGTCGCATGGTTCCCCCTCCCTCCAGCGGCAGGTGTTGGAGAGAAGTCATCCGTTTCCCTCACTTCCACGTTTTTAAAGTCTTCCAGACCGGTAGCAACCGACGACATCTCAACTTAAAATGGACGACAAAAGGAGTGACATCCGCGAGGTGAAGCTCGTGGATGCAACTACCATGAGAGATGAGCGTGACGCTGCCAACAGTATCTCTGCATAGTATTTCATTCATACACTGTTGACAGGGTTGCGTTCCCTCTCACGTCCTGCGTGAAGATGGTGTCTGCACCAAGATAATGTAAGTAAATTTATGCCCAAGGGGGTCCTCCCACCCAAACTGCATTGCAGAGTGCTTAAAATACAGTGAATAATTTTTATTACGGGGAAAAAATTTTGAAGCATAGCACATACTTGCATTTGTCGCGATCCGACGTGATGCCTAACAGCAGTGAACAGTCGTCACCTATCGAAAGGTCCTTTGGACTCGTCTGTGGTTTCTGTGGAGCACCATTCGCTGACAGCAAGAATGGGCTCCAACATGAAAGGTCGTGTGTGTGAAACCCGTACAAAGATGCACTGCAGATCAGCGAGCAGCGTGGCATCACCATCAACTGGAAGGATAATATCCCCAAACACTTTCGCAGCTGTACGGGCGAGATCAGGCAGGTAGCAACACTTTAACTGCAGTTTTTTGCAATGCTGTTTTTACGCATATGAGCCACGCGCGATGATACAAAACGAGCTGCCACTTCAACCCGGACCGGTGTTCATATACTTGCAGAGAATGCAGCAAGGATTTTACGAGAACCAGCACTTTGAGAGCGCAATTGACAAACTGTAGTGGGCCAGCTCCACCTCCTGCTAAACGCCCACGACTCAGCGCAGTTCACAAACAGCCCGTAGCCTTGGTTCAAACCCCTGCACAACCTTAGTGACCAAGAATCGTCGCAGGATCTCGGAAGGTTAATGCTAATGGGTTTGTGGAAGTTGAAACAGCATTCTGATATAATTTGAAAACATATATCACTTAAAACGAGAGCGTGTCGGAGAAAAATATTTGTACTTTTTGGCTTTAATAGAGAAAAATATAGGTAAACAACTGACTAAAGAAATCGAGGAGCATGGGCCCTTTCAACATTTGGTTAGAGTGTGATCATGTGAAACCAGAACCATTTGAGGAAAGTGCTAATAAAGACAGCCTTCAAAACCAAAAATGTGGCAGTATTTGAGGCTAGCGATATCGAGAAGGCGGTGAGAAATAGCCTGGAAAACATATGCGAAGAGGAGGAAACGTATGTTTCGAGGGGGTCGGGTGGACATTACAATCAGTCAACCACCTGCAGCTGTGCGTCAAGCGGGACCCACTTCGTGTATCGTCCTACATCGAGCTGCCAGAATCGCCAACAAACAGGAAGGCCGTAATCAACACGAAAAACACCAGTGACCACATGTGTTTCAAGTGGACCGTTCTGGCAGGTTTTGTCGAAGGGAGAGATTGTCAGGAAATCGACCATCGCTAAAAAGCCCTCAAATCGAAATTCGACTTTTCCTGCCTCGAATTCCCCACTCCGACATTTAAACNATCGACCATCGCTAAAAAGCCCTCAAATCGAAATTCGACTTTTCCTGCCTCGAATTCCCCACTCCGACATTTAAACATAAAAAAAAAATAATAACAACTGGGTTTTCATTAGTATATATGACATAGACAACGAGAAATTCTACCCGTGCATGTGGCTGAAGGNTCCGACATTTAAACATAAAAAAAAAATAATAACAACTGGGTTTTCATTAGTATATATGACATAGACAACGAGAAATTCTACCCGTGCATGTGGCTGAAGGAGAAAAGGGTAAGCACATCAACCCACCCCTACTCACCGCCGAGGATGGGGATGCCCACTATTGCTGTGTACAAAGTTTTGAACGTTTGATAAGATCTCCGCTGACTAGTGAGCATGCAAAGATCCACATATGCAAGAGCTGCTTCACCTATTATCACGATTTGCCACGAATTATGGGACTGTCGGGGCAGCATTGCCTGGAACAACACAAGCAATATTGCAAAGAGAATGCTCCACTGTGTGCTGAAATGCCACAGCCAGGTAAAGATGGACGGCCGCCCGTTTTGAAATTTCGCGGTCTGGCAGCCTTGGCCGAGTACCTGCCTCAAAATAAATTTAACAACGCAACCAAGTTCTTCAGTGGAAGCCAACTGCCTCCTGTCACACGAAAAGGAGTCTTCCCTTATGATTATGTCGATGGCTGGGAGAAGTTGGATGAGCAGCAGCTGCCTCCGAAAGAGGCTTTTTACAACAGGCTGACGGACTCTGGGATCAGCGATGAAGAATACGTCCACGCCCAGAGGGTATCCCAAGAGTTTGGCTGTACTAGACTCGAAAGAATATTCAGAGTTGCACTTAAAGATGTTCTTCTCCTGGTGGGCGTCTTCCAAAATTTCATAAATTTGTGTATGGCAACATACTGGCTTGATTGTGCGCACTGCGTCAGCATGCCAAGATCTGCGTTCGACAACATGTTGCGAGTGATGTGGGTCGAGCTAGAGCTTATAACAGACTACGACATGCACATGTTCGTCTGGCGTATAAAAAATTTTTTATATGGAAAAAAATATAATTTTTTTCAGGGTTACAAGTGTTTGATGCGCAGCCCGTCCCAAGTTGTGGACCCGCGTGCGTGGTTACAACACGTACGTGGTAAGTTCGAGGGGAAGCGGAACGACATGATCAGCATAGGAGACAATCGCATCCGGAGATGAAGTAAGAGGGGACTAGTTGGGGGGAAGGGGGTGGAGGCCTGTCGACTAATAAGCGAACTGGAGTAATTGACTGATTAAATAACCAATAAAAAAAATTTGCAAGGGTGATTATGGTGGGACATTTGGAAATGTATTTTTTTTAACAAATTTTTTTAAGTTCTTATGGGATTTTTTAGGAACCTTTCGGGTTCAAGACCATTCAAGGTCACAGGCATGGGGTTGTAAAAAAATGATGGCCAGCTGGCGCCTATCCTAGATTCCCTTGATCCAGAATGCAGATAAATAGTCGACTACTGTAACAAAATACTAAATGTTAGGTTACAGTGGGGAATGTTGTCAAAATTGAATGCATATTTATAAGTGATATTTGAAAATGTAACTTCAGTGTATAAATTTTCTGTTTTGATAATGTGGCTGAAATATGGCATCGTTAACTCACCGTACGTTAACAAACACCATGGAATACAGAATCGCCACATCAGTTATCAGTTTTTCTTTTCAAAACAACAGTTAATAAATGTCCACAGAAGTAAGTGCTTCTGGGGCGAGTCTCTTATTTTCACTACTTTTAGAACAACTTAACGTGCAGCAATTATGATGCAATTAAATATGGTACTTCAACGTTCTTTNACTACTTTTAGAACAACTTAACGTGCAGCAATTATGATGCAATTAAATATGGTACTTCAACGTTCTTTGTACTAGTGAAGTTAAGGCTTCACTGCCATATCTTACGATTGACTATAACCTGCGAGTTGAGCTCCAAGCCACAGTCGTCAGCTATACCGGCCAATTTTCAATTTTTCCCCCAGCACCCTAGTTCGCCACCTGGCAGTTAGGTTCACTACCAACAGCACAACACCCTTCCACTATACTGCAGTGCCCTACAACTCGCCGCCTGATGAAGCTGACCTAGTGAAACGTACGTACGTACATGGGTGTGTGTGTGTGCGTGCATTCGTGCGTGCCTGTCTGTGTGCGCGTGCACGCGTGTGTACCTGTCGAGAAATACTGCACTGCGAGTGCTCAAATTCCTCTCCTTTTATATATTTATGCTTAACTATATTTTTATGGCTTATTCAACCAGTTATTCACACTGCCACACCCCAAATTTTCAAGAAAATTTTTAGTAACAAACTTGCAACCATTATGCGATGAACTGGAGTCCAAATCTATTTTGCATTTTTCCACCAGGTTCTTGTATTTACTGTGCTGTCTGTTCTGCATTTTGTTGAGTATTTTTTTTGTTTCATTTTTGCATAACATTGCAATTTTTTTCATAGCTGATTTTTTTTGTATCAGTTCTGGTGAAATTTTGTTTTCAGTTTCTGTACACACAGTAAAACCACAATGGCTCCCTACCCCTTTCTATTGTTTCCCCACATCTATGGTTTATTCTGTACAGTCAGGAAAAAAAATCCCTTTAAAACAAGCGTTAAGATGTTCTGCATGGATAATTTTTTTTGTAGTGTCATTTCCCCACAACCCACACTCCTTGTGCTGGTAAACAGTGCTAAAGAGAGTCCACATTTTTTTTAATTTTTATTTTCCCCACATGTGTTACTTTTTGTCCCAGACGGAGTCTCTAAACTTAGCCCCCAGCTTGCCTTCGTCTCGGCTGGTCTGCCACAAAGGTTGTCGCCGTTAATCTCTGCACTCGGAACAAGACGCTCACCTGCACCGACAGTAAACATGGAAGTTGAGCCACTTTTCCTCTGATGGTGCCATCTTATCAGATGACCATAGATTGCAGCATTAGAGAAAAATAAACTTAATTCACACCACTTCAAGCAGCACAAAGTGTAGGTTTCTTCCAAAACTTGCTTCCACATTCTACAGACAGGGAGAGTTGGACGCCACGCTGCAGAGAGAAAAGAATCTTCAACTTGACGCAAGGTGATAGAATATGGAGCAGGTAAGTGTCTTATATTTGTGTTGTACTCTATCTTAAATGATACACTAAAAGTTTGGGGTTGGCTTGCATTCGGTGTCATCTTACAATCAATTTCACGTAGTACTTTAAGATTTTATATTCTTTATTTAGACGATGATGTGACGTGCTGTTTAATGTATTATTTACAGTATTAATACATTAATACTTTTTTATATAAATTTCCCTATTTATTGTGTTTACTCGTTATAATTTAAAGCTTTTACTATACTCAACATGAAGTTGAATAAGGTTAAAAGTTTTATTTTATTGAAGCACATATCAGAACCTCATCTACTGAAATTCTGGATGTAAGGAAATTTTTTTGATAGTTGCTGAAAAATTGTAAATATAAAGTCCACTGTATATTCTACTACAATACAGTAAGCCTACATTAAAACATCTTGGGATACACTTATTCCAGGTTATGTAATAGTTATAAACCATGCAACAGTAGGTTTTTTAACCCCCTTTTAAAGGAATCACTATGATTTTCTGACTACGAATTCTGAAGATGATGTATCTTCAGCAGATGAATTACTTTTTATAAGAGCATCGCCAATTCATAATTTATATGCATTAAAAAACCGCATAACCCGTATTTTACTCATATTTTCCATTATATGGCATGCTGGAGATGCAGTAGTCTATTCACGTTCAGAAACAACGATCATCATGCAGCACGTAGATAAACATCCTCGTCCTAGACAGACCATGGATGCCGCACACAAAACATTGTTCTTACTACAGTACAAGAGAGAGACTGTACATAGTTTGTACACCCGTCATGACATAAGCACTTTGTACCGCACTGTTTTGTGCGACATTTTGCCATGGTTTCATCATCTATGGTTCCATCATCTCACGTCATGTTAGCATATTTGGAATAGCTACGTTGCAGCCCTCACACAATGTTTACGTAAACATTGCAATATTCTGCGAAACGTCTGGTTACCATAGTGAGTAAAAAGATCTTGTGGCGTAATGTGTTCTAAAGTCATAACGTAAAAACCGCTAGAAGTTAAACAAAAATCCAAGGCTTTTGTTGGGACCAAAACAGTTGTTCATTATGACACTAGTATAGTACACACTGCAGCCAGGACGGCGTTTCTTCCGCATCCACGCTGCTGAACTGTCCAGTTGTGGGGATTACCCAACCCGTTCCGGATTCGCCCAACTGTTCTTAGGATCTTGGAGCTTGCTTCTTCCTTCACGTATTATAAACACCGAGGGAACTCACTAAGCATACTGCCCACTTTTTTTATTAGCATAGCTGAGATAAGCTATAAGTAAAAAATTGTTTTGTCCTGAAAATTACATACATCACAAGTGCATAATAAATTTATATTGAAATAATAATACAGTAAATCCTGCTGTAAAGTTGTTTTGTCACAATTTACACAGAAGCTGTTTTCCTGGTGTTTATCAGTTTACAATATGACTCACTGGGACTGAATTTGACACTGCAGGAATTTTAACAAAAATTCTGCCGAAGGTAATTTCATTGCTCGACTAACAACACAATAAAAGTGACACTAGTTTTTTTAATGTGCACTTACTCCTCTACAATAAAGTGTGTCAAATATTTTCATACAGTAAAGATATACGAAATATGAAGATTTTTGTGACCTTTTTGAGTATTTGGGAAACTAACAACTGGATTAAACATTGTCCTAATATCAAAAAAAAACTTGTATGAAGTTGTTTTGTATAAAGCTGCAATTACCAGGAAGATAACCCCCACTTCACGGCAGGACCTACTGCAAACCAACATGATGATCCTACCTTGCTGGTGAGACACTGCCGGAAGTCGGAGGGCATTTCGACGACGGAGACGCGGTCGTGCGGCCTCTTTGGTCCGCTCACAGACGACTGCACGGTCGCCAGGTCGAGGGTGACCATCTCCGAGAACACCGGGTCTTGCGAAGGGTCGTTGAAGTCTCGGAACATGCCGACAGACCGCAGGTAAGCCTCGATGAGCTTCACTTTCTCTTCACCACGATCTGGTCAAACACAGCAAAACCCATTCAAGAAATTCCTTTAAATTATCCTGCTTTGTGGGTTTACGTAATTTTTCCTGATCTATAAATACAGAAGTAATCTGACCATTTCACAAAATTTTTCAGTCTTTTCAGAAATTTTTTACGCGTATTTCACTGTACACCAGAATGTAACAAAAAATTATCAGCATGAAAGTCAGGTCCACAAAAATGTTAATTTGTGCATGAGGAAGAATGAAACTATGAGCAAACAGTAAGGCTTTCAGAAGTGCTTAAATAACTGTAAACCATTCATTAAAATTAGGTTACAAGAAAATAACTTAAGATGGTAAGCTGCAATTATAAGACAATGCCATAGTTTCTACATCATATTTTTTTGGGGGAAATCGTAGTCCAGAATTCCCACAAAATATTTCTACATACATTTAACATTTTTCTGCAGCCAAATTTATGAGAACATATTGTGCATCTTTCCTTAAACCATTCTTTCTTCACACCAACCATNACATTTTTCTGCAGCCAAATTTATGAGAACATATTGTGCATCTTTCCTTAAACCATTCTTTCTTCACACCAACCATGACTTTGGTATTGTCAGTACTAATCGTTATGCCATTTTGGAGAGTAATACTCTGTGATTTTAATGAATCCGAAATAAATGTATCAATATTCAAGCTTAGGGAATCGCCATTCAATACAGGAATACATAACACAGAACTCTGCCATCAGTGCGTCATTATTGTAGATTGTAGGAACCACAGTACACAGTTTGACATTGCTGTTCCTGTTACCATCAGCGGAAAATGAAAATACAATTCTACACCTTACTGCAGCATCAACAGAATACATTTTCCCGGCTTTATCAGTACGATAATGAAAACCGGCAAGCACAAGTAACGCTAGGATGTTGAAACGGCCGTCATGGATAACGGACAAACTATTTTTCTGATTGGCTAACTAGCCTATTGCAAAACACCAATACAGGATGTTCATGGTAAAGTGAGCACTTTTGAGGCCCTAGTTACTCTTTTCTTTCAGCCATTTTTTATCCTTTAACCACCTTTCTAAATAAATACTGCCATGTATGTAATAAACACAGGGTGCATATTTTACTGCACTCGGAAGTTAACGTCTAAGGCTAAAATAAACTATATTTATTGACTATTATTACCAATGAGAGGACTTTCAAAAGTCCCCACTTTACAGTGAATAGCCTATATCCGCAAGTCCTGTAATCATTCTAACCATACGAGGTAATTACTTTAAATCTGACATAATTTTACAAGTTTTGGTTGAAAACTCGGATTACTGGGACTATTAAATTCACAAGTTATGGTATCCACGTATGGAAATTGTAAACCGGCTGTAATTACGAATGTTGTGTAAATAAATGGTATAACGCACTCAAGTCGTGGTATCCATTTACCATAACTTATGTAATCTTGTCTAAATATTAATTTCTGAAATTCAGGCAGGAGTTTCCTGCCTGAAGCAGGAGGGTTGGCAAGTATGAACACCATATTTATATCATCCCCGTGGTATAAGAGTTGCCATTGACAAGTTTAAAGCTAGTTTTATCTTCAGATTGTGAGTAGCAAAGCCAACTATGAACAGCTATGCAATCAACCACTACGTTGGGATGATCGCGTACCAATGGACGCGAAGATGTGCTCTCTCTACGGAAGTACATTGAAATCTCAGTATGAACAAAGTACATCTTTCAAGTACCCTGCAAATGTATCATCACTTAATACTTGTTCAGTATAACAAATTTTTCAGTATTAAATATAAAATTTAAAGTCCCTTTGTGTTACTGTGTATAAAAATTCTATTGTACAGACTTTAAGAACCATCAGCAGGAGTGTGATGCAGAAGGCAAGAACAGAAATAAAAAAATTGCAAAATAGTTTGGGAAATTGAAGGAAGGGACGAAACTAAACCCATTGACACCCAGTGTACACAATGTGTCCATTACGCACGTGTAGGTAATTCTTGGTCTCTACTGCACACTGCGAAGCACAATGACCAATGATCTTAACCTGCGGGGTGAATGATTTGCAACTGGTCTAGGTAATAACCGGTTCATATAACTGTATCTGAGCATATGGCCTACAGCTCATTCATTGACCGTGGCAACGAAACAAATGTTGCATGGACTTAAGTACAGGACGCATCATAAAATATCTTGTTTGCAACACCTGCAAACCATTAATTAAAGTGGGCCTGAAAGGGTTAAAAGGAAGCACAACAAATCCTGTTGAAAACTGAAATCTCGCCAACACGCGCCAGATAAAACGCTTGGCCACTCACTCGTCTGCCTGAGGTAGGCCATGCCGACGTCGTCGATGGGGAAGAAGCCCACGGTGGCCCCGTACTCCGGGCACATGTTGCTCACCGTCGCTCTGTCTGCGATGGACAGCTCTCTCACGCCTGGACCGTAGAATTCCACAAACTTGCCCACCACTCCAACTTGCCGCAGGTGCTGCGTGGGGGGAGCCATTTTTCCAGTTAGTAACATTAATAAGCAACAAGTTAAAAAAAAAATAATGCACTAGAGTGGCTACCAAGTAATACTCTAAAAAGTCTTGCAAACAACTAAAACACAATTAAATGCTAAAGTATATTTTTAGTTGGGAGTCGAAATTTTTTTTTACCAGGCATTATCTCAAAAGATTTTATTCCTTGTCCAGTAATAGCCATTGAGTGAATAAACTTTTATGTACGGAAGTGGAAGTGAATTGTATAAATTTTATAAGTGCGGTTACCAAAAGCAGTTTTGAAAACAGTCTGCAACCATTAGCAATTTCTGTAAGGTGAATGTTCACTACGTATTTCTTGGTTTATAATTTCCGAGACGTACGTGTACTCTGCTAGTATGGTGGAGGTAAGACCACACGAAGGCGAGTTTTAATGCATTCAATACTGTCTTGCACAAAGTAATGATTGCTCCCACACATCTTAAGTCTCGGACACGTAAATCAAGTCCTGGTTTGAGGCACGCTTAACCACAGAGGCACGGACACTGTTTTGTACACTCCTTTTTATTTATATTTGTCATAGCACAAACAAAATGTGGCATTTGCGCGCGGCAGCACTTATCTGGCCGCNACACTCCTTTTTATTTATATTTGTCATAGCACAAACAAAATGTGGCATTTGCGCGCGGCAGCACTTATCTGGCCGCCGGCAACCACCCCAAAAAAAACCAGCATTCATAAACAACTCCTGTCTGTCTCGCATACGAGCTGCACCCTTTAGGCAATCTTATCTCCGGGAAAAAATACAAGAGCTACGTGGGAAAATACCACAGATTGTAGTTTTCATAAACTTATGCGGTGCTAACACCATTTTCAAAGAGGGTAAAAAAGACAAGCCCTAAGCAAAAATATATCGACCTGCAAGTTTTTCCTATTTTTTTTTTATTTCGATAATTTGAAGACACAAATGTTGGTCTAAATCATTTCCAATTGACGAGGTTTTATTGTATTGCCAATCACTGTTGCTATGCATGCAGTATTTAGCACGTCACGCTCTGATAATGGCACTGGAAGGAGAGAAGACAACTTGCGACCACTTCCTTTCACATATTTAGCGTCCCGCACTTCAGGCGTGAGCCAGCTACAGTTTTTTACGTTTTCCACCAGTTGTTTTTATTTATTGTGTGGCCCATAAATTCGGTAGTGGCACAACCTCTAGTATGTTATTGCTGCATGTTAATGAACATATTTTAAATAACTTTTAAATTGTGACTACTTGCATTTTGCCTATTTAATTTTTTCGTTTTTTTTTCTGACGGTTCTCAAGAATGTTGTTGTAACATGGCCACACTCGCTAGATCCGTGCTCGTCAGATAAAGGTTTTACTCTCTATTTTTTAATTGAAAATGGTTGTCACCACTTTCGATAAATGTGTAAAAATTGCAGCAGAAGTAAAAGGTCATTCTTTTTATGGCAGTTTGTATGTTGAAACCAAGAATAAATTCGAGATTTCATCTTTTCCCTATATATTTGTAAGTAAAAACGAACAGGAATGTCGGCAAAAACCAAAACAAACTGGTGCAAGACACGGGACAATGTGAGACAGGGGAAGTATGCTGGAGCTCTTACCTTGGTGATGGTGAGAACGAGGTCAGTGGAGGTCGCGTACTGGCTCAGTGTGCCGACTATCTTGTATCCCACCACGTGGGGTACAAGCATCGTGATGGCTTGCCCCAGCATCACAGCTTCTGCTTCTATGCCTGTGCAAGCCAACGAGCGTTAAGTAACAATTCGCATGCAGCTAACACATCGCAATGAAACCAAACTTCATAGGGCTGTTGAAATATTTGGTATACCAAGTGAAAACTATACATTACAACTTTCATTTCGGTACGAAATCTGGTCGCCAAAAGTTGTAACGAAACAAGAATCCTCGACTTTGATTAATATTCTAGTGTTTAATGTAGTAAGTTCATTTTGTGCACCAGGAAACAAATTTTTGTTTGTAAATTATCCTGTTCGTTTCAGTTACTTTAAAATAACTACATAAAATGGAAATTTAAACATAGGCAAGAACTCCAGTGGTAATCACTTCATATCTTCCATTTTTGTTGGTTTGGTTAGGCAAGAGGTTTGTTATAATCCCTGATTTTCCCAGGTTTTCCCTGGCCATTTTCAATTACTTTTACAAGTTTTTTTTTTTTTAATTTTCAGGCCTGTAGCAGCTCTGGTGAAATTAACCGAGGATGGAGTGGTGGCGGAACGCAAGGGCAGTAAGCAAATACGGTTCACCTTGGTGGGAGGCGTACAGTGGTACGACTAACAACACCATGGCAGCCCCTGGCAATACACTGGACTTGGACTTCGAGGACAAGGGATCAATCCTCACTCTGGCCACACTGATTTTGATTTTTATAGCTTTCCAAAAATCACTTTATGTAAATATGAATTGACTCATAATTACGGATAGTTCCTAAACACAGGCCACAGGCGATCCCTTCCAAATCTATTGATTGATTCAACAACTGAATCCATTTTTAACTATCACAAAGTTAGAGAAGTGTTTAGTTTTATTTAAAAAAAAAAAAAAATTATTGAACCTCAATGTTTTACTGGCATCACTGGCCACAAACATTTAAGTAAACCCTTAACTTAAGACAGTGTACGAAATTAACATGTGTCAAATAGCCATCATTAACCAACACATGACATTGACCTTCCACGTAAATCCCTGCCCGCAGTTAACACACACTTCAACATAAAAATTTGCCACAGTTATTATTACAGAAATGCTGGCAATAATTTGTGGAAAGAAGTCATATTATGACTCGAATTTGAATGAATATGCTGCTTAAACTGTTTCTTCAGGTGGTCCTCAGAAAAAATGTCCTGTGAACATCTGTCCAACGCAACTTGCCTCCAACACCCCAGCCGAGAACGCCGAGCCCGTTGATCATGGTGGTGTGGGAGTCCGTGCCGACGACGGAGTCCGGGTACAAGACGCCCTTGTCCGAGAAGACCACTCGGGCCAGGTACTCGAGGTTCACTTGGTGGCAGATCCCGGAGCCCGGCGGCACTATCAGCATGTTGGTGAAAGCCCGCGCCCCCCACTGCACACACAACTCGAAATTAATACGCAGTAGACCCTCCTTACAACATCTTTCGTGGGGGGTGTTGAAAAATTAAGGAAAACTTTACAAGCAGGAATTATGCAGTTGCAGGTGCGTATCAAACAAAATAAACTCCAGTTTTATTACTGATCTAAATACTGCTTCTCTTCAGTTTTGAAACACACAGTTAAATCAAATTTTTGGATTTCAGTTTCTGCGTACATAAATAGATTACTGAAGTACGTTTATCACACAGGTGGATTTAAGGTTTTACAACCGACAGCAAAAATTGTTTCTTACTTTAGTGAATGTTAACACTAAAATTTTTCACAACCAAATCTAAGATTAGTTGCGTATTTTAGGATTAATTTTGGGAACAAAAACTTTACCTCACATTCATTAGGCTTTTGCACTTCAACCAAAATTACAATTTCTAACAGGACCTCAATTTTATTTCCCCCTTAAATACAATTGACTCCCTATCTACCATTATTCCGGGGACTGTCAAAAAATTTACATACATGCAGTATTTCAGTAGATGAGGGTTCTGACATGTACATCAATAAAATACCATTTCTGACATTGTACTTCATTTTGAGTATAATGAGAGCTTTACATTATCTGTGAATAAAGTTTAGCTAAATAAACACAATAAAAATAGGATTTTAAAAAAAATTATTTTTGTAATAGTATTACTGTCAATAATGCAGTGAAAAACATTTCAGCTTAACTCGTTTAAATAAAGAATATATCATCTCAAAATACTGTATATAATTGATTGTAATCCACACCAAAGCAAGCCGACCTAAAACTTTCAAATACTCTGAAAATGAAAATAATATGACGCTGAATGAAAGTCAAATTTTGAATGTCCCACGAGCACGCGATCAGCTGAGAAAACGTTGGGAGATTGTTGATAGGGCAGTGTGCTCTACTCCTCCCCTCCGCCTCATGTTGGCGACACTGAGCGCGTGTGGCAAATGTCTGTCTTTTAAAGTAATTAATTATATTTCACTGCAAAAAACTGAAATAAACAAATAAGTCTATTAAAATTTATTTCTTTACAGTCTTTAATAATTAATCATCCAAAACACATCCTCTTATTTTCTCTGCACAAGTCACGCTGTACTCTGGCTCTGTGCCTATCCATTATTAGACAACAAAAGGTGTAGATTAGGCCCTTACGTTGAGTTGAATTAATATTTTGTTTTAAAATCATGTTGATTTTGAGTCCAGGCGCGTAAGGGGGTAACGGCTGAGAGAGAACGCGAGAGAGGACGCGCTGTTTCATTTGCTACGCAACAAAAAGGCACGCAAGGGGAGGAAGGACGGTGTGCAACAGAGAGAAAGAAAGAGGGTGAACGAGAGAAGCAAGGTCGTCAGGCTGGTCGCTACATAACCACTTCCCCTCTCATCAGGCATGCAAGGAGAGGTAGCAAGCCAGACTCTCACGTTGCACCAGTCCAGTGTTGCCAATTTAGCAATTTTATAGCTAAATATAGCTTTTTTTTTAAGAAAGCAGTTGCTACAAAATATTCCCTGTAGCTTTCAGCTATATTTTTAGCTATTTTCAGCTACTTTTTTTACACGAAGAATTAATATTTTTGTTTGATTCATGCCAAAAGTTTACATAAGGCAGCTAATTTGTAAAATCATGTTCATATTCTCTTTTTTTTTATCTTACCTAACCACACACACTATTCAGTTCTACTGTACTGATTTCCACAAAAATGCTGAAGTTTAATATGAATTGCATATTA
The DNA here is from genome assembly GCA_002778355.1 of Clitarchus hookeri. Lineage (NCBI taxonomy): Eukaryota > Metazoa > Arthropoda > Insecta > Phasmatodea > Phasmatidae > Clitarchus > Clitarchus hookeri. The sequence continues at coordinate 24,736 of NQII01004474.1, forward strand.
CCACCCCTCCCACTTATTGATGTATGGCAATCCCAACCCGGCTCTATAAAAAAAAAAAAGGGTCTGATAAGGAAAGAGCTATCAAGTTAATCATCTTTTCAGCTTTCAGAAATGTATAGTGTTATAAAGCATCATGAAGATTATATTACAGGACTTTCCAACAAGTAAGAGTATCCACTTTCCTCTGCTGATAAGGGAAAGAGGAGTTGAAAGTATTTTTTCATCTTACTCTAGAGTTTGAAACATTTTGTCACTGCTTTCCTCCCAGTGTTACTCTGAGCGCAGACGGAATCATTTCTTTCCGCAAAAGTTTGTGTTTTAAATTACGCAATTTTGAGCTATGTTTTTCTTACAGGATTTAGTGGTGTAGCTCACTGAGTTGGAATAGGTAATACATAGTCTGGTTTACATGACTCAGTAGTAATGTTTATATACGTGTGGTTTGTTCGCAGTTGGGTTTAGCTATTAATTATTTGGTTTTATGGAATGTACTCTTAATAATTAACAATGCCTCTGAGTATGAATTTGGACTTTTCGATCAAAGAAACTCACAACTGGTTCTTCTCTCATTCCACTGCACGGCAAGTTGCTTACAAAGATTTGTACAAAGTCGTAAATTGTGATGAACGACCACTAAAAATACCACAGATGAGCAACACACGTTGGATTTCAATTGAACCAGCTGTTAGCCGAATTCTACATCACTGGAACGAGCTCAAGTTACGTTTTGATTTATCAAGACGGAAAGAAAAATGTTGTACTGCTGAATTGCTCTTCTCAATGTACGCAGACCAACAAAATCTTTTGTTTCTTCTTTACTTGAAACCAATTTTGGTTGAAATTTAAAACATAAAACAAGTTATTTGAGTCCGAGAATGCTCACCCAACAAAGTGATCACGTGACCTGATTCCGTTGGTGGTATCGGTACACATGCGCATTTGGATTCCTACAGCAAGAATCATCGACCCACTTGTTACTTCAGTTGAAGGTAACTTGGACTTTTAGTCCTTACTTTGGTTTCGAGTTCGAGTCAGCTGTAAAACCAACAAAATAATTCTGCAAAAAAAATTGTAAAAAAAAAAAAACTTTGCCTGGAACATGCGTAGAGCGAGCCTCGTGAGTTAGGCTGAGGATAGAAGTGGTGACTCGTGCTATCTCCCCCTTCCCATGTGCTGTGCACTCTAATCTGCGTTTAGCTTGCTAGATTAGATACTAGGCAGAGAAACCCTGATAGCTCACATTTTACAACCAAACCCTTTGCCCTTCGTGANGTGCCCTTCGTGATTAGCTACAAGGACTCCAGTTCCTCTGTTCCGCACTTGCAGGCTTTGTGAGCCAGCCATTTTAGCCTGTTTGCGAGATCTTCGATTTCTATATACTTCTGGTGGTAGTAATGCTATTTTGTAACGACTGTTTTTGACTTTCCTTTTTGGATCCCGACTTCGGATTGAGTTTGGAACTAACTAGATTAATTATTGAGCAATTGTATTAAGATTTTTTTTACAGTTTTGTTTTTTGAGGACGCCAATGAGATGTTAAGCCCGTCAAAATGTCGCCAAACTGCTCAAGCATAGATAATAAGAAAATTATTGATTTTGCTGTAGAATTTTTTATTACTGCAGTGGACATCCACATTGAAGTCTATAGAAACTACATGACACAGGGCTGTTAAACTGCGACAGTAAGAATCAGTTGCCTTTGCAGCAAAGTTCATTAGGATCCACAGTTTATTCACTTGAAAATGTCGTTTGAAAAATTGCAACTTCCCTTGCCCAGCAAACAGAAATACCTCAATGCTCACAGAAAATTAGCAAAATTATGGTCTTAGTTTGATTTGCAAGGGGAAGATATTCATAATATTACAATTCTTCTGTAAAATCCATTCATATGCTCATAATATATTTGAAACATTATTCATGTCGTAATTTAACATCACAAACACTTGAAATTGTATTCTAATGAAAAGACTGAACTTGCGTTTTGCTGAATGCACCTACGAGAGTCGCTTTGCTAAGTGTGTACTTAAAGCACAACATAGAACTGTGGAGCATATTTGTTATAGACAGAGAGCTTGATTTAACATCTTTAATGACATATTTGTGGTTCTTATGCAGTAGCAGTTTGGACGTCACAGCATACGTGATACTGGAAGTATTAGAAATTTGGGGAAATTGTTAGACACCACATTTTCATTCACGACAACAAAGTATGACATCAACNCACCACATTTTCATTCACGACAACAAAGTATGACATCAACTCATCAAAAAGGCGAGAAAGGATAATTTACAGTCCGTACACACGAGGCTATTTATAAATTAACCGCGGTGCAGAAAGCACCGAGGAAAGGTTAAAAAAAAATAAAAATCATAACTGTTAAGAAGTCGGAAACCACTCTGATCAAGTTGTGGCGAAACATTATAATTGCCCGCTTGTGGCAATCTGACTTCAGATACAAGGTCATACTTAACATTTAGAAAACCAATAAGAGTTACCTTTAGGAATGTAAACCTCTCCTTGTTCCGCTCAAACTCAATATCTTGATTTTTTTNCTCATCAAAAAGGCGAGAAAGGATAATTTACAGTCCGTACACACGAGGCTATTTATAAATTAACCGCGGTGCAGAGTGCACCGAGGAAAGGTTAAAAAAAAATAAAAATCATAACTGTTAAGAAGTCGGAAACCACTCTGATCAAGTTGTGGCGAAACATTATAATTGCCCGCTTGTGGCAATCTGACTTCAGATACAAGGTCATACTTAACATTAAGAAAACCAATAAGAGTTACCTTTAGGAATGTAAACCTCTCCTTGTTCCGCTCAAACTCAATATCTTGATTTTTTTGAGTGGCATCAGGCCTGCAATAGCAAGAAAATACAATCTTTACTTCCCAACGCAATGTAATTTCAGAACAGGCTAAGTTATAAAAATAATTACATACATTACAAAATTTTACAAAAAAAATATCTGATCTTTAATGGAGATAACTACGTAAATTTGTAAAAACTAATAACATTCGTGTAATTACCTGAAACAGTTAAGTAATTCCTAATTTTCTAAATGTTTTCCTTTTACTACTTAGGTCCTAGCTCTACCATTTAAGATATTGGCAGCTGGTACTGTATATGCATATATCTGAACACAAACTAGTAATGGAGGTAACACACTCTTCCCAAATTATTTACCTCTCTCTGCTTGTCATGCAAAACTGTCCCAACATAAAACTGTATATGGTAACATCCAAACTACATCCAACTGGGTGTAAAGAAGAGGTTTGGGCGACTCTGAACGAGGTCTTGAGAGCCGACAAAAGAAGGTGGCGGAAGTGTGGACATGGAACGAAGGACATGAAGCGCCCTCGGAATGCAAGGGTGGGGAAAACTGGAGATACCACTACTTCGCAGGATTCCTACATACAAAAACCTAGGATCGACCCTGCTGGGAACTGGACCTGGTTGACCTTGGTAGGTTTTCACCCACCCCGACCCCCATACATCGAAATGAGGGTGGTATCGGCACGCACTGCACTCGGAAGGGAAGCTGTATAGACCACATGCTCGTCAGTTTTTTTCCTTCCATATGGTATTCAGTACAACAAAACCTATAAGCGACGTTTTATTTTAAACAACCTGTGAACACACTCTTTAATAAATAAACTGTTCTGTATATTATTTTACGCATACATTGAAGCAGTCCACCACATTTACCTAATTGCAATTGCACAAAGTGAAACCTCCTTTTGGCATTTGTCAGGTGATGCAATAAAAATTGTAAAACTGCAAAATTTTTTAAAAAGAGTGAAAAATATGCTGTAAATGGGACCAAACAAAATAGGTATAAAATGCACAAAAGTGTAAAATTAGGGAGTGGGGAAGAGGTATAGCGTATTCCATAATTTCAAAAAAAAAGTTTATTTATGTCGCACAACCTACATATACAGAAATTTTGATTGATTGTCAGGAATCTCAATACCATTCATGTCTAAAAACTGGACAGTGTTTCACGAAAATTTGGCAACAAAGTCAGTCATTTCAACACGGCCAAGATGAATTTTAACTAACTTACGGCCAAGTGAAAATACTATACAAACGAATGTAACCAAAATATGTATAACGCTACCAAGAAATGCAACCCATTGTGTTAACCAGATTTCACTGAACACCGTTTATTTCCTGTCGTGAATAGTAATGCAGTTACTGATCACAAACTATTACTTCAGTAGAACATACGCATCAACTCCTGACGATAAACAGATTAAGTCAACTTTACATACAGCATAATGTACGTATCCTCGGAATGAATGTTGTTAAAACAAGCATTTTCACAATTTAGGGTAAATAAACTTCGATAAAAATCCACTAAGGACATGCAGCAACATTTTATCAGTAACCCTGTCGGAACCAACTGATGCAATGTAATGAATATTTTGATGTCAACACTTGTTTATTGTTAACAACCTGAAAAATATATATGAATCATAAACCAAATAATTTGTCCACAGAAGCAGAAATCAGGGTTGCCACTTTTCTCTATTGGAAAATTCCCTGATTTCTAGACAAAAACAATCTTTTTCCTGACCATTTTTGCTAACATTTTTTCTGCTAGGATCACCGCCTTTGCATTACAACACATTTTTACACCAAAATACTTCTCTGATCTTACAAAATCGCTCCCTACATAAATTGCAAAGAAAAAGACCTAAGCATTTTGTCCACAATCACCAACGATTTTATTCAACTCTGGTAGCGGTGAAGGATTGATGATTAGAACTGTCAAATATAGCGTCCATATCACACAATTCCCAGACATTTAGCTAACTTGTCTGAAAGTCCCAGATTTCCAGATGAGTGCCAAGTATGGTCCCTAACGCTACATATATCATCTCACTCAAATAGGCGCACGGGCCGAGCCACTCACGTGCGAGTTACGTCGACTTGCACAGAATGGTCTATGACCAGGTCCGAAGGGCAGATGGGGTTGACCTTGAGGGGGTCGCCTCCCAGCTCCTTCACTGCGTCTCTCATTGCGGCAAAGTCCACCACCGCCGGCACCCCGGTGAAGTCCTACGACAGAAATTCGTAAGTCCAAATGAGAGTTCTTTCAAAAGTGCTCACTTCGCTGAATAGCCTACAGGCGTACGTTCGTGCTGCGGAGACGAGCGCGAGACTGACCTGCAGGAGGACTCGGGCGGGCTTGAACGCCAGCTCGCAGCTGCCCTTGTGCGTCGTCTCCCACGCCAGCAGGTTGCTCACGTCCGACTGGCAGACCTGGACGTCGTCGCAGTTTCTCACCGCGGACTCCAGCAGGATTCTGACCGAGAACGGCAGCTTACCTGAAATTATCAAGTTTGGACTATGCAACTGGTATCTGCGTCGAGGCGAGCGCTGCCAAGAATTGGACAGTGCAGAACGCTCTGCCTCAACGCTTGTTGAATATCTGGTTTTTAACTTATTTCATTTGTTTAGCTACACTTATTTTTGAAAGTACAATTATACCTTTCTGGCAAAATATGTTACTGTGTAAAACAAAACATAAATTGTAAACTTTTGTCAAGAAATTATGATGTAATTAGTGAAGCATCATTTTAAAATCAATCAATACTCTTGCCATTTCACAATTACAAGTCAAGATGTGGATAAAATTTGGTGACCACATTTTAGGAATTCGTAAAATATAAACACAATAAACTAAGCAATATTTTAAATTTAATTTTAAAGAAAATTATGGTACATAAATGGGAAAATCAACATGGACGAGACAAAAATAAAAGCGAGTTCCTTAAGTCCGCCTCACACGATACCCGATTTCTGCTATGGGTACAACAGAAGGGGCGCAAAGTTTCTATAGGAGAATAAAAGAAAGAATGCATATGTTCATACTCACCACACATTACCAAAAGTGTGAATAGAAAATTGAAATTGTAAAAAGTAGCCGAACCAACCTGCAAATGCTGAAATATTGATTTACTTGAACGGAGGTGTTGTGTGTCAGCACTACAGACTCGTTTTGAGAAGAGATTATGTTAAATAAACACATATTCAGATCAGTTTTGAGAATGGCATAGAAGTATTTTATCCAAGTGAGTTGAAAGTAATTTTCATGTTTCAGCAGTTGAAACTATTGAAACTACCACTAATTAAGTCTCACCCAAAATAGAATCAAGAGGGACTAAAATCTTGATTCACATAATCTATGTCTGCAAGCGACTGTTTTAAGCAACATTCTCCATATTTAGCAAACAGAAATTATTTTCACGTTCAATTTTACTAATTGCTTTGATAACAATCACAATTAAACCCCAATTTTCTGAATGAGGACAGCATCTGCAGAACTTCTTTTCATCCATCACGCTGCATAGCAAAAATGGTTTTGTTAATTCACTGTGTTTGGTGGGAAGCATATTTTACCATAGCGCTAGTTTCTTTGTTATTTATAACAGAATTTTTTTAAGTAAGCAATTTTTAATAGAATATTTATTTTACATTGCCAAAATTACATCTACCGCCATTATTAATGGCTGCACATTGCTGATTCCACGCTACCTAGCGGCCACGGATGACATTACATGCATTTTAACGGTCAGTATAAAAAAAATCAGTCGCCATTGTGTCTTTGCCGGGTCTAGTCGTGCCGTCCCAATGCGATGGATTTAGAAATGGAGAAAGCAATAATAAGTGCTTCTGTATGTTATATTTGACTGTAAACGAGTGTTTCATTGCGTTATATTTGGCTGAAAACTAGTGATTCAGTGCGTTATACTCGCATATGTGGCGGATTTGTGGAACACTGTGTTTTGTGGAGTGAGGTAAGGTTAAATTGACCTTTGACAGAGGAATTATATCAGGTGGGAATTATATCAGGTGAGTAAATTGATATTCGTTTGGTGTTTTTTACGGTTCCTTTAAATCCCTAAAATCCTAAATTCGTAGTTTAGTGTAAACCCAACAATCCTAGGTTAGTGTAAAATCCAAAAATCCTAGGTTAGTTTAAAACCCTACAATCACAGGTTAGTTTAAAACCCAAAAATCCTATGTTAGTTAAAAAATGTTAAATAGTGNAGTAAATTGATATTCGTTTGGTGTTTTTTACGGTTCCTTTAAATCCCTAAAATCCTAAATTCGTAGTTTAGTGTAAACCCAACAATCCTAGGTTAGTGTAAAATCCAAAAATCCTATGTTAGTTTAAAACCCTACAATCACAGGTTAGTTTAAAACCCAAAAATCCTATGTTAGTTAAAAAATGTTAAATAGTGATTTACCCATTCTGGGGGTAGGTTCTGTTAGGTTAGGTGGGGACATATTAAGAAATTAGTCATGCATTAATGCCCCTCATGTATTAGTGTTCTGCATCATTAGTAGAGTGGAAGTATACCATTTTCCGTGTTTTTTTTTTTAACAGAAACCCCCTAAACTTAATAATTACCATGACAATAATATCTTATTTTAGATAGCTCTGGACCAATAGAAAATACTAATTTTTAACATAAAAAATCGCTACCAACTATACAGAACTTTATTTCTTCGGTAGTAAATGTAGAAACATACACAAATTATTATTATTATTATCGTTATATCAGTTGTAGCCGGGATACTGTGTATGTGTTTATCACTATAGCTGTGAATGTGTTGATTATGTCAATTGTACCCAGTATCCTTACTGTACCATACTCACTGTAACTCTGTCCCAGGCCGGGCAGGTCATAATATTTGTATGTTGTATCACCAGCGTTGAATTCTTTTAGGTACTGGCTGTACGGGTTAGTTCCTGCAAGCATACAAAAATTGTATTACAATTTTTTTTCGAAATGCAAATTGACCAGAGTTTATTAGTTAAAAGTATTCAGTAATGCTTTAAACACAAGGAAGAAAATATCAAAGCAAATTTAAATATGACACTCTAAAACTAAACTGTTATCGCCTTAATACTACACTGTGCATAACCTTACATGCAGCTAACAAAACAGCATACCTGCCATGGTGCACAGCGGTTTTGTCACGTCGCACTTTGCCAGCACCTTGCTTGAACCTTCACGGAACCTCTGCGACGGCTCTGAGGACGTAACGAAATACACACAAGCTACTTATAACGCAATTCCTCTTATCAATATTCAGTCGCTATCGTCTAAAGAAAATACAAAATGAATACGCATTTCAATGTCGCGCTACTCGATAGACATAAATATCGATACATTCATCGATTCTTAATTACGGTTCCATGGAGAAAACAAGTACACTGTAGGTGCGATCAAGGCGTGGGCGCGTGTGAACGTGTGTATGTGTGACCGCGAAGCTTCGACGTGCCCATTCGCAACTACATGGATACTGTCAAGAGTCAAGTGAACATCCTGCTTTCATGTCCTCAAGAAATATCTTTTGAAGACGTGATAATTCGGGCTCCATTAAGAATGTACTGGTAAAATGAATGCAGCGAGGGGGACACAGTGGTTCCAGTGTTCACAAAACCCCTTGTGTGCCACCCTTCATTATCCAGAAGAATATGGGCTTTAAGCCACCTGTTCATGTGTCGAAAGTGAAAACCTGCCTTGTAAATAGGTATTCGAGCATGGCTACCAACACAGTGGACTCCTCAACTGCGAGCGTCCTGATGCCACCCAAAACTGAATACAAATAAGGGGGCGTGTGTTTTTCTATTCCACTCTTCCAATAAAAGGGTTAAAATGTGAACACACTTGATACCTTCCCAACATAATTAAAAAAACATTGTATATACTTTTTCTTACCAATAATATTATCATATGAAAGTACTTTGGTCTTGTAATGCCATGTAGAAGTAATTGTACAAGTTTATTTTATAAATCAACCTGCCAGCGTTTATTTGCAATGCAACTGGCATACTTTCGAGCAGGGGTGCCTAGCAGGCCACACCATGCTCCTTCAGACATGTCCTGAGGAAGAAGATGTACGCCGCTCGTCCCTGGGCACTTCAACATCTTGCACTAAGCTTTAGTGTATCAATAGTAATTTTCTGGAACTTAATTAACTTCATTTGTTTGCACAGAGAAATGCAATTTAAATCAATTACTTGTANCGGGCACTTCAACATCTTGCACTAAGCTTTGCTTAGTGCATCAATAGTAATTTTCTGGAACTTAATTAACTTCATTTGTTTGCACAGAGAAATGCAATTTAAATCAATTACTTGTAAATCATTCGATGAGGAACAGAAAAGTTTATGATTAAGTGTTTGTCTGCTGTATTGTAAATTAGTTTTTCAGTGTTCGAACTCTCTCTTTAAAAAATTCCGATTATTACTTAATGTATTGTATCTTATCGTCTGAGAAATTGGTAAAATTCAGTGTCTGTAAAATTTCGTGGGATATGTAGTACTTGTACGATGGCAGTGCGTTTAAGGCGTGCGCAAAATTTTTACTTGGCCCAAGACGATTTAAAACACTTTGGATCACTATTTGTTATGGGATGAAATTAATATCATTATCTTTCAAGTTTCATATGCACAGCTTATTCGATAATCACGCAATGTTATTTTATGGCATTCACGAAGACTAACCATATATCAAGAAGCCCATAATGCTGTGTTGCCAAATACACTATAGATTAATGAGAATTCCTTAACAGTTAATACAAAATTCACGATGGTGATGTTAAGAGATCCAGCCAGCATGTGCAAGATATTGACCTTAACTGCCAAAAGTTAGTGAATAGACCTGCTGATCACTTATTCATTAAATTTCAACATCACATGGAACTACTTTCCCATCATTAGGTACTAATTTTACTAGGTGTATGCCAGTCATTATGCCAATTTATGAAGGTAGGGACAGAGACATTTCTCAAACGTATATTTCAAAAGTGCTTAATCAACTGAAATGATGACAAAAAGTGGTTTTGTGAAAGGAATAATTGTGCAGTGGTTACAAAACTTCAATAAATTGCAACAAAAAATATTAAAGCACTGAATGTTCAACTGAAAAGAGTAGATATAGATATCATTCATTGACTATCAGCAAGAAACCTGGTAGTGAGCAAACTTGCAATGCCTATTAACTGGGCGGTGATGGGTGAAACGAGATTTTGAGGAGTGGTGCCAAAATTGGTAGGTGGATTTCATGATAGGGATGCCCGGATAGGCGCCAGACACAGTCGGCAGGTGGTGTCGACGATTACTGCTACTGATGATGATGATCTCAGGGCTTGGTGGGTCATTCGCCCGGACGTACAGAGATCCTCTATGCCCCTCGGTGAATTGTTAGATAAGCCCCTCAGGCCAGGTACATTATATCTTATGTGTTGTGGGCCTAGTCAGGCCAACCTGCAGGTATTTAACTGTGAAAAGCTCTGAGTTGTGCATGCTGATTGTTAAGGTGACTCTAACTACTGTAAAAAGCTCTGAGTTGTGCATGCTGTTTGTTAAGGTGACTCCATTTAATCAAGTAGTGGTGGGTTATAAAGGATCCATGCCCCAAAACGCCCGAAGGCAGTGCTTGAAATAAAATACACGAAGTCTGAAATTTTGCGTTTAATTATCCGTACACAAACACTTTTACATCACTCTAGGTGATAACTTATGCAGGTTCTGGCATGCAGCCCGCCAGATAGGCTAAATGCGAACATACACAGACATGTATAAAAATAATTAAATTTGTTGCTAAGCTTCTCCGGGCGATGCTAATCCTGGGGAAGAGGTGACATCTCTGGGTGCAGAAAGGAAAGGTACCGGTAAGTTACATCAGACTATTGAAGTTAAGCGATTGGCGCAAATACAAGAAGGAACCCGGCGCGATGCGAGCCGAGTCCTTGAGCCACTCTATGGCGACTGAATATGGCGAGCTCGCGAGGCGCAAAATATGATGGCGGGGGACTCGCTCGCATTACTTTCTGCTTGCTGATGACTTACAATAATAAAATAATATAGACCCTTGCATGTAAAATAAACAAAATAAATACACAATGTTCCCTTGCCCATAAACAGTTACAATTAACTGTGTATGGTATGGAATGAGGGTGAAAGAACTGAGATGAAAAACACGTGAAATGGAAATAAAATTAAACACTGAAGCACTAGTAGGGGCATCTTTGAATACTCATGTGCTTGATGTCTTTCTGATATTTCGAATATTTGCTTTTGTTAGTGCTGACGTGAACCGCACATTCACAATCTCCTTTGTGCCCGCTCAGACTGCCGCAGTCATGTCCACTACACCACACACACCACACCGACGGGCTTGATGGCATGAGTGAGAATGTGCATAATAGCATCAGTGTGATCCCATCAGTGTTTCTAATTTATTCAGTGTTATTAATAGCATCACAGTATTTATTCAGTGTGTATAATTAATACCATAATTTCCATCATGGAAGACAGTCGACACAGCCAGGGACATTTGACAATGTACACTTGGCAATACTGTGGCTGGTACAGTTGAAATGTTTAGAATTAAAATAAATCATTTTTATTGTGTATTTGTATAAGGAAAAATTATGTTGTCTTAGGTTAATTTAATTCATGACACTTTCATCTCATAATAATTTTTTAGCGTATATTGTGCTTCATCGTTTCGCCGCTTGACGTCGGTTACGCTCAGGTAGTGGAAGCCGGCCCCACACTTCCTCCCAGTTCTCTTCAGCACTAGAACGCATCAAGACGTGTGAGTCTCTCGCTCTGCAAAGCCCCTCAGTGCCGACATCTTAAACTGAACTCATATTCATGGCTATAGACTTCACTTAATGAACTGGATCATTTATTTTATCTGTTATAGCGCCGAGGGGAGAGCAACCTTATTCCCATCGGAGAGTTGTTAAGTGCAGTCGCGCTTCACATTGTAAAGCCAAGTGGTCGCTCACAGTTCTGGGCCATTAAGGCGACGTGTTTTGTATTAAAGTTGTGTGTGTTCATTAAGGCGTCACAAGGAATAAATAACTCCACAAGCATCGTAAGTGTTTCATTTGTAATTTAATTAAGGAATGTGAGGCGGCCTACAGCATCGCCATCGTATGTGACGGAGTGTTAACCAGAGTCCCCTAGGCTGTCGACCGAAACGAACCTCATTTCATCAGCTAACCGCAGAGCTGTGGCACAGGGCACACATTTCATACAATATCAACTGTAGTAACACCGCTCGTCAAGTTGGCTTTCCCAACTAGGGACAGGCATTTCACCGAGCCAGTGCTTGACCTCATCAGTGCCCTATAATTTATATGCTCTTGGTCCATAATAACATACCCAACGTGCGACTAGGCAAAGTTTCAGGTGGAACCGGCGTCGGCGTCACCAAACCTCCCCTCCAGGTGGCCGTTACCTATTAAAAGGTTTGACCTGGGCGCTGACTTACTACTTGTTCATTAACTCCCTCAAACAAAAAACTGTATCTGTTCTTTTTGATCTCGCTGTGTACCACTGGGAATTTGGCATTTTTGACACACCATGATGTGTCCAGAATGAATTAAAAAGACAAAACTACTTATTTCATACATACCTAATGCGTCCACGCATGTCCTTCTTTCACGGTAAAATTAAGCATGNAAAAGACAAAACTACTTATTTCATACATACCTAATGCGTCCACGCATGTCCTTCTTTCACGGTAAAATTAAGCATTGTGGTATACCCTTAACACCAATTCGCGGTCCAGTGCGTTCGAGTGTGTCGTAGGACTCAGATTTGGGGGACAACTGGTGAACAAGAATTGTTCCTTGCCCTCCGAGTACAAGGGAAATATAGTACTACACCACACTGCAGTCTATCGAAACGGCCGCATTCATGGATGTCAACAAGATTTAGGCCTTGACTGGTATCCAGACCACTGAGAAGAGTTTCCCAGGGTTGCACAGCTGTAGAGTCAAGTGCGAACGTGCCATGGTCTCGTCGCGATTCTCAAGCCATGGCCCACGAATCACTTCCCNGGTGGTATACCCTTAACACCAATTCGCGGTCCAGTGCGTTCGAGTGTGTCGTAGGACTCAGATTTGGGGGACAACTGGTGAACAAGAATTGTTCCTTGCCCTCCGAGTACAAGGGAAGTATAGTACTACACCACACTGCAGTCTATCGAAACGGCCGCATTCATGGATGTCAACAAGATTTAGGCCTTGACTGGTATCCAGACCACTGAGAAGAGTTTCCCAGGGTTGCACAGCTGTAGAGTCAAGTGCGAACGTGCCATGGTCTCGTCGCGATTCTCAAGCCATGGCCCACGAATCACTTCCCTCATCTTCCTTCTATTTTTCTTGATGTTGTTCCTCTTTCCTTCAGGGTGATACGGCCGCTGTGGCAGAGAAGGGGAGAGTTTCCAAGGGCAACTGCAGCTGTAGCACCATCGGTGCGTGCCAATGTCGCGATCCCAGTTTTGCCAGTCAGACCCTTCTTATCGACACCACAAACACTCATTCGACTTCTCCGGCTCTAGACGTTCTATGGGTCGTTATCGCGATCCTGGGAAAAGCGCAAATGCCATATCCAGGAAATGGTCAATACTGTTTGGGGTTTCCCCCTGTCGCATTCGGTATTTTTGAGGAGTATTATCCGAGGTGAAGGACCAATACCTGACCACAGTATCCCCAGTAAAGGTTTTACTATAGTCGAAAGTACGCTTCCCGTATGTATGGATAGCATCCTTGTAGACGAGATCCAGGTCGAATTTCTCCCTCCCCCTGCAGTGCCATTCCTTGAGCAAGCTCAGGAGAGCTTCCTTTATTGTGGGCAGGCCTACCCGGACAAAGGTAAGCCTGTCGATGCATTCCATATGGGGGAACAGGATCTTGTCTCCTCCATCGATAGATATTATGAGGATGGCAAGGGCAGTCATCAGGATGGGTACCTCCTCCAGTCTAGAGACCTGGGCACATCTAATAACCTCGTCATAGAGCTCCCAGGGTTCGCACCTAGTTGTCAGGTTTGTACCTGGGCATCCATCATGTTCTTATTGTCTGACTATTTATTGTTGGTATCCTGTTACTGAGGAGTATCATTTCATTTCTCATTACAGCTAGTTTAAGGAGAGAGGCTTCACTTTCTGTACTGGTTTGTTTTTCTCTACTTTCTTCTTCTTTCTCTCTCACCTTAGGCGGTTCTGTGAGGTCTCCCGATTTCTCTCTCTTTTGTCTCGCAGCAAAGACTGCTCTCCGTTTCTGGGCTCTCATTAGTTTTGACATATTTCGTCCCAAGCGTGCGAACCCTTGTCGGTCATAGAGGACCGGGTTCCAGGAACACTGTAATATGTCATTTGGCACCCTCGCCTCCTGCGTTGTTTCTTGTTCATCTGGCTCAATCAAATATAAGACTGAGCCAGATATCCTGGGCACCTGTGTCTGAGAGACTATAGGTGCAATCTCCTCCAGTACTGTCTCTTTCGGTATTTGAGGGGAAGGAAGGCAAGTCATCTCCCGCTCTTCCAAGATCACAATGGGAAACAGGTGTTAACCCATTGTGATCCGATGTGTTATCCGGATTGTCCGATTCTGTCCCTGTTTCCCGAGTCAAAGTCTGACTCAGCCACCACACATCGAAGTCCTCGTTCTTATTTCCTGCTGTGCTAAGGAATTTCAGCCCCTTAGGTGCCAGCTCCTTATCCTGTAACATTGATGGGAGGTGTAGAGGTCCATACTTGCCTTCGAAAGAGGACCTTAGGTCCTCGATCTTAGGACAGTCTTCTAGTAGATGTGCAGAGGTATTAGCTACCTTGCACACTACACACTCTGGGTTTTCAGTCAGGTGGAAGGACGATAACTTTGTCTTGAAATTTCCATGCCTGGTCAAGAACTGCGCACTATAGTAACCCACATTGAGCCACCTCAAGCGCAGCGTCAGCCGAACTTCGGGGAAAATATCATAAGCGATTCTTCATTTTTCGGAGCTCTCTCACTGAGCTTGCCAGGCCTCCATTGTTCTTTCTCTGGTGGCCTTTATTTCCTCTGGGAGGATAAACCCTACCCATTTCCGTCTACTGATCTCTCCTCTTTCTTTCAAGAGGAGATCGAGTGGGAGCTCTTCTGCGAGGGCTTGTAAGGCGTCGTTGGATACCGTCCTGTAAGTCTTCGTTATTCCCAACAGTGCTGTCCTCTGTGCACTGATTACCTTTCTTTTAGTATGGATCTTGTTCACCTCCAGATACCACACGCCACATGTGTATGACACTACTGAGAGGAAGACACTTCTGTACATGAGCTTTAACATGTGGAAGTCGAGCCCCCAGTTTGCCAGAGCCACAGCTCTGCTCTTTTGGTACATCACTACGGCCTTTTTCGCAACATACCAAACATGACCATGGAATGCTAGACGGGTCTGAAGAATGATCCCCCCAGGTATTTTATCTCCGGGACGAGTTTTACAACCCGCTCATCAAATCTGATCACTGGAGTCCTCTGGAGTTTTCCTTCAAGGAGAATACTCTGCATCTTTTCCACAGAGATCTTCACTTTGAAGTCCTCTATCCACCTTGCGATGGTTTTCAAGGTACTTTCCGCTTTCTCCTCAAGTTCTCTCTTTGTCCAGGCTAGAATTAGCATCAGACCATCATCTGCATTACGATAGATCATGCAGCCACCCAGGAGTGTTAGCCGTAGCAGTCCTTCGAATGTGATGTTCCACAGGATTGGTCCGAGGACCGACCCCTGTTGGTATCTCTTCGTCAGCACCTTTCCCTCTCTGTGGCCCCCTATCTGTAGGTCACAGGTTATTTATTTCAGGAAATCCCTAATGATGTTATAGAGATTCCTCGGGCACTACAGTATTCTTAGTTGCCACAGAATTTGTGGCCACCAATCATTGTCGAACCTCCCCGAGATACCCCAGGATATTGCGAGGACACAGTTCTATGTATATAGTCCAACCTGGTCAACCATGTCTATAATGGTCTCGGTACTTTTCCCCCTGACAAAACTGTACTACTTCGCATGGTTACCTTGAGCATCGTCCAGGTATTCCATGAGCCTTCTGTTCACAAGGCATTCTAGTTCTTTACTCATCGCATATAGAAGTGTGATGGGTCTGTAGGACTCAGCTAGTCTCGGGTTCTTCCCTGCTCCTTTGAATATTAATTTCAGGAGGCCTTTATTCCAACATCTTGGAAATATTCCTTCTAGGCACTGGTTAAATAGGTCGATCAGTTCCGTTCTCATCCTTGGGTATGCTTGGAGGAGCATCTCACCTGTCAGGCCATCCATACCTGAAGCTTTCTTCAACTTGGTCCTACGGACTATCAAGTTGAGGTCATCCTGAGAGAAAGGTGCAGTGTTCTTGGTTCTGACGTCCAATGTCACAGTCCCTCTTATTTCCTGGTGGTACTCATTCTCCCCTATCTGGGTATCATTAGGTAACAGAACTTCCAGTAAGTGCTTTGCATTTTCCTCGAAGTACTGCAGAAGACGACCATCATGCTCGAGAGCTGGAAGCTCCTCTGTGTTCCTCAGTTTACCCGTCATCATCTGGTAAACCAAGCCCCATGGGTCCTCATTTCCCCTTTTCGTGACAAGCTCTTTCCAAGGTTGTAGTTTCTTTCTGAGATTTCGCCGATAGTCCCCCTTAGGACATTGTACCGCTGTACTGCTGCTTGTCTTAGGTCTGGGGTTGGTAGATCCTTTTGAAATGTTTCCTAGCTTGCTTCACAGTTTTTCGCATTCTTTCAAGTTCATCATCTCACCAGGGATGATGAAATACTTTCTGGATACCTGTGGAATCAGTTCCTTACAGGCATCCATGATCATCCCTACCAGTTTCTGTGTTCGTTCGTCAATAGACATACTCTCACGAGCACGGCAATACTTTTCTATGTTTTTCAGCAGCACTCTGTCGAAGAGGGACCAATCAGCTCTAGCGGTGACATATCTAGGCTTGGCTTGTCTGTTTCCCTTACCACTGTTTAACCGGATGGTAAACAGGATCATCTTGTGGTCACTTTCTACTTGGCCGGAAACCACCCAGTCCCCAACACAACCAAGAGCACGTGCCGTCGCTATGGTGACATCCAGAAATGATTCTGTATCGTGGGCAGGCGACCAGTAGGTCACTTCATGACCGATCATGTTCGCAACCTGCAGGTTTTTTCTAGTAGGTAATTGTTCACCTCCTCTTCTAGGTCGTCCGCCATTGGGGAATTCCACAGTTTACTTTTGGCATTGATATCCACCCCAAAGACTATGCTCTTATACTTAGCTCTTTGGATAATCTGGTCCTACTGCGAGAGATGTAGTTCCGGTGGATCTCGGGGTTGGAAGTAGGATGATACAACCGTCAAACCTCCTTCTCCCATTTCGACCTTCATGTAGCATGATGCATATTCGACAGAGCCTCTAGCTGGATAAAGTTAATCTCAGGATTATGTACCCAGATTCCTGCCATTTGATTTTCACTAAACAAGAGACTGTATCCTCCCATTAAGCAGGTAGGGTTCCTGAATAAATACCACATCCAGGTTTTGCACCAGTCCGACTCGATGCAGCTTCATTGTCGGAACTGCAGCCCTCTGCAGGTTGATTTGCCCTAGCTGTAGCGGCGTATGACACCTAGTCGAACTGGGCCCTTTCAAGTTCCAGTTCCAACATACACTGATGTACTGGACAATCTGGTGACCTTTCTCTATGGTTGGTATCTTTACATTTTTTCTTGAGGCAGTTAAAACATTTAACTGCCTTCCTTCTTGGGGCACTTACTATACTTATGTCTTTACTCTCCACATCCTGCACATGTGACGGCACCACTGCATCTCTCCTCGATGCGCGGCTAGGCAGTATGATGGTATAAGTGTTCCTCCCAACTTGCCGACCATATCACTACATCGTCCAGGTAGGCTAATATGAATTCTCTGATGTGGCCGTCCAAAACTCATACCAACATAGTTTGGAAGATTAGCAGGTGCACATTTCAGTCCAAACGACATGGTACAGAACAGGAAATGCCTGCCGTCGGTGGCCATGAAAGCTGTCTTGCCACTGTATTCAAGTTTTACGGGCACTTACCAATAGTCGCTCTTGAGGTCAAGGAATGATATGACCCAGGCTTTCACTAAGGAACTGAGGGCATAATTGACGCTAATGTATGGTGGTAATGCACTGCATGTAACTTGGGTAACTGGTCGAAAGTCTAAAAAAAAAAAAAAAAAAAAAAAAAAAAAAAAAAAAAAAANGTTTTGGAGCTAGTGTTATGGCAGATTTGAAGTCGCTGTTGGTTGTTTCAATAACACCATCATTCAATATTTCTTGAACTTACTGTTTAATAATCTTTGATTAGTACAGCAAATAACTGCGTGGTGGAATGTACAGGATGAGTATAAAAGAATACCCCAACTTTGAAGGTCTATTAAAACAAAACCAAACAACCTAGATTGACCAAACATATGAACCGTGAAGTTTGTTTACAACACATTTATAAATGTTCAATGCGACCACCACGAGGGGCCCGAACGACATCTACGTGATAATTAAACTCGTTCCACGCTCTTGTTGGCATGTCCAGTGTTACGGTTTGGATGGCGTCCGTAACTCTAGGTTTGAGGTGGTGAGGAGGAAACAAGCTCGTATTCGACACGTCAATGTGATGTTTCCTTTATGCGCTAAGAGATGATACTGGCAGCATCTTTCGTCGCACTATGAGCCTGTGTTGTGTTAGTCCGCATCACGATGGCGATGGAACAAAAGAATGCGTTCTGTGTTGTTCAGTTTTCTAAACATGAATAGGTGACGACTGTTCAATGTGAATTTCGTTTTCAAATACTGACATCGTCCTCCTGATCGGTGGAGTATCGTATGTTGGTTTCGTCAGTTCCGTGACACAGGGTACCTGTGCAAAGGCAGAAGTTCCGGGCGGCCACGTGTCCCCGAAGAGAATGAGCAACAGACTCAACAAGCATTCGTTCGCTGTTCGAGAAAATCAATTCGACAAGCTAGCCGGAAAATGCAAATACTTCAATCAGCGGTATGGACAGTGTTGCAAAAGCGATTGCTGTACAAACCATACAGGTTACAGCTTGTACATGCTCTTACCGAAAGGGATAAATAACTAAGTCGTGATTTCTGCATGTTCGTTCTTGCCCAGAAAGAGGTAGACAATGCCTTCATGTGTAAGCGGGGTTTTAGCGATGAAGCGACGTTCCATACAAATGGTAAGGTGAACCGGCACAACATGAAACCACCGAACACGAGCACGCTTCCCCCAAAGTGAACTTGTTTTGCGCTGTATCCAGAGACACTGTTTTCGGCCTTTTATTTTTTCACGAGTCCACTGTTACTGGAATCCTTTATTTGGACATGCTTACAGAGTGGTTGTTCCCTCAGTTAGAAATGGTGGTGGGGGACTTCATTTTCCAGCAGGATGGTACGGCACCCCATTGGCATCTATCTGTTTGCGGATACCTGAACGAGACGTTGCAGCAATACTGGATTGGTTCAGGAGTAGCTGGTGACCAGGCTCTTCATCACTGGCCCCTAAGAAGCCCGGATCTTACCCCGCGCGACCTTTTTTCTATGGGGGTACATAAAGAATGAAGAGTTGCATACACCATTGCCCGCTAAAATTGACGACCTTAAAACTAGAATTATGGAAGCCTTCCAGACCGCAAATGATGACAAGAGTGCGGAACGAGTTTGATCATCGCGTAGATGTCGTTCGGGCCGCTCGTGGTGGTCTCATTGAACATTTATGAAGATATGGCAAACAAACTTCACAGTTCCACGGTTCATTTGATTGGTCAACCGCGGTTGTAGGTAGTTTGGTTTTGATAATATATACTTTCAAAGTTGTGATATTCTTGTATACTCAACCTGTGTATATGCCTGTCTTGCACTAGCTGTATGGCATGCTCGGCTACTATGGTACGACGAAACTCATCGTACGGTGCAAACAATTCTTGGTGCTCGTCAAGAAACTGCTGAAAAGCTGCCAGGTGTTCTAGCAGTATGTTGTTTCCAAATTACACTAGTGAAACTGCCGGTACTGGATCAGCTGGTCGGCAGTCAAGGTTGTATACTGTGCATCTTTCCTTCACGCCGAAATGAATGCATTGTGCTGCGAGTTTAAACTATTGTATTTTGTTCAGTAAGCCACGGTACACCAAGGATGGCATCTTCCCTAAATCCGGGGTAACGACTGATTTGGTTATTGTTTCTATGCCCCGTATGCGAACTGTCACTGTGGCTTGACCTAGTGCAGTACTGGTTTGTCGATTATTTGCTAAACGAATTACATGAGTACCTGGAGTAATGTCTGCAGGATGCACGAAACTAGGCTGTATGAAGTTATGCGAGGCAGCAGTGTATATTAATGCGTGGCAATGACAACCGTTAATACACACCAAAGTATTTGCGACCATCACAATAATGAAACTGAGTTGTAGGTGGTTGGCTTCTATCCCACTTCATGTTTTCGTTTCGCGCACTATTATTTTTGTTGTCACATCAGTAATTTTTTATATATTGTTTCCTGCACTGGAATTTTTGTCCGGTTGTCGATTGACCTGACATTGCTCGTGGCTGCCTGGTGCGAACTTCGCTCTAGAATTATCGTGGCGCACGAGTTCACCGAGGCTGCTATTAAGCAGTAGTACAAATGCGGAACGGTAATCTAGGCGCACTGTTTCGCCACCACTTCGAGCACTTTGGGCTTGGGAAGGTGCGAGTGAAATCATTTTACTACTAGATGTATTTTTCTTGTGATAAATGTGGTCAGTTTCTCTGCTGGCTGTTACTATTCTAATGTTATTGCTACTCCAAAGATGCACTGGAAAGCAGAGTGACTCCTGCCACTGCATGCCATAGTGATAGATAGATTGCCACCAGGAACGCACTTCTCCCGAGAGTTGCACTCCCACACAGACAGCCCACTTCTTCACGCATATCCCAAAGCATTGAAGGTGTGCTGTATAATCGCTCAGGAATATAGATGTGTCCTCTGTAGGAGATTCCACAAAGGTGGGTAGCGGCCAGAATCGCAAAGGCATGGTAACACTGGTTGGTCCAGCCGCAAGGATTGGGGTGGCTGCAGTTAATTGGTGTTGCCTGCCACTACCTTGTGAATTTGTGTCACCGGCTTTGTTTGCGGAAATTGTGGTACGCGAGTTGGTAACACTGGAATCATGTTTTGGGGAAAGGCAGGTGGCGATTGGTGGTATGTAAGTAGTGAATGGACAGAGGGAGATATGCTTATGTAAAGGACTGCTGGCGGAGTGTGGAATGGCTGCTTTATTTAAATATGCCATGTGCACGCTTACACAGTGTGATAGCTGTGGTGCGGCATAGGCCGCTGATTTACATTGCAGACACATGAATTTTCCCTCTAGTACTGTCAGTCTCTCACCAGGCTCAAAAAATTGCTCCTGGGCATGCACTGCACACACCATGCACAACAATATGTTCAGCCCCTGGACACACTTTGCAGTAACATTGCGTTGGTTGAGTCTGGACCAGTTAATAGATCTTCGTACAATGTAGAAAAGTTTAGTTTATCGTTGTTACTGTGACACAAATTTTTTTGAACCGGTCACGGTCAGGCACGTCTTGGAATAGTCCCGTAGACACGAGTTACACTGTAGAAAGGGGAGACCTTGGACCGTGCAAAGTAAACTGGCACACAAAACTTTGTTGGCTGATATTGACTGAAACTTTGAACTTGGTTTATCACATTCGAGCTGTCCATGGGTTTGCGGTTGCTAGTTGGGCTGGTTTTATCAGCGCACTTGTGATATGTTGTGCCCAGTTCGTATTTGGCCATTACATACTGTGTGGTAGGGTGCAAGCATTGCCAACACAGGTGTGTCGGGACGCCGTCAGGTGCGAGACCTGCCATTGTTGACTGTCGCGGCGCGGAAGCCGAACTCGGCGGTGGAGGTCAAGGCCACGGCCCACCCCTCGCAGCTGACAACCCTGCGCCCATTTGGCGGGTTGTACCAACCGGTGGGGGAGAAGGAAACTCTTCGACTCCCCGTTTGCCATAAACATGTTCTGACAATTAAACTTACCAATTATCAACATATGTTAAACATAGATGCAATAATTTCCATTTACTTAGTTTCGTGCAGCATAGAAAAAATGCATTGCTTTTGCTGTGGCTTTTAACGACATCACAAGCTCTTCTTCCCTGTCTTTGCAGTTGCAATGTAATTGCTTTTCATTACAAACTTCCTCGCATCATTTAAGTTCTTAACAGTGTGTCCACTGAAATTCAATTGCGGGATTTCCTGACCTTATCCTGTTTTCCAAGCAGAATATTAGCATTTTCCCTGGCCTATTTTCAGGACAGATACCCTTCCAATACCATATTTTTCCACCGCTGAAAAAGCAAATATGTTAACAGTGAAAAATTAAAATTACACAGCAACAGACCAAGCAAGCAGGACTGGCATTTTATTCAGCCCATCTCTATTCCTTGCAATACATGCTATTGACTTCACACAAGTGCCCATTACAAACACATTAATACTTTATTTTGTACGTATAGGCCCTGTCACTTGGCAAAGGCATGTTACTGCCAGTTCACAAACTTAAAAATTGAAATTTTAAAATGCATTTGCTTATAACTACATTATCCTGCATCCACACAACTAACAACTTATTGACATTTTACCTGACCCAGGTGAAAATTCCCTGGACTTTTCCCTGTGGGTGGACACCCTGAAACCAACACTTTTCACCTTTTGCCTTGGAGCGTGTTGAAACTATAACCTATCTTCTCACACACAGCTGTCATAATTGAGCACACTGTATGTTTGCCGACATCACCCAGTCTAGCTGTTAAACTGTTACTTTTGTATAAAATTTATACTTGACTGGTAGCAAAATTACAACGAGCAACATTAAAAGCCAGTCGCGGTCCTGGGTCCACAGAAGAACGCAGACACAGACAACGCGTAGAGTGAGTAGCTGTGCTGCACATTGTGCGTCGAATAAGCACACGTCAGACTGTGTTATCATCTGCTTTCAAAGCAAGACGAGCACATTTAGCTATACCTACGACTATGGTTTCCTGCCGGTGGACGAACGAATAAGGAATATCATCCAGGCATTCTAGAAAATAGTTGGGAGTTTATGCCAGCTGGCATGCACTCTCCTTAATATGGTAAAACAGGAGTGGATAAAGATATAGACTTAGGATTCTCACCTACTTATTCAGTAAAATGAGCCTCTCGCTAAAAGTGACTGCATTTTAATGAAATATTTCACGTGAATTTTTTGAGCGCGTCTGAGAAACATTTCGCTCGACTCGCTGTGGCCTCTGTAACACTGTTAATTAGGCAACAGTGCAAAGCCGTGATAGGCTACTGGCACCAGCTGGTGGTGGAAGGAGCGCCGCTGATCGACCGACCTTGCCTCGAACGGCTAAGAAGTTCTGTGCTTGGTGTAGGAATTGCGTGTAAAAAAAATCATAACCATTATTCATTGTACACACACCACATTCAAAATTGCAATGCACAATTAGTCACATTTCACTTAGTTTTTCATTAAAACTTGAACATTACGATAAAAAAAAAACAATTCTGGGTTTTCAAGCTTCCTGTAAACCAAATTCACCTCCAACCCCTACTGCTGCCAAATGCGAAGTNGATTGCGTGTAAAAAAAAATCATAACCATTATTCATTGTACACACACCACATTCAAAATTGCAATGCACAATTAGTCACATTTCACTTAGTTTTTCATTAAAACTTGAACATTACGATAAAAAAACAATTCTGGGTTTTCAAGCTTCCTGTAAACCAAATTCACCTCCAACCCCTACTGCTGCCAAATGCGAAGNAAAAAAACAATTCTGGGTTTTCAAGCTTCCTGTAAACCAAATTCACCTCCAACCCCTACTGCTGCCAAATGCGAAGTGTTAGATACAGTTTCTCAGAATTATTTTGCGTATGTCGTAAAATAATTACTGCAATGGAAACCATGCATACCATTTATGTACATACACTACACACATGAATTCTTCTTTCAGTTTACAATCTTACAAAACTGAAAACATAGGTCACATCAAGTAGACAGCACATCAATAAAAATACACTGGCTACAATGAGAGACTTACTGGTAACTCATAGGCAATGCATCATATCACTCGGTTATTTACACAATTACAATAGTGGTATAACANGAGAGACTTACTGGTAACTCATAGGCAATGCATCATATCACTCGGTTATTTACACAATTACAATAGTGGTATAACGTTATGTGCTATTAATTCATAGTAAGTATTTTGAATTCACAAATCTTTGAAATTAATTTGTGTTTGGATTATGAATACAAATTTGNGAGAGACTTACTGGTAACTCATAGGCAATGCATCATATCACTCGGTTATTTACACAATTACAATAGTGGTATAACATTACGTGGTATTAATTCATAGTAAGTATTTTGAATTCACAAATCTTTGAAATTAATTTGTGTTTGGATTATGAATACAAATTTGNTATTAATTCATAGTAAGTATTTTGAATTCACAAATCTTTGAAATTAATTTGTGTTTGGATTATGAATACAAATTTGTGCCACGATAGGTTCTAATCGCTTCACATTTCTTTTATTGACGACATTCTGAATGCAGTAAAAATATTCTCGACCTCATGACAAATGAGGAAGAAATGACAGTATGTGCAGGAGAATACAAAATGTAATACAAAATCTGCATACGTACAAGTTGTCGAGAAATGTAAAAATATTAAAAATGGTTGGCCTCAGTCCAATGAATAATTATCAAAAGCATAATGAAACATGGGTCAACATACACATTATTACAAACAATAAACAAACACATTACCTCACAGTAAATTAACACAACTCTTCAGATATCACTGTATGGTATATAACTTNACAAACAATAAACAAACACATTACCTCACAGTAAATTAACACAACTCTTCAGATATCACTGTATGGTATATAACTTTGAGAATTACCTCCGTAAATAATATGGAATGTTTCTGCTCCTTAAAAAGGCTGGTAAAAAAAAAAATTATTATTTCATATTTGTAATAAATACACACTGTTCAAAATGTACACATTACTTGTAAATACTCTCCTCATAATTTTTTTTTTAGACCACACAGCTTTTGCATCCAGGCATATCAAAATCACAATTTTAGTGTTTTTGGAGAATACAATTAAAATAAATTAAAAAGTGTACAGAAAAAAAAAACCAAGAAAGGGTGACTGAAAGATCAGGTCTTATTCAAAGTATGCTCAGAAAAATCTTTTTTTTTTTAATTAAGACAAAATTGATATAACATTTCATAATGTGATATATATATAAGTAACTCATTTTATTTCAATCTGCATTATGTCATTTCAGAAATTTAATTTTTATTATTTGTATGTCTCAAAAGGACTAAAATTGTGATTTTGACATGTAGTTTTGCAAAAAAAAAAAATATGCTGTCTAATTTTTTTAATGCTAGGTATTAGTACATACTTTTAAGTAATGTCTATAAGTTGAATAGTATTTCATACCAATATAAAAATAATGAATTTTTTCATGGCCAGCACACATAAGTATGGCACAGTACAATTATCCATCATTTACACAATTGTGTACTTGAAACACTTATTGCAATGACCACAAAATAGCACGACTGTGGCTAGGTTATAAACTTAATTTGACAATTTAATCACAATTTCTTTGCGTGCACTATGCCAAGAAAGTGGCCAATACTGATTTGAAAAGAATATATCTACACATACACACACAAACAGAGCGTAATACTGAATAACAAACATCACATCACTGCCGGCCACAGAGTATATAAAACCACGATAACACGAAACTGAAACTTTCCTTTTTCTGTAGTTGTTACATAATTTTGAAAGATTCTGAGCATTACACGGTACACTGTATTTCCCTACAACACAACAGCTGTCACAAATACATCTCACCTCAGCACTGAAAATAGTACAGTGATCCTGTTTGCCCATTTCTAGTTTTGCTACATACAGAATGAGGATTTTTTCCTGGCAAATCAATTACACTTTTATTGATGCCATAAAAGTAATTACCTACTGTGTATACGCAATACTACCATGAAAAGTATTACCCCGCATACAATTTATTTTTCAAATTAACACGCTCTCAAATGGTAAATTTTTTTAACTCCTTTACATACAATTAAATCAGTTTCCTTTGGCTAATGTGTGTTTTGGTTTAGCCATCTTAGCGTTTGAATGTGAACGTATGGTTGGCCAACTGCAATGGATTACAGAAAAATACTTTTAACTAGTAATGAAATTGTTTTTGGATACATATGTTTCTTGCAAAACTTACTGATAATTTTACCCTGATTTTGCGTAATTGTCACCGCCTTCATTGATGTTCGAAATGTCGGCATTTCAAAACACCATTTTAGTACAGCATCAGGCAATGAATTTAAAATTGTTGGTGAATATTTTATTCAAGAATTTTACTCTCGCAAATAACCAATTTTTTTTTACACTCATATCATTATACTTAATTTAAATATTTTCCTGCGAACACATACCTCCCAATTCTCAAAAAAGTTAAACCTTTTTTAAGCACATTTGATGAACATCCTTATGAATGGATATTACTCATAGGCATGTNATTCTCAAAAAAGTTAAACCTTTTTTAAGCACATTTGATGAACATCCTTATGAATGGATATTACTCATAGGCATGCTATTTTGGTATCCCAGTATTTTGAAATAAGTCAAAAACACATACCTGAGTTACACTGTAAATCATATTATAAGTTTTTATGGAGTGTAACAGCAATTTCTTTTTGGTCGCATAGGCACCGCTTTTAAAATAAATATTACCTTGATGAGAATTAAGCGAGTGCAATTACAGTACGTATACAACAGATTTACTTAACATTTATGTAAGCTTTTGTCACAAATGGCTTTTACTACATTTAGACACACTTTATTACACAACAGCGCAAGTTTTTTCAGTAAAAAAATTGTAGTCTATTTTTAAAAGTGTTATTCTCTAGTTACATATACAAATAAAAAAGGACCACAACGTGAGTATTAAAATTTATCGTACCATCAAGCTGTTGGCAGAAAAAAAGTATAAAAATCCCTATTCAGTCATTAAAATTTCACTGTAGCCCAAGTACTGAAGAACAGAATTAAGTATAAAAACATGGATGATCTGTAACTCAGCTTTTAATATGAGCTTGCTTCTTGATAGGCACAGAAAACTGGAGTACTTCTGGGAACCAAGAACACGCACAGATATATAGCTAACCTTCTTGGGTATAAAAGACCACTCAATTATACCAAAAATACACACACATGAAATTAAAAACCTCTCAAAATTTAGAAGATATAGTTAAAACTCATGACACAAGAGGTTAAGAATATAAAAGATAAGAGATGCAGAAGTAGGGTCATGCTCAATTCACAGAATCCTCGCAAAGACATTTGTCACTCACGCCTGAAGTTTGATNTTCGCAAAGACATTTGTCACTCACGCCTGAAGTTTGATTTCACTCTCTAGTTTTGTACAGCGTCTATTTTACTCTACCACATTAGGACATATCCACAGTTTCTTTCAGTGAATATCATTACACAAATTTTAAAATTCTACATAAAATGCAAGTAGAAATACAAAAAAACACAAAAAGCTACAGAAGCTTTACATAAAATGTCAACTACTCACTTCACTAACAAATATTTTACTGCCGCAGCAATAACTGATTTGAACATCTACAAGCTCTAACTCNGTCAACTACTCACTTCACTAACAAATATTTTACTGCCGCAGCAATAACTGATTTGAACATCTACAAGCTCTAACTCACTATCATTACATTCTAAAAAGAACTAAGCAACAAATAACAGCAATGGCAAAATTCTATATTGGGCTTAAATTATGTATAAATCCTTACATCGTTATCAAAAAATTTAAGGAACGGAAGTCTTACATGCCAAACAGCATTTTAAGGTCATTTAGAGAAAGTTTATTTGAGTTCATATTGCGAGCACCATTCAATACATTTGAAGCAATAGATAATTTTGAATCTTGAAGCATCTTAATTTTTTGCTCAATTGTATCTTCACACACAAATTTGTAAAAGTGTACCGCCTTCTTCTGTCCAAAGCGGTAGATCCTGTCACAAGCCTGCGCTTCCAGTTGTGGATTCCAGTGAAGGTCGAAGAGGAAAAGATGGTTTGCACCAACCAGATTCAAACCGACACCACCAGCAGTGAGGGACAGCAGAAGTACGCTTGGTCCTCGGGATGATTTGTTGAAATTTGTAACAATGTCCATTCTGTCCTTTATCTGTACGGCTCCAGTCAGTTTTTGACAAGAGATTCCGTGCTTTTGCAAATGATCACCCACGATATCCAACATTGACGTCCACTGGGAAACAACGATTGCTTTGTCTCCACTGCCTACAATTCTCTCTTGAATTTTTTCCAGCATAACCCTCATCTTTGAACTAACTCTGTCTCTCTGGAACACAGGATTATCTAACCTAAGGACATTTTCTCGCAAACTGGCATCGCAGTTGCCCGAAGACTTTGGAGTGTTTCCGAGGCCCAAGTTACTAAACTGTGTTGAAAGGTCAACATCTGTACCATCATCATCTTCAATGCCACCGGCCTCGCAGATATCTTTCTCGAGCATCGCCGAGATTAGCGACGGATGACAGCACAACTGGCGTAAACGAAGAATGAGCACTAGCATCTGGAAGGATCCTATATGTTCCATCCCTGCTACTTTCTCCGACCAGGTTGCAAGTTCTTTATTCAGTTTTAAATGATCATTAAGGCTGTGATCTCGTTCGTACGTAGGCTTGTCGCACTGCCCATATTTTCCTTCCTTCATTTGCTCTCTTTCTGCCCTCTGACAAAGGAATTGGGCAAACAAATTTTTAGAAAATATAAGAACTTTCTCGTAAACTTCAAACTCTTCTTTATCCATGCGAACATAGATCAGCTGATGATTTTTTTCTGGCAGGCATTCCAGAGCACCTTTTTCTTGCAGCTGGGCTTTAGTCCGTCTCAGCATGATGGAGTTCATAACGGTATTGAGTCGCTGTTGACCCGATGCATTTTTGTTGTCCACCCACCTCCGCCACACAAGGATGTCGTCAAATGGTGAGCAGCGTAGGAATTTGAGAATGGCGTACAAATCGAGCTCCTTGTTGTGAATGGGCGTCCCGGTGAGGGCCCACCGATGACGAGCACTCAGGAGACATGCAGCCACAGAGGTCTGACTCTTGTAGTTGCGGATAACGTGCGCTTCGTCAAGTATCACCCGCTCCCATTTCACGTGGAACAGATTACCTTTCATGGTTGCGATTTTCTGGGACGTATTTGAATTTCCTCTCTGTAAAGGTAGTACATCAGCTTCCGTGCGCACGAGGTTGTAAGTAGTTATCACAACATCTTTCCTCGCCAGACGCCTTGGCTTGTCCCTCTGATTGCCGTGGTACACCTCAACTTCCAACAGGCCACGCCTACATTTGGAGTGGACTTCTTCTTCCCACTGGTTCAACAGGCTAGCTGGGCATACAACCAACGTTCCTCCCTTCTCCATCTTCTGACCATTACTATGGTACTGGTTCTCTTTCTCACTTTCTGCCCCGATGCTATCGCGAGAATCCTTAACATCCAGTTTTTCTTGTTTTGATTTAATAATTAAAGATATCATGGTGAGAGTTTTTCCCAAGCCCATGTCGTCTGCCAAGATACCACCACGAGGATTCTGCGTCTCACGCCACATTAACCACGCCAAGGCTCTTTTCTGGTGTGGCATCAGTTNACCCATGTCATCTGCCAAGATACCACCACGAGGATTCTGCGTCTCACGCCACATTAACCACGCCAAGGCTCTTTTCTGGTGTGGCATCAGTTGTACGCCAGTTCTCAAACCATCAGGGTCACCGGTCACAGTTTCCTCCGAAGGACGTGACTTTAGGGAGCCATGAAGCTGTTCCAGGGCATCGTTAGTTAGAGACTTCTCAACTCTTAGTGTTTCCAGACCCTTCATTCCCAATGGCCGTGCAGATGGCTGCTGAGGAAAATTGTTGGGGAAAGGAGCATTCGGACGTGACGATTCTGAGCTGCTCCATGCTTTTGGTAGCACAACATTATTCAGTAGAGTATTCTCCAACTCACGTTTTAATCGTCTAATTTCTTTTTCATCGAGTTCTACCTGCATCTGAAGTCTGGCACCATTGTCTGGAAGAGCAGCAAGATTTGATGATTTTAAAATTACTTTCATCTTATCACGGTCCTTTATTAATTTTGAAATTTTCTCTTGCAGTTCTTGCTCTCTGTTTATTACAGAATCATCTGCATTGGATATCACAATTACATCTTCACTTGTAATTTCTGAATTTAGGCTTTTTGCAGGCTTTGAGGTAAAAGTGGCATCCTTCTTTATAACACTTTTTACTGCAACTGCACCCTTTTTTGAGAATACGGTAGAGTGGTGTGTGCTGCTGCTACGAGGAACTTCTGGCAAGCTTCGAGCATTACACGCTCCCGGGACTGAGGACGTGTTTTGCAACGATGTACCAACTTCAATACGCTCATTGACACACGGATTTCTGCTCTTGCTACTGTCAGTTTTCTTAATACGACCATCATCAAAAACTAGACGTGGTTCCAAAATGTTTGGACTTGGTAATACAGTCAAAGAAGAAACATCCTCCGTTATTTTTTTTGTAAGGGTGTGCCTATCCACATTCGTAGGTACACTTAGCTGAATGCTCTGACCTGGCCTATTTCTTATATCTGAATCACAATTTTTTTCAACGTGAGCAATATTTGAATTGGTATTACTTTTGCTTTCAGTATCTGTGGGTTCAACTCCAGAAGAACTACCAGATGAAACTAATGCTTGAACTGGTGCTGAATGGTTTATAACGAGGACCTCATCTGCAACAAAAATTGTATGTAATATTTACAGGAACCGCAAATACTTCACTGTTCTACTATTAAATCCAAATTCAAAATAAAATTGTATTCAATAAGGTACACAAATGTGTGTATATTATTTATTAGTCGGTCTAGTGTTTTATTTTGTATTGTGTGTAAATAAGTGTGCATTCATAATAAGGGAAACTGTTTCTTAGGGGTTTCTTAACTTTCTCTTTGGTGGAGCAACGTTCATTAAAAATTACCTGTGGAGAAATACAGATTGGCAAATTGTCAATATGAACTGCACGTACAAAACCCTGGCAATTAAAAGAAATTAATTGGCATTTAAAATACCTTAACTTAGGCAATTGCTGAAACATTTGCCTTGTCTTGGGAGCGTCTGGGAAAATGGACTGTGACAAACATAGCAATAGACAACCAGACATAAGAACTTTAAAAATGTACAGGAATTCAATATCTAAATGCAGACCACATATATACCTGATGTAGACACAAGACATTTATTACCACTTTGAGAATAAAAGAAAATTAAGACGCATTGCATCACAACTCTCAACTCTGGGCACATCGAAAATCAGAATCCATCATAATTGATACTATCTCTTAAACTGATTATGAATGAAATTCTGGCGATCCAGATTTACTCCGAGCCATAAAAAGAAATGTATCTCCCTCTTTTCCCTCAGAACGATACATCAAGAAACCAATTAAGTGAAAAAAAATTTAACGTTCTGATGGCTAAAATAATTCTTGGTGCAAAAGTTTCTCAAATAGATCATTTTATAGTGTGTGAAAAGATTAGGTAAGGTTTCATTTCTTTCCAAATAGCTTGGGTAATTGTAGACTCCTTTCTCATACCACGAGGTCAATTAAATGGAAATTGATCATTTCTTCGATACAAGTCCTTCATTGAAAGCATTTTTGAATTATGTTAATTATATAGAATAGCAACTTTTCTGACGGAAACATAGTAGACCCACAAAAGTAACATAAATGGGTTCTGCACAGCTTACCTTTTTAATAGTGATGGGCAGAATATGAGTTTGGCCGACTAGCCGACTGGTCGGTTGAAAAAAGGCAGACTAGTCGGCCAAGCCGATCATTGCTTTCTGCGATGTTTGGGCCAAATCGGAAATGTTCACCGCGTCTCGCATGCGTCATGCGTGTGGACATGAACAAACAGGTTTTTGTTTACTTTGCATTTTGTTATAATATCGTTCACGTACGGTCCGGCATTACGGAGTGTTTTTTTGAAAAATTAAACAAAAGTCAGTGAATTGCATAGCTAAGACNGCATTCGGACGTGACGATTCTGAGCTGCTCCATGCTTTTGGTAGCACAACATTATTCAGTAGAGTATTCTCCAACTCACGTTTTAATCGTCTAATTTCTTTTTCATCGAGTTCTACCTGCATCTGAAGTCTGGCACCATTGTCTGGAAGAGCAGCAAGATTTGATGATTTTAAAATTACTTTCATCTTATCACGGTCCTTTATTAATTTTGAAATTTTCTCTTGCAGTTCTTGCTCTCTGTTTATTACAGAATCATCTGCATTGGATATCACAATTACATCTTCACTTGTAATTTCTGAATTTAGGCTTTTTGCAGGCTTTGAGGTAAAAGTGGCATCCTTCTTTATAACACTTTTTACTGCAACTGCACCCTTTTTTGAGAATACGTTAGAGTGGTGTGTGCTGCTGCTACGAGGAACTTCTGGCAAGCTTCGAGCATTACACGCTCCCGGGACTGAGGACGTGTTTTGCAACGATGTACCAACTTTNGAGGAACTTCTGGCAAGCTTCGAGCATTACACGCTCCCGGGACTGAGGACGTGTTTTGCAACGATGTACCAACTTTAATACGCTCATTGACACACGGATTTCTGCTCTTGCTACTGTCAGTTTTCTTAATACGACCATCATCAAAAACTAGACGTGGTTCCAAAATGTTTGGACTTGGTAATACAGTCAAAGCAGAAACATCCTCAGNTTTGGACTTGGTAATACAGTCAAAGCAGAAACATCCTCAGTTATTTTTTTTGTAAGGGTGTGCCTATCCACATTCGTAGGTACACTTAGCTGAATGCTCTGACCTGGCCTATTTCTTATATCTGAATCACAATTTTTCTGAATCACAATGCCCCTAGTAATATTTGAATTGGTATTAATTTTGCTTTCAGTGTCTGTGGGTTCAACTCCAGAAGAACTACCAGATGAAACTGGTGCTGAATGGTCTACAACGACGACCTCACCTGCAACACAAATTGTATGTATGCAATATTTACAGGAGCCGCAAATACTTCACTGTTCTACTATTAAATCCAAATTCAAAATAAAATTGTATTCAATAAGGTACACAAATGTGTGTATATTATTTATTAGTTGGTCTAGTGTTTTATTTTGTCCTGTGTGTAAATAAGTGTGCATTCATAATAAGGGAAACTGTTTCTTAGGGGTTTCTTAACTTTCTCTTTGGTGGAGCAACGTTCATTAAAAATTACCTGTGGAGAAATACAGATTGGCAAATTGTCAATATGAACTGCACGTACAAAACCCTGGCAATTAAAAGAAATTAATTGGCATTTAAAATACCTTAACTTAGGCAATTGCTGAAACATTTGCCTTGTCTTGGGAGCGTCTGGGAAAATGGACTGTGACAAACATAGCAATAGACAACCAGACATAAGAACTTTAAAATTGTACAGGAATTCAATATCTAGATGCACACCACATATGTACCTGATGTAGACACAAGACATTTATTACCACTTTGAGAATAAAAGAAAATTAAGACACATTGCATCACAACTCTCAACTCTGGGCACATCGAAAATCAGAATCCATCATAATTGATACTATCTCTTAAACTGATTATGAATGAAATTCTGGCGATCCAGATTTACTCCGAGCCATAAAAAGAAATGTATCTCCCTCTTTTCCCTCAGAACGATACATCAAGAAACCAATTAAGTGAAAAAAAATTTAACGTTCTGATGGCTAAAATAATTCTTGGTGCAAAAGTTTCTCAAATAGATCATTTTATAGTGTGTGAAAAGATTAGGTAAGGTTTCATTTCTTTCCAAATAGCTTGGGTAATTGTAGACTCCTTTCTCATACCACGAGGTCAATTAAATGGAAATTGATCATTTCTTCGATACAAGTCCTTCATTGAAAGCATTTTTGAATTATGTTAATTATATAGAATAGCAACTTTTCTGACGGAAACATAGTAGACCCACAAAAGTAACATAAATGGGTTCTGCACAGCTTACCTTTTTAATAGTGATGGGCAGAATATGAGTTTGGCCGACTAGCCGACTGGTCGGTTGAAAAAAGGCAGACTAGTCGGCCAAGCCGATCATTGCTTTCTGCGATGTTTGGGCCAAATCGGAAATGTTCACCGCGTCTCGCATGCGTCATGCGCGTGGACATGAACAAACAGGTTTTTGTTTACTTTGCATTTTGTTATAATATTGTTCACGTACGGTCCGGCATTACGGAGTGTTTTTTTGAAAAATTAAACAAAAGTCAGTGAATTGCATAGCTAAGACATTTTGTATTATAGTGAAAGTACCTACTTAATTGAAATTGAGTCATGTCAAAGAAGAAATCGCGTGTGTGGACTTTCTTTGACGAATTGGAGGTTGATTCCCGTAGAGTGAAGTGTAATCAATGCCAAACAGTTATTTCTCGCGGTGGGCTGGGGAAAACAGCAAACACTACTAGTATGACTAACCATATTAAATACAAACATCCACAGCTGATGCCTCAGTTAGGTTCTATGATTAAATGTAGTTCATCAAATGATACAACCTCGAGTACGTCGCAGTCACAGACAGAAGAATTACCTCCGGCGTCGCCTATTCCGTCAAGTCCAGTGTTGTCAGAAGTCAGTTTTATCTCAAAAATACCAGCGAAGTATTGAAGAAAGTTTCGTTTTACAGTGGTCACATGAAGATTCTAGATCAAGGAACATTAGTATTGCTATTGGTGAGATGATTGCTTTGGACAACCAGCCGTTGTCTGTTGTTGAAAATACTGGCTTCAGAAACTTGATGAGAACAGTGAAACTAAAATATAACATACCAAGAAGAAAGTATTTTACAGACATCACGCCACATCTCTACGAAGAAACTAAATCTCAAATTCGAAAAGGACTGCTAAGTGCCTCCGCAATCTCAGTTACTACAGATTTGTGGACAAATATAAATACCATGGAATTTTTTTTTTGAGTTTTACAGCACACTGGCTTAGTGACAATTTCAAATTTCACCACGCAGTATTACAAATGAAACATTTCCCAGAATCACATACAGCCATTAATATAAAAAACTGTTTAGAAGAAATGTGGCGAAAGCTATAGATGACTCAGTTTTAATGGAGTTCCTTGGTTTATACACACGTTGCAACTCGCAGTAAAAACTGCATTGAGACATGATACTATGGCACAAATACTTGCTAAATCTAGACAAATAGTTACACATTTCCACCATTCTAGTCCAGCTCAGTCAAAACTTTGTGATTTGCGGCAAGAACTTAACTTACCAGACCACCAGCTTGTGCAAGACGTATCTACTAGATGGAATTCATCGTACTACACGATGTCTCGTCTTTCAGAACAAAAACGGGCTGTATCTTTATATCCGACTGGAAACATCTGTAAATTTTGAATATCTATCTACTGAAGAGTGGAAAATGCTCGGAAAAAGCCTTGAACTGCTGAAACCATTCGAAGAGATTACCAATATCGTAAGTTCAAATTGCTGATCGGAATTGTACCCGCCGCCAACCTAGGTGAGTTAATTCATATACTTCCAGTGTGTTTTACTGTTACTTTAAAATCCTAGATTAGAATGAAATCATACGTTAGATTAAAACCCTACAATCCTGGGTTAGATTAAAACCCTATACTCCTAGGTTAGATTAAAAACCTACAATCCTAGGTTAGATTAACACCCTATAATCCTAGGTTAAATTACAAACCTACATTCCTAGGTTAGATTAAAAATGCAAAATAGTGATTTACTTATTGTGGGGTTAGGTTAAGTTAGGTGGGCATATATTACGAAATTAGGTGGACAAATGTTAAATTGGGGTGTTTTTGTATTTTTAATGATTTTACTCCACAATTTCCCTGATCTTCATAGCCCTCCCCACTATTGTATTTGTGGTTTGTATTGGTAATAAGTTACTGCCCCTAGTAAATTCGAGTTTGGTGTAATTAGTAGAGTGGAAATATACCACTTTCCGTGATTATTTCTTTTATTTTCAGAAAAGCCCCTATTCTGAGTAATTACCCTTGTTAGGGTTAGCAGACTTCCTTTTACCCAGATACATCCTCTTTTTGAGGCATGGTGTAAACTGTCCGGCTGCGGTTTTACAAAATAATCAAAACATCGTTTTTTCCAATAAAAGTAAATGGAGAAATTTGATTTTTCGCAGATTTGTTACATGCACAACATTTAAGTAAATGTGCCAATGAAGATCCTGCAAAATTGTTAACTTTTTGGAAAACGTTACGTAAATATTTTGTCATCAACATTCATATATTTTTCCCCTGGCTGTTATTTTAAAACCTTTTAGCACCAATGAAATCGTCAAAAAATATGATTGAAATGTATCTGAACCTGAGCTGTGTAAAAATAATTAACTGTAAATAAAAAAAAAATAGTATACAATGCTTATGTACAGCTGACAGTCATAGTGTTCCAATAAAACCATACAAAACTCCAATCACAAAAAAAAAACACGGCCAAAGAGTTTTCATATTTCAAACATGCCCGCCAAACTCACCTTCCTCATCACTGGAAACAATGACTTGAATTTTCTTTTTTCTAGGAACGAAAGCAGTATCATATTTTTTGCTAAATATCACATTTTCAGTTTCATCTTCACTATTATCTACAATGTTGTCATCACTGTCTTCAGACTCGGATATTAAATCTTTCTCTTGATACATAGAAAAATATTTGGAATTGGTTTCCATCACTATTCAGAACTGTTATATCCCGCCGTCAAAACAACACAATACTATTCCTTAAAAATAGTGTCTATTCATTACAGCTTCCAGCCTAATTTATTATTTCAACACGTTCTCGCACAATACAAACCGTTAGCAGAACCAAACATTGGTTTAAATTTAAAAACATAACAAAGAACAAAATACGATCACATGCGACCAACAGTCACTACTGCCAACGTAGAAAGTGGCGATTTCGCTATAGCTCTAGAAAAATCCCGCTACGTTCCACCACAAAACTATTTAATATTTTTCTTTACTCTGATTTGGCGCAAAATGCGCCTGGCCGAAGACAAGAATCTTGAAAAACAACGCAAAACGTGAACAAACACGACTACAAAAACTCCAAATGTACAAAGTATCCAACTTGCCAAACGGCACATACGCAAAAACACGTTGCAATACCGACGCAGAGCAGAGTGCCTGTGGTGTCCTTGGAGAGATCTGTGTAGTTAGGATAGGAATCAAGTGTTAGAATGTGTAGTAAATAGCATTAGCATTTATCGCCCACTTGCAAATGTACGTGAAATTCGCCCTTAGGGTTTGTTAAGTAATCGCAGAATAAATACACGATACAAGCATATTTAATGAGGTGTAGAGTAGACAGAATAGGGCATTTGAAGTGTTCTATATAATTTTCCTAGTGCAATTGTGTGTCTAATGAAGCCAATTAGTGGCATGGGAAATAATTAGTCTTTCTTTCAACCTGACCGTTCTGGTCGTAGTGTCCCAAAACATAACAGACCTAAATTTCCCACATGCTCTGCTAGGGAACATACAATCATGTTCTGTATTTAAATTAGTGCTTAATTTAGAACTTAACATTACCTGATCGTTTGGGGATAGTAATACGGACGTCGTCCAGGTGACTATGCTAAGAAAAGTCAGAATATTATGCAACATTCCTATTAAGAATAGAATGGGCGCCGGCTCACTGGATTAGCACGAAGTCACAGTTCTCAGGATCGTGGGCCAAACGACCACGTTGCTGTATCCCCTGACGCACACCGTACAAATTTACAGGAAAACGTAATATATAGCCGGGGTATTCCAGTCTCCTAGCACGCCTTAGTATCACCTTTTACCGTATAAATGAAGGATGCCTCCTTGAGGCATCGATGACTTCCTGGATTGGGTCAGGGCCCAAAATACAACACTAAATGAGAACTCAGAAGTTTCGGTTAACTCAAGTAAATTGTATTGCCGATATAATGTATACAGTTACATGTACACAATACAAATTAGGCGGACCTGACTCACAAGGCCTACCAACGGCCGTTACTGTACAAAAAAAGCCAAGAATGGTGCGGAAACTTACTATAGTAATTAAACCTCGGGGGTCGGTAAATTGAGCTGATGGAGGGGTACTGCAAACGTAGGGAAGACTTGGTGTACAAAATAAAAGTTTCAGTAAATTACATTAACCTATTGGAGTTAAGTGTTCAGAACAAAGTATGAAAGTCCCCCACGACGCGACGCACGTGCAGCACCTAAGACCCGTGGAATCAGACTGCCTGAGATGGCCCGCGAGCGAGCCGAGAGCTGGCTCCACTCCGCGAGGTAATTTAATTAGCTGACCTCATTAACACCGAACTTGAAACATATACACATCAAACACAGAAACGTTCCGAGTGAGTTTTCTAATACTGTAGAGAGTTAAGAGTTCTAAATTAAGCACTAATTCAAATACGAACCATGATTATGTGGTGCCTTGCAGAGCACATGGGAAATGTAGGTCTGCTAAGTTTTGGGGCACTCTTAGACCGGAAGGGTCAGGTTAGAAGAAAGACTAATTATTTCCCACTTCACTAATTGGCTTGATTAGACACACAATTGCACTTAGAAAATTATAAAGAATACTTCAATGCCCTAGTCTTGCTACTCTACACCTCATTAAATATGCATGTGTCGTGTATTTATTCTGCGATTACTTCGCAAACCCTTAAGTGCGAATTTCACGAACATTTGCCAGTGGGCGATAAATTCTAATGCTATTTACTACACATTCGAACACTTGATTCCTATTCTAACTACACAGATCTCTCTAGGGACACTACAGGCACTATGTTGGATCACTCGGTATCGGGTCGTGACGCGTTCCCAAATGAACGATGCGGACCCATTCCGGGACGCACGACCTCCTGTTCTACGAGTGGCCGTGCCAGACAAAGCAAGAGTGGTCCATGTCAAATGCCCTCCCCTCGGGGAGCCCGCTGTTACGGCGGACAGAGGCGACCCATGGGCGCATGGTGTAGTAGGTGATTGAGCGGTGCCTTGGCCGCTGGTAGTATTGGGTGGAGGGAGGGGGGAAGGTGTCCCTTAGGGGGGCTTCACTGTCAAAAATTACGGCAGTAATTATGAAAGGTTGATTAGGCTTTTTAATGAGTTTGAAACCCAGCTACACATTGTGGCAGTGAAAGTCATTACACTGACTTCAGCAACATAACTTGGGTGCGTGGTCTCCTGTTGTGTGGCATGCAGCCCGTACCTTGTGTAGGTAGTTCCTACCTGCTCTACTAGGTGGTGTGCGCGGGTCAACAAGGGCTCTGGAGGAAGCCGCAGTCAGCGTCAAATGCCACCCTCCCCCCTCCTGTGAGATACCATTTCGACCCCACGCTCAGCAGGTGTCAACGGCGTGTGGCAGCAAAGTGGCCTACACCGGAGCGTGGCTACGGCTGTCGCTGCGTCTCGGCCATGCTGCTGTCAAAGCATGGTGACAGAGGACCTACCCACTAACGAAATTCCGTAGTCACCGAGGCCACAGAAAACGCTTCGACCCTCATGCCACTGCAAGGCATTGCCTAACTCACACAAAGAAATACCCAGGTGACACTGTAAATGTTTGGTTTTGTACCTTTTATCTTCATAGGTGGACACATGGTTCCACACACGTGTACTGGACCATTAAAATCAAACATAAATTATACCCATTGCAGAATTACCTTTTAACCATCATACATTGAAACAAAAATTGACGTAAGTGTGCAAGGCACGGGGGAGAAATCCAACTTTTAGTGACAAACCACATACTTAGCGCACAGGTGCGGTAAATGGCAGAGGCGGCCGTCACCATAAATTGTACTTTAAAACCTCCCTTGCCCAGAAGTGTAGAAGGGATGGACTGAGGGAGGCATGGGAGGTGGGCAGTAACACTATTGCAGACTACTTCACAAATAAAACAAAGTATGTGAGCCTCTCATGTACATATCTCCCCTCAGCAGCGGACCGAAATGAACTGAGTGAGGCGGGCCATGGCTGCTAACCAGCAGAAGCTATGTATGTCCATTAACAGCCAAAACAAAACTCACACTCAAAAACACAACAGTTCAACACAGGAAAAGCACAAATTTAGATCATTTCATGCTACATATTTAGCTATAGTCCTACATGGTAAAAATTATATGTGAAAATTGGGGCAGTTGCAAATGAAAATTTACATTAATTAATTCTATCTGACTGGCCATAAATAAATTTAAATTGTAAAATAAAATCATATATCGTCAACGCACCTCCCTCTCTACCTACTGAACCCCTAACCTTATCACATTCGCCTGTACGTCAACGAGAGATGCAGCAGACCGGCAAGGCACACTGTACGTCGCAAGCACACGGGGGCAGATCAGCGGCCGACCCAAGCATGGCAACTGGCGTTGGAACGACTGCCACATTACC
The DNA here is from genome assembly GCA_002778355.1 of Clitarchus hookeri. Classification (NCBI taxonomy): domain Eukaryota; kingdom Metazoa; phylum Arthropoda; class Insecta; order Phasmatodea; family Phasmatidae; genus Clitarchus; species Clitarchus hookeri. The sequence continues at coordinate 65,229 of NQII01004474.1, forward strand.
CAGAACATGGCAGGTAACACAAACACAGCCTCCCTTCTGACCACGTGGCAAATGCTACATTAAGTTCAACTACAAACCCACTGTAAATCAAGACATCCAATACGGCATTGTGTAGTGTTGCGTGCGATTGTCGTTATGCTGTTTTTCACGTGGTGGTTTCTCACTAGCTGCGTTAAAGTTGTAAACAGAGCTCTCGTAATCCACTTTCCATGAGCAGGATATGTATTATTAAACTGGGTGAAAAATTTCTTGCATAATAGCACAGGGATTAGGGAATTGTTTGTTTTCCAGGCAAAGTTCATTAAAAAGACGAACCAACACCTGTTGTAAGGGACACGAATATAACTGCTTCGAGTATAACCAAAAACTAAACTTCCATTATAACGAATAAAACAATATTTCTTTGTAATTCGTTTACTTCAAAATGTAATCATTTCCTCTCTACTACAATTGTTCAACAATAATACACCACCTGAAAAAAAAAAAAACAAATGACAATTCCTACCGTCAACTTGACAAATCTCAAAGAATGTTTTCTGAACGCAACATCTGTGTATTAGCTGTAAGTTTGGATGCACTGCTGTTACTATTTGTGACATGCCCTCGAGCTTTTAGTAAATCGCTCAGAGAAGTTTTAACGTCAAAGGTAATGTAACAAAACATGTAGAACATTGCAGTTATTGGTAAGAGGGTCATGCTGTTCTTGTATTTCTTTATTCGTGTACAAGGGTTTTGGGTACTCCCACGCACACATGGTGGGCAGGAGCTACCTTTTGCAGGTGTCCTGATTTAGCCTCACCTGAAGCTCTGCCGGGATAAGTCGCGTACCAATGTGAGAGGCCATCGTGTGTTTCAACTCAGCTTATGTAGTATACTGGAACATTGCTTAATTAGCCTCTCATTTTTACCCCTGTGCACTTCCTTGCACATCCCAATACAAGGGAGCATTTGATAGCTATGGGCACAGTCAAATCTGGGGGATTGTGATTGCTACCATNATCGCTGCCTGGGGGAATCTGCCCTAAGAGCTCATCTCCCCGCCCTAGCCGGGATACACTAGGTGGTACCCACGACCGTAACTAAGTGTCGCCACGTCACACATTCTAAATCCTCAGCATGGCATTGGTTGCTTGTTCGCCACTCTGCAGGCTGGCGGCACTGCCGTGGCGACAAAGAAGCAAACAGTAGGCTCCATATATGTAATCAATGCGATAACAAACCAATTGCCTAAGTTCAACCAATATAAAAGCATTTTACAGTATGTTACTTGAAATCTAAATAAAAGCANTCGCTGCCTGGGGGAATCTGCCCTAAGAGCTCATCTCCCCGCCCTAGCCGGGATACACTAGGTGGTACCCACGACTGTAACTAAGTGTCGCCACGTCACACATTCTAAATCCTCAGCATGGCATTGGTTGCTTGTTCGCCACTCTGCAGGCTGGCGGCACTGCCGTGGCGACAAAGAAGCAAACAGTAGGCTCCATATATGTAATCAATGCAATAACAAACCAATTGCCTAAGTTCAACCAATATAAAAGCATTTTACAGTATGTTACTTGAAATCTAAATAAAAGCAGGTTTTTATTTAATATAATTTTTGTAGTTAACTGTTTTTAGAAGCAGACTATCAGAAATAGTTCTTGAAAGTTCATTATTCGAAATAAAAATGTGTTTATTTACATGTATGCTCCTCTGTGATTGGATAAATTTAAGACTTAGATTTTTTTCTGCACGAAAATCATGGAGACTTCAACACTTCAGCAAATAAATTACACAGCACAGTTAAAAATTTTTTTATTGGCCAATAAAATTAATACCTGAAATGGTACAACTTGAAATTAATAACGAAAGACTAGTGTAGTTTCAACTTGTTTATTTCAACATAGCTGTTGTCATTCAACAGAAAACAAAGAATTAACATTCAACTCACAAATACATAAAAAAAAAAAAAAAAAAAAAAAANTTTTAAATTATTTTTCGTTTGAAAAATACAACTCTCTTGCATACAATAAATAATTCAGCTCTGTATTTTATAAACTTGACTACATACCATAGTGACTGTTTAAATAAACACACTAAATCATAGTTTACAAGAATTTAGATTTACACTTGCAGGATACAATGAAGATTCTGTTGAGCAATTTAAGTATAACAGCACTAATGATATGATGCTCGAGAACTTTCGCATCTTACACATTCAAAAAAGCACATGCCGAGACGGCAAGGTAACATCGTGTTAAAATAAAAACTCAATGTGGTAACTGCTTTGTATAATCCTTGCTCTGTCGCAGAGGAAATTATTCCTTTTCAGGAAAAATGTGGTGAAAGCACGAATTCTCTTTTACGACCTCCAATGATATTAAAATTATGTGACATAGTACATAACGTACAAACCAGCATTCATAAAACTCACAAACTTTTGCTTTTTATAATATTTGTAATTATAAAAATACCATACACAAACATTTTAACAAATTCCTATCCAAATATACATTACAATGCACCCAAGTTTTACATGAAACTGACATACATAATGGCAAAATACTGCTAGTGTGTAACATTTGAGAAGCCAGAAAGAACATCTGAAGATAAGTATTGTGAGAAACAACACCCAAGTTTTCAAAATTGTAATTCATTCTTTTGTACAAGAGGCTGGATCAAATTATATTTTGATGTTTTCAGTCTTTCTTTGCAATACCACAATTTAGAAATCTATCCCTGCCGGGGTCACTGCCAGATTACGGGAATCTGCCAGACGATGCTGCTGGTTGGTGGGGTTTTCTCTGGCAATTTGTTGAAATGCTTGTGTCGTATATTTTCAATTATAAAGTGCAAAACTGTGTCTCATGTACGGTTGATGCATTTCATTTTTCGTAAGGTATCTGAAGGTTTCTTCAGGAATATTTTTGCATTTCTCACTTCGTTCTTCCTGCGAGGGCGTATACTACTCGCACATGCCAATATGTTTTAACGCAGTTACGATGTTTCGGTTTTCATTTTGTCATATCTTCATACCTCCACAGTTACACTTGATTCAAACTACATTTATTAGGAAAGCTACAAGTTGTGATACAACTCGGAGCTACAGCCTCTTACAGAACCATTTGGGAACCACATGGGCCTAACGAGACAAATTATCACTCTAGCACATTCCATTTAAGTGTGGCTACAAATAAAAAAACCAGAATCCCTTTATTCTTGAAAATATCAAAGTCAGCATGAAACACTGTCCATAAAGCATGAATTTGCATTAATAAAATTTTGTCTAATAATAATTAAATTGTTTTTTATTATAATTCTACTTGGCTGTTAATTCTCCCCATGATTTCCTTAGTATTTGCAACTTCTCATAATAAATTTCGTGAACATATCAGCATACATTAAAATATCCTTTTAGAATAGTGTGCAGGAACTGAATCCCTCAAAAACGAAAATTACAGAAATTAATTTTACTTATCGCATAAAAATGGCAGCTTACTCACAGAGTTAAGTGTGTGTGTGTGCGCCGCACAACCAAAGTCGTACAAACGTACCGGAACACAAACGGAAAAGCGGCCGCTACCAACACCACTCGCACGGCATACATACGTATTGTGACGTCCGCAGGACTGAGAAGTATTACAACCTCATTAACATTGCAACAAAACTGAAGCATTGCAATTCATACGAGATATTTTAACAAGTCTCCCGAAAATACTACATTCTGATCTATGGTCCCAGAAACTGTGATGTATTTAGTGAATTTGAATGTTGTATTTCAATAGCAACTAAACCACCCCCTTCCCTAAAGAAACAACCGCTACTTGTGAAGAGTGATCTCCATAGTTATAATATCATTGAACTCGCATGCTAGACTTATATAATTTCCATATCGACAATATATTGAGTGAAAAGGAAGTTGGAGCAGAATAAAAAAATATTCCTGTGCTAAACTTAACATTCCTGCAAAGATGATTCTATCTTAATAAAAAGTAAAATTGTTTATATACAATGTGATTATTCATTGCATAAATGTTATTTTGCAGATTAAATAATATGCATGCAGATACGTACTAATAACCTGGGCTATGCTACTATTTATCAGTAAAAGATCCCCAAATAACATAACGCATAGTTTTTTATCCACTTCTCACCTTAAAATGGAAATTTGTCCTGTGCTCTTGAAACTCAATTTATGTACTACTGATATTACACAATAGATCTACCCACAAGAACTAATTTAAAATTAATGCCTACAGAAACTAAGAAGAAAATGTTGCAAAATCGTCAAAACTGTCTTCTCCCAGTAATGGATTCAAACACAGCTGATTGGCTGCTCTGGTAGCAGGACGTAACACTCATCTCATCAAGTTTTGATGTCACACATTTCCAGAAATAGCACCTACATTTGTTTGCACCTTATAGACTTAACAATTCCAGAGAGATTCAATTTAATCTAACACACATTAATTTAGCAATCTTTAATAAACATCAAGGCTGTACTTTGCTTTAAAATAAGGCTAGTTAAAGAAACCATTTTAAAACAACTTAAAGATGAAACCATAAATTTGCACCAATTACACAAACTTCAACTGATGGACCAAAAATTATTTATTGAGACTGCCTAAAAAGTGTCAATTTATGTACAATATCTCACAAACATTCCTATTAATGTTCTTTTCTTACAGGAAAATTTTACTCCCTTCTCAACAAAATTCCAGAAATAAAAAAATCTAGCTCTATACGATTTTAAAACTCACCATTGCTGTGATTCTGAGACTATTTCAAACTATAAATACAGCAGTAAAAAGTTAACTTACAAATGTAAAGTATGATTATTTTTACCTTGAAAGTAGTGACTTTTGACATTAGTCAATACCGTTAACAACATTTACAAACATTCCAATATTTGTCACATTAATAGCATGACCATTAATCAACATAAACAAAATTATTCTTATCTACGACGCAGAAAGTAGGTACTAGTTCAGATATTTGAATATACATATTTTTCACACAGCAACATTCTCCTATGCGACACAGCCATAACTACCCCCTTCAAAGAAAGGAGACAAATTATTACGGCAACAGCAACAAAAAGTTTACAAGTAGGAAACTTCTAAAACATACTGCATAAAATTTGCAAGCTAATTTATGGAACTTGATTAGAGTTCAGCAAACATTCCGTATACAGAACTTGTAATGAAAAAATCAGTGCTTTCATTTTCAATTTCAGTAATAAAACTGGTTGCTGAGGGACTAAAAAAAATGGAAATTCTAAATTTCGACAAATGTTTGAGTAATTATCAAATGTTTGTTTAGTTGAACAACAATTTAAATGTGTGTGTGTAAAAAATTTGTCCATTATCATATTACTGAAATGTCTACATAAAATTGAGCCTGAAAAGTTGGCAGAACAAATTTGTTACGTTCTTCAAAGACATTATTACTGCACTTATTTCTTCCAACTGCATTCCACCTAAGTCATTTATTTTTTTTTGTATATGTTCAAAGGAAATATTTTGGAAGTATCCAGTACCATAGTACCGCTGATGGTACTATACAAGTTATATTTCGTATTTAAAATTTTATTTAACTGATTATATGCCAGGATGTGTTTGACTATAGTCTATACAAAATTAAAAACTGGCAAAATTTAACATTTTTGTTAAATATTTGGTAGGTCTGTGTTTTCATGAAAGTTTTCCATTTTGTTTCAGTTTCATGAATTTCAAGCATGTATTTTTTCTTTTCTTTTTATGAAACAAAAGTTACATTCACACAACCCTAGAAATAAAACAAAAAGCAAACTAGACTCTGCGTAATTCAACTTTTTATTACACGATGAAAAACACGTACAATAAGATTTGGATAGTTTATCACATTGAGTTTGTTCGTTATGTCGCTTTGGTCTGTGTCACAGTCTGAGAGCAGGCCTCGTTATAACAATGGCTTTGGCTTACGCAAAATTGACAGCAACGAAGCGACCGTCTTCGCTAGAATCTTGATTTTCCAATACTTAAAAAACTACATTTAATTGAAAAAATTACCCTACAGAACTGTGCACATAATTCAGAAGACACCACCTACTAAAATGTGGTCACACACACACACTTACACAAACTTAAGACGGCTTGGATATGAGTTTAGTACATTTCACTAGTTAGCTGGTGGAACCGTAACACGTTTATATCACAAAACAAAACACAAATAACATTTTCCCATGTTTGCTTAAACAACACTTCTACTGTATAAAAAGCCAGACTGTGTGAATGAATTGGCGTATTATATAAAAACACCACCGCAAATATGACGAAGCTGGCTCGTGTGGTGTCGTTTATAAAACTAAGTCTCACATTTCGTGGGCTGCCTTGGTGGTAGTGTGAGACAACGTGAAAATGCACTCTCTCAGTACGTCAATCACATGTATTTCACACTATTTCGTAAAAGTACTACTGGGCAGTTTACATGTAGCTGCATTGGAAATGGCCACACACATCGAGGTTTCACAACGTGGCCCGATTATGTACACTACGCTAATGAAGACAGAAGTGTAAGCAATATTTGTGTAATGGTATTAAGTTCATCTAAGATAATTAAACATCATTAGAAGTAATAATGGAAACACAATTATCTGCTCCACAAGCCAAAATTCGGATGCAAGACATTCTTTGGGAAAACTAAATCTTATAAAAAACGGCGCACATCTTTCTTTGTCTTCAGCAAATAACAGGACGTAAAATTTTAGGATTACTCCGTATAATCCTATCCCGCAGTTACATGTCAACTGTGTGTGGCAGTTATAATAATTAAGAGTCGTCTGAGACAAGTCAAGCCCTCGATGAGCAAAGTTTGAAAATTTTTTTTCTACTCTGAGCAAAGTCTCTCTACGTATGAACTACATAAATTTTCAAAGTGCTCTCTATTGATGAATAATTTATAATTTAAACATCACATCATTTGATAACAACTATTTACTATTCCTGCATCCTATCTTAAAATGATCACAGCTTTGAAACACATTCTCCGCTCCACAAACCTTTCCTCGCACGTCACGTGATTACAGTTCTGCTGACGCATGGCTGTTTACACTTGCTAAAATATCAGGAAAAACTACATCGCTTCTTTACAACAACTGAAATAAATTATATCCCCAAATATGTGAACAGTTAAATGTTTTGTGCCTGTTTTTTTTTTTCATACGTGCCAAGACGTGAATTTTAATATTTCACTGTTAAAAAGTTTTGATGACAATTAGATCCATTCTTTCAAAAAAAACTTCCACTTTGACTTGAATGCTGTGTGTTAAAACTACTTTCCGTTGTTGGCTTTTCAAAATGCAATTTTTGNACCTCTTCAAAATGCAATTTTCAAACACTTTATTGGATACCTCACATTCAAATTATTACAATTGAGTAGCAGTGTACAATGAGTTGGCTTGGAAATGTGATACTGTACAACCTTGCATGTAACAATTATTTATTTCCAGCACAAGTATCATTTACTCCATTGCATTACACATTACTCGTGTAACCTATCTTTCCAATTACAATAGCCAACTTGAAATGTAACCATGCTTTCCGAAAACAGAACAAGATACGGTACGCTTCCGATTTACCGGGGACGGCTTAATCAGGCTGTGGCTCAACNGGCTTTTCAAAATGCAATTTTTGAACACTTTATTGGATACCTCACATTCAAATTATTACAATTGGGTAGCCGTGTACAATGAGTTGGCTTGGAAATGTGATACTGTACAACCTCGCATGTAACAATTATTTATTTCCAGCACAAGTATCATTTACTCCATTGCATTACACATTACTCGTGTAACCTATCTTTCCAATTACAATAGCCAACTTGAAATGTGAGCATGCTTTCCGAAAACAGAACAAGATACGGTACGCTTCCGATTTACCGGGGACGGCTTAATCAGGCTGTGGCTCAACCATGGAGCCAACAGTTCAAAGTCGAATATTCAACACTTGCTGCCGGTCATGCGCATGCTGTTAATTACCAGGCTGCAGTCGAGTGATGCGGTACTGATTGATTTTAACATTAAAGTGTTCTGGTACTATAATTACACACATTTTTAACAGTGAATGTGTGTGAAACTTGGAAATATTAGGAATTCAGCGAAATTGTCAGATAGCATATTTTGGTTAATAATCAAGTACTTCATGATTAAAACTGGCGTCTGCTCGTCAAAAAGGTGACATCTTGTAGTTCAGAGTCAATCGTACATGCAGAGGCTATTTATAAATTAACCATGCCACTGGATGACGAAACATTACATTAACATAAATATTATTTGCAGCAAGAATGACTCCTACGCAAACATGTCACATGTGGTTTTTTTAAAATAAATAAATAACATTTATTTTTGCTTTGTTGCTGAAATGGGACGGAGGTCAAGACAAAAAAAAAAATGGCGAGTTGGCCTCAGAAAGGGTTAGCGATTGCAGGCCGAATCCAAATTATTAGCCAGCAGAATCGCTTCACACAGAGATATGTTACATTAAAATGTTTATAGAGCTCACGGAGAATCTTTCGCATATTTGCATTTTACACATGAAAAACGAGTCATTTCATGGGGGGTGTCGTTTCCGAAGCGAGCTGCGCGCACTGGCCGACAGATGGCAGCACGGTCGCCTATTTCGCTGCTGAGTCGTGCAAGTGTATCTAGCACATTCTTTTAAAAGTTAATTTTTCATCGTGCGGGGACTCAAAACAACTTGGGTTTGAAATATATTACGTCAAATTAATGCAGAAATATTTGAAAAATACTCCGCTGTAGATGTCCGGCCTCTTCAAATAATATGAAGACTGCGCGTGGTGACGTTGGCAGCAAGCACTAGCGACGGCCTAGGAGGAAGACACAAACTAAGCTAAATTATCGCATACGGTGTTCCATTCCATTAAAAAATAAACATCTACGCATTATTCTACAATGAAGCTGAATTTGTTGCACTAATAACAGCTGTTATGTAACAATATAAAATAAAATACATAGACATCTTGTCTACGATCTTCGTGCCCGCATATTCCTCTGATGTCTGTTGTGCTAATGCAGGCTGTCAAAATAGCCAAAGTGAAATATTATTAAAATCGTTCACGCATCAGCTGACACAAGATTTTGTGAATGTGATGATGTTAATATCATTTACGACGTTGCCACACACTGGCTGTCAAAATATTGAATTCATGTGTGATTATATTATTTGTTTACATAAACTACGTGTAAAGCATGTAGGCCTAAAGTAACGTCCCTCCCCCCCTTTTCAGATTGCTTTAACCGTGAAATCGGTTATCCGTGAACCCTTAGCCAGTCATTACCCGGGAAAATCGGGAGTTTACTGTAAATGATTTAAGATTCTAAACATTTATGGGTAAAATGCATTTCCGCACAAAATTTTTTTTTTATCTTGTAACACTGAATGTAATTACACAATCATAACTGAAAACAAATAAATTATCAACGTAAATTCAAAATATTTACATTCTTAGGCAATGAGATGGAGTAGTAAAGACACTGCTTCACTGGAACTGAAATATATATTTGTACTCTTCTAATGACTACTAAACTCAACACATCTGTACATACGCAAGTTCACGACGGGAGTCCGAGAACGCCTGGTAACTGAGGTCCGAGTATTTAAAATGTGTTTCACCACCGGACGTACTCGCGATACTCCTCGTTGATGCAAACACGCTTGATGGTCTCGTAGCCGAGGATGATGGTGAAACTGAAGAAGCACGACTGAACCATGCGCGCAGACAATCCTTTGGTGAATATCCGCAACCGTTCCTCCGTCCACAGGATGTGAAAGGTCTTCGTCATGGAATCCAGTCCTTGCACCTGGCCAATCAGAGCATCACAACTACTTTGATACATACAGCGTTTCACTTACAAATGGCGAGTGAAGGCTGTTCACGGTTATTTCAGCACTTTTGAAATCAACCTTTGAAAACTGTCACTGCCCCATAACTCTATATATTTGAACAGACTGAGTAATAAAGTTGGTGACGGAGGGAAAGTAGTTCATGTCTTAACGTTGAATTGAAAGTATCAGTGTCGGGTAAACATTTGTGAATACCGAAATTATTTATTTTGCTTTCTGTTTTTTATTCATACAAGTGTAACAATGAGCAAATTTGTGAAATATTTACTTTTGTATTAATTCCACAGTTTCAAATGACTGGTGCATACATAAAGTGACTAATCCCGAGCAATGCTAATTTGACACATGGTGGAAGAATACACAACGAGCACGCAAGCAGATCTCAAGCAGGGCTATCAAAAGTTTTTCAGTTTAACGTAAACAGCCTATATAAACATATTACAGTTGTGATTACAATCGCAGTGGTTAGAACGCTCGCCTCCCACCAAGGCGAACTGTCTTTCTTTCCTGACGGGCTCGCTCCCGGATTTCCACAGGTGGGAGTCGTGCTAGACGATGCCGCTGGCCGGCGGGTTTTCTCGGGGATCTCCCGTTTCCCCCCTCCCTTACATTCTGGCGCTGCTCCATGCTCAACCTGCTTCACTCTCATTGGCCCTCGAGACCCCGTTAAATGCTGCCCCAAACATCTGCACTTCACGACCTCACTTTTTTCTGTTCAAAACTGCTTCACCTTGGCATGACCAGTCAAATGGACAAGTATCATTCTGCATATCACGTAGATAAATGTAAGCAGACATGAAAATGCAGAGTTTCAAATTGCACACACTTCTATCACAACACTGCACCCTACGCAGCTGAGGAAGTGGGGCAGAGCCAACAGAGAAAAATAAAGAACTTTTGAAAGCTCTGCTTAAGCTCTACTAGTATGCACGTCGTGTATGTTTACACCTTATGTAAAATTAACATTGTCACGGGCCTCATCACTTTATTCATGCATCAGCCAAGAGAAACTGTGAAATTATTAGGAAAGTAAATATTTTACAAATTTGTTCGTTTTTACACTTTGATGCATTAAAAAACAGAAAGCTAAAGAAATAATTTGAATTAGCATACACTGTTTCCTAAAACTTTTTATTCGATGTTAAGTAGAGGTGAGCCGATATGGTTTTTAAACCTTTTCCGATATAGCCGATACCAATACCGATACTGCCTTGACAAGGAAAAATAACATTTTTTCATGTTTCAAAAAATTGAAAACTTTATTATTAAAACATTTAGTTAAAAGAAAATTTTAATTGTCTTTGTTTTTATTGTTTTAGTGATGGGTCAAACTATTAAGATAAATAAAAATCTAGGAACCACTTACTAGTTGGTAATTAAGCATATTTTTAAGACAGAAATAATTTAAATTGATGTAAAAATGTGTAAGATGTGATGCACATATGAATTATGCATATAATGTATTTGTAGTATTCAACCTACCTTTGTTTTCCACAATACTAAGTGGTAAAAGGTCTGTGCAAATGATTTTTCCAATGAGACTATTTATTTTCACAGTGCGAGCATGTGATGAAGGATAAGGTTTACTTTACTTTTTCCATTAGTTCGTACACGTTACGAAATTTCGGTTTAGACCTGTTTACATCAGGGCTAGATGAACATGTAGCCACTCAATCGTTATCTGAAATTAGTGAAGTACTTGCAATTATGGCATGGTTAGGTGCATTTTGTCTGCCAGAAAGTTGTACAACAGGCCTAGGACACTGTTGTAATTTGAAGCTCTTCCAATTCAAAGTGTGCGTACACTCAAGGTGCAGTTTTAAGTTTGTGGTACTATACGACCTTGATGATTTACCGCCTCTCGAAACCAAACATTTGTAAATATTGCAAACATTCTTGCGTGTTGCTCAGGGTAAAAAAAATTCCACACATCACATTTCCTTCCAGCCATATTATTTGTTTTTTTTTTGGCTGGCACACGTAAATAATTTCACTACGTTAGTTCCCTAACATAACACTGTCATATAACTACAGCAACAGCAAACAAACCAACGGCGGCGGCAGTGATGTACAGCATGTTACCAACATTACAAGATTACATAATTTTTTTAATGCATCGCTGTGTTCGCTGTTGGACATGAAACTACAAAGACAAAATATTTATGGAGGTAATCGTAAATATTAATTATTGTTAATATTATATATGTGTTCGGCTGATTAAATTTTAAGTTATATTCATGAAGCTTGCCTTAAAGATAAAATTCAGTAAACGCAAATGGCGGTTACAATTGTTTTGTTGTATACATGTTTTGTAAACAATCATGCAAAACTTGCCTAATTTTGCTTTAAAAATAAACACAGCCAGTTAGGTACTTTTGACGTGTTCCGCGTCCCGAAAGACAGTTTATTCGTCAGAAGACACGTTTTGGCGAAACTCACAGGCGGACGACCGACCGCAATAAATACTAAGGGTTTTGCGGACGTGCTGGAAGAATGACGCCAGGAAGACGCTTCCGCGCCTCGCAGCTGCAAGGCGTGCTACCAAATGTTCCTGCACGTACAGAACGGAACAATAAACTTCCATGCCAGAAGCAAGGGGCGACGGCAGGCCCGCCGGGACACGTGCAGATCACAGGAGCAGCGGCCAAGTGTTTTACGACCCAGGGGGACGCGGAAAGCAGCCCGGCCACGTGCAGAGGGGATGCTAGTTCAATATGGCTAACGAGCATTCAAAACCGCGAGGAAAAGGGAGGAACGGATCAGTCAGCCTTCGTCAAACGAGGAGTGTGGACCGGAGCCGAGAGAAACAAGTTCGCAAGAATGCATCAAGACGTCAACGTCAGTCGGAGACCGTCAAGCGAGACGTGCGGAAGTAAGAGTCCGAGAAAACCGGCAGTCAGCCGACGGGAATCGAGGAGTGCGGAGTGAATCCAGGACGAGACGCCAACGGCAGTCATCGATCGAGCAGTGCGGAGTGGAGCCGAGAGGAGGAATTCGAGACCAGGCGTCGAGACGTCCACCAAGTGCCGGAGCGGTCCCAGGTCGCCAGCTGGGAGATGAACCATCGCCTCGAGACAAGCTAAGTAGAAACATATCGGAAGTGCGATGAACCTTGCTCCCCACGGCGCAAATCTCCGCGTCAAGCCTTATGTAGCCTACGTAGCAAAAGGGGAGGGGAGAGTTGTCTCGTGTGTTCCTGTAGAAGTGACCCTGTTAAGCATAAATAAAATTGACTTATGGTAACGTGAAAACAAGGTGAATTTATTTGGTAAATTAGACCTAGGGACAATAGTGTCGACATATTCCTACGCCCTAACACTAAAGGCTAGCATCAATTGCTGGTGCCTTACGCAGAGAGCAGATTCCATACCTACTTATAAACCATAGCATTGGGCAGGTATCACTTTAGTAAAAGCCAATTAAAAAATGGTTATTACTTTAATAAAACCAAATAGTGCGCTAATCCACTCCAATTATGGCAAGATGAAAACAGCATCATCTTAAATTCTTAGGGCAAAATATTGGTTATAACATTGGCGATTTAAACACAAATTGCAAACAATTCCGATAATTACGATATCGGCCGGTTTCGATATATCGGTACCGATATCGGCTCAGCCCTCATGTTAAGTTATGGAACTACTTTCCATCTATCGTTACCAACTTTACTGGGCGAATGTCACTAAGTGCACCCATTAAAATATATGAAGGAGCAGGTGCAGTGACTCTTTTCTAAGGTTCATTTCAAAAGTGCTCACTTTATTTTGAACTGCCTATAATGATAGTGAGAAAAAAAAACACACGGTTGTTAAACTTGACGTTACCTGCAAACGAGCGCGTACTATGTCCAGTGGATTCGTCAGCAGCGTGGAAGTGAAGCCTCCGAGCGTCCCAGCCAAGCACTGGACCAGTAGCTGCGACACCCAGCTCGGGAACACCACAAACAACTTGTCTGCAATACAAACAACTCACGGTAACACATTTTTTGAGCACTTGTACACACACACATGCAACCACAAAATTAATTCATATTTGCCAAACTGCTCAAAGAAGTACAAATAAATACAAAGCAATGCTAACAGTTCCCACAAGCGGACTTCCTTTGCCAAATGTCGTTTGAAAATCTCCAAAGACAATTGACTTTGGTATATTCATGGTTTCAGTAAAGAGCATTTAACTGTAATAAACTGTTTCCGCTGTTATTTTTAATAATTAATTATTGATCGCGTACTGATATTAATGTTAATTCACATTGTCTACGCATATTATAAAAAAGGTGAGGCCATCTTGTGAAACCTTGAGGTAAATGGGTTTTCCCTACACTGTAGTAACAGATGTGAATTGTTGAGCAGTCGCAGCGACAACAGGACATGAAACAACTGCGAGAGAGCCAGTTCTATGTTCAACGTCGGTGGCATAACAAATAGGAAGTGAAGGGGGGGGNGCCCCTCTTTATTACTACACAATTCAGGATCAAATTTACCTGACTTTTCCAGGTTTTCCCTGACCACTTCAATGTCCCTGACTTTTCCAGGTTTCCTCTGACCATTTCAAATTCCCTTACTTTTCCAGGTTTTTCCTAACCATTTCAAAATCTTTGACTTTTCCGAGTTTTCCCTGACCACTTAAAAATCTCGGACGTTTCTAGGTTTCCTGGCGTTGCTGCAACTCTGCATAGTTAACCACTCGACTGAAGCCATCAACATTTCAACCATACATCAACAAAATAAAATACAAATAATATGTTCACATTTTCTGTGCTTACCTTAAAACTACAATACAATAAAATAATTAGCCCGGCTCACCACTGCTGTGATGTGGATGTGTTAATAAAGTGCAACATTATATAAAAGTATAACAGCTAATGTAATGAAGCCAGGTAACATATTTACTAAACCTTAATATTATACTTTGTGACCTGCTTTGGTAGGTGTAAGTTTACATATGTTTGAGAATTTTGTTTAACAGTTAACATTTCTCAGCTGGAGTGATCAAAAAAGAAACAGTAAAGTATATATTAAAATGGCAAAAAGGTCTTCTGAAATTTCTAGCACACCGACATGCCAAAGTCATGAGATAGCAGTGTGTGAAGGTATCAGCGGCAGCATCCGTACACTGACACCTTGGAAGAGCTTGGACCTGGACCACCTGTGTGCTGACATCGTAGAACTGCTCGGTGACCACTTGCAAACCCTTCATGGACTTCACGTCACCTGCCCCCCGCGCCCCCCAACATCGATGGGACATTCCAGCACGATCATGCACCGTGTCATTGGCCCGAGTTGTCCGGGGAGCGTTCTGGGGTGTTTCAGGGACTGCTGCGGCAACCGTACTCGTCTGATTGATCCTGCAATGAGTTGCTGCACTTCGCCGGGCTAAAGGAGGACCTACACGATAACCGATGACTTCTGGCATGCCAGCGTATATATACACATTTTACACCATACCGAATGTACAATAGGGATAACACAAGTTTCTCTTGGGAGGGCAACTGGATCGAGGTAACCATTATCACCGTTTCACAGTTTCAACAGTGCTTGGATACGGTTACTTGTTATGGACGTGATGGTTCCAGAACACAGGTAAATAGTTGGTGTAAAATTTGCTAGTGAAACCATGTTTTCCAATATAAGTTCAACTAGCAGTGTATTTTAGTATAAATTTAGGTGGAGATATTCCCGAACATCTTGGATATGTACATGCTTCCATAACTTAATTTTCGGATTTAATATTCAAAAACGAAGCGTGTTGAGGTACAAGAACCATCTTGGTAGTTATTTCGAATTCCAACTTCTTCTCCTGGTACTTGTTTCACATCAATAACCATGGTCAAAGGTTCCCTCATTATTTAATAATCTTTGTCCCGCATGGGAAAATACTGATATAATTGAAACCCATACAGATTCAAAAAAATTATGTTAAGTAGTTTGTGTATGTCATGTCCAACTTTGATTTTTAATGTGTGGTTATTAACATTGATTATGAAGATTTGTAAAAAAATTCCAAAGATGGAAGGTATTCCTCTACCTGAATGAGATTCAAAGGTAGAATAATGTACTTGAAGAATGGCTTCACACTTGCTCACCTTGGTACAGGTGATAGAACGTCCACCACAGAGCACTGTTGGGGACGTACGCGCACAGCGACGCTACGTAGCCTCTGTAGAAGCCAGGCAAACCATCCCTGGTGTAAATACGACGCGCTATGTCCAACGTGACCTGGAACCTAGACCTCGCTGGATCCAACGTCACACCCAGCGGATTCAGGATAACCTGTAACCCCCAGAACCAATCCACAAAATGATAGCTTTAAGGGTCAGCCTCACGCACCATACTGAATTACTGCTTTTCAGTTGTTAACAGACACTTATTTTGAAACCAAAAGTATACCTCTTTCGCAATATACAACATGCAGTAGAGCAAACATAAATTTAGAACTTTTTTTCAAGTAATTATGACATAATTAGTACACAATCATTTTTTAATATTATTAGTACATTGTCGACATTTCACAATGCATGGATAAAATTTGGCAAATAGGCATTTGTATAGTGTAAACAAGCTATAACAAATATTTTGTTATTCTACTGAAAGAAAATTATAGCACACACACAAATGGAAAATGACACATTGCGGATGCGACAGAGGCTTAAGTGCCTGGCGTAGGAGAGTGGATAGGCCTGGGTGGTTCTTTAGGAGGTTGTCAAGAGCCAACGAAAGTGAAAGGAGGTGGATACGGATGGAANTACAAAACCCGCTGGCCAGCAGCATCGCCTGGCACGATTCCAACACGCGACTATCCAGGAGTGACGGCAATCAAACCTGGTTCACCTTGGCGTAGGAGGGAGAGCGCTCAAGTTGCTACGCCAATCAGAGTTAAGTTTACGGCAAAAAAAATATCGGTGGCAATAAAGCATTTCTTTAAATCATCATTCTTAGCTGTTTTCAGCCTGTGGCCAGGTCAGCTTGGTAAAATGCCTCCATCTCTTCACCACTCTCCGTCTACCATAGTCTCCTAGTCTTTGCCTCTCTTCCTTACTCCTTTAGCCTCCTCCCATGTTTGGTCTTCCATTGTACTTCAGTTCCATCACCCTTCTTGTTAACCTCTCATTTACCATCCTATTAACATGCCCATTCCACCTCCTCTATGGTCTCTGTATTTTATTAAGATTTTTCATCTTGGCACCCAAGAAAAGTTTTCCAAAACCAAATTCTTTGCAGTTAACATCATACAGACTACAACACCTTGTGCATTACAGCCTACGGAAAGGGCATTTCCTTTGTTCATCCTTGCAGTTTTCTACTTATAAAGGTCAGTTAAAAAAAAATTTAACATGGCTCGTAGTACAATGGAACATGGAACATAATATCTGCTCAAAAAACATTGACCATCACTTGCTATTACTCAGGCAAAAACCATTACCTAAAATAATTTTAGTATAAGCTGTTCACAGTAAACTGAACACTTTGGAAAGTCCTGCTTAAAATTAACTTGCATGCACATTTTGTATTTTTTTTTCAATACTCATATACGATTAATACTACCATAGGCCTGATTATTTTATTCAATCGCCGGTCAAGAGCAACTTTGAAATTGTTATAAAGATAAATATTTTACAAATTTTACACTTGCAGGCATTAAAAAAAACTGAAAGAAAAATAAATAATTTCAGTGCTGACGTTAAGACAAGGAACTATTTTCCCTCGATCATTGCCAAATGTCAAAATATATGCAGGTAAGGGAAATTACTTTTTACAAAGGTTGATTTGAAAAGCGCTTAATTTACAGTGAAACACCCACATGTTCACTTTTTTGCAAATGAAAACTGCAATAAAACATAGTCTTATATTGGGGTGAATATAGCGTGTTTTGGTGTATCACTTGCCTTTGGCTTGCCGGAGGTGTAGTCGGTCACACCGAGCACCATGAGGTGCTGGCTGAGAATGTCGAATGGCACGATGGCCGTCTGGCTCACGAGCGAGGCACAGGCACCGGCCACGAGGCTCTTCACTCGAGGCTCGATGTTGTTCACCGCCAGAACATGGCGCACTCCTTCGTACGTCGAGATGTACAGGACGCCCGAGGCCACCTGGAACGTGCTCACCCAGAAGCCCCGGTACAGTCCTGTCACCCCTTCATACCTGTATATTTTTGACCATGCATCTGCCAGCCCTGGCCAAGGAAATACACGCACTCAATGATGTTACCTCATATACCGTCGTCAGNTTTTGACCATGCATCTGCCAGCCCTGGCCAAGGAAATACACGCACTCAATGATGTTACCTCATATACCGTCGTCAGCACTTGCAAATTATTATAAACATTAAGTATATTACATTATTTTTTGGGTAATTTTCTAGATTAGGGGCTTTTCTGAAAATAAGAAAAAAAACTCCAGAAAGTGGTATATTTCGACNTTTTGACCATGCATCTGCCAGCCCTGGCCAAGGAAATACACGCACTCAATGATGTTACCTCATATACCGTCGTCAACACTTGCAAATTATTATAAACATTAAGTATATTACATTATTTTTTGGGTAATCTTCTAGATTAGGGGCTTTTCTGAAAATAAGAAAAAAAAACTCCAGAAAGTGGTATATTTCGACTCTACTAATAACGTAGAACACGAATATATTGGGGGCATAGCTTTAAAATAAGTACAACATATTTTAAAATATTGAACAAGTTTGTGAGGTGACTGTTTCTGACAGTTTGTTTACGTTTTGAACGAAACGTTTTATGTCAACAGAAGTTGTTTTAATGAATTCAGCATAGCTTACCTAGTTGATATTGAAGCGGCCGTACTGTTAAAATAAGTACAACATTTTAAAAATACTCGCTACATGTACGAGTAACTGATGTTTACGTTGACTAACGTGTGCCGCCATTATTAATGGCTAC